>OX418225.1:867249-1243835 GCA_948455865.1 Conomelus anceps
TAACAAGCAACGATATTATATTTATAATTAGGGTAAAAGTGTTGAATCAGTACCTTTTTATTTTTGTCGATTTTATTGATTAATTCTATAAAATATTTCTGTTCGTTATAAGTGATTTAACCTGTATAGCCTACTAGAAATGATAAATTACTTTCTTGGATTTCTTGTTCCATAACGATCTGCGTTGTTAACTTTAACTTTTTATTTTAAATTCATCACACGACTTGCAGTCAATTTTAATTGTGAATAAATAATAAATGTTATTTGCCCAAACGTTTTCGAGTTATTGAATTTCATTTTCAAGGCCTTGATTATACATTCACAATTTAAAACTGAGTGCAAGTCGTTAAATTTACAACAAAAAGTTAAGATAAATTAATATTAACTTTTTATTCTAAATTCAAGGCTTTCAGTCAATTTTAATTGTGAGTAAATAATATTTGCACCTACTAGCTTATAGATTTTATTATTCACAAATTTATTATTCATTCATTATCTATTCGTTGATTTATTATTTTATTATTATTATCAGTTAATTTATTATTTATTCACAATTAAAATTGACTGCAAATCGTAAAATTACAATAAAAAGTTAATATTAAAAACGCAGATCGTTATGGAACAAGAAATCCAAGATAAATTAATAAATAAAATATTATCAATGTCCATAAATGTATCAGGAACACAAACCATCTGTGCTATTGATAAATTAATTTATTAACTGCCTGTATCGTTAATAAATTTGTCATTCGAAATAATTTTGCCTATTCATTTATTAGATAGGACAGTGGAGAGATAAACGGCCTCGATGCTCCTCACTATGAACACAGTAGTTCTTTGCTCTTTTATCGCGGACTCTATGATCTTTACTTTAGGCTCTTTTACGTTTTGCTCTCAGCTCCACTATGCACGTAGCCTAACTCATAGGTTCTACAACGCTCTGCCCCATCCGTCTCAAACAGGGAATCATAGCAACCCACTGCAGAAGCTTGAAGAGAAGAAAGCTTTTTTTTTGAGGATGAAGCCCACATAGGTCTTAGACCTGTGCGTGGGTAATGAGTTGGATGATGGTGATTTATGAGTTGGACCTACAGTTTTAGGTGGGTTCCGAACCACCGGGAAGTGATTTTCAGCAGAGAACAGTGTCTTTTTTGCTGGCCAATCTAATCAGTCACCGTTACAAACAGGACCTACGAAAACGCAGCTTATCTATCTGATTGAACAGATACCTGCTACGGCTCGCAGCTACCACTTCCCTTTTAAAGCTTAAAGCTTGGCTTCTGTCTCTAACCCTTGAATTAGTGGAAGGCTTGTTCCGAGTCATTGTTTGAAGCTTATGATCAGGAATTACCTTATAAGCAGATTTATTGATGTTTTTTTATTTATTTTCTTTGATTTGTGTAGCAGTTCACAAACAATCACTCAGGTTTCCCATATTTTTTTCCTTCTTTATTGCTTGTTCCTTAATATTACAATCTACCCCTTAATTTTTCAATCTATAATTTAAAATTCAATCTATCCTTTTCCTTGTTTTTATCTGCATTTTTTTGGTATTTTACATTCGACTCCCTCCAGCGGTCCACAAGTGTGCCTTGTGTGCTGGAATGTATGTTCTCAAAAATTATTTTAGTAAATAATATAATTTTTTATTCTTTATTAGTTTTTATATAGCTTATATTTAATTTGTTTCTTACGACTACTAGTAGTTATGAGACATTGAAATGTTTTTTTTTTGTAAGTTTATTTTTGAGAATATCTATCTCTATCTAAAATGAAGAGGAAAAAGAAGACGCAAGAAGAACAGGAAGAAGAAGGAGAAAGAAAAAGAAGACGCAAGAAGAACAGGAAGAAGAAGGAGAAAGAAGAAGTATGAGGCATTAAAGTGTTCTTTTTTTGTAAATTTATTTATTTGAGAATAAACTATCTATCTCTATCTAAAATGAAGAGGAAAACGTAGACGCAAGAAAAACAGGAAGAAGAAGGAGAAAGAAAAATAAGACGCAAGAAGAACAGGAAGAAGAAGGAGAAAGAGGAAGTATGAGGCATTAAAGTGTACTTTTTGGAAATTTATTTATTTGAGAATAAACTATATATCTCTATCTAAAATGAAGAGGAAAAAAAGGCGCAAGAAGAGCAGGAAGAAGAAGGAGAAAGAAAAAGGAGACCGAAAAAGTATGAGAAAGATTGCATGGGATGGTCAAAGATGTGCATATTGCATGCTTATTTAAAAGACTGTCAGGGCCGTATATATGAACCTTCCTTCAGTTTCTCTCAACTCGAGGGTCCCTTGAAATACCTACATAAATACAGCACATTTCAAGAGTCCCTCGAGTCAAAAGGCACTGAAGGAATGTTCATAAGAAATGAGGGAATTTTTACTACAGATATATACTATAGATGTGTAAGATGTCTACAGTCAAAATATATGTAATACGAATTGCGCAAAAACATGTAAAGCCATGCAAACTAAATATTTTAAAGTTATACTTCACCAGGAGTTGAATTAAAAACAAGAAATAAATACACTTAATTACGGTCCAGAATGAGAGATTTTTTCTTTTAAAAAATGAAATGAAATGAAACTTTATTTCCACAGATAAAACAAATACAAAATTTTGATTAAATAAAATATCTGTAATCTTTTTTCATCTTTGTAAATCGAATGTTGTGTAATCTTTTATAATTTTTAAATTTTTTTGCAACTCATACCTGCGCACAGGATTTCCTCTGCAGGCATAAATGGGTTCTAATTTTGTTATAGTTTTTAATTTTTTTTTTTTGTATTTGAAGAATCTGAATAAATTTGATTTAATTTATTATTATGATGCCTATATGAGTCTGAGACTTGTGGCGTTATTTGTATTTGAAGAATCTGAATAAATTGATTTGATTTATTATTATGATGCCTATATGAGTCTGAGACTTGTGGTGTTATTTGTATTTGAAGAATCTGAATAAATTCGATTTGATTTATTATTATGATGCCTATATGAGTCTGAGACTTGTGGTGTGAGTAATGCGGTGAATGACTTGGCTAAAAATCAAAGGCTGAACGAGATTCGAACCCAAAGCCGCAGGTGAAGCAACCAGACACAGTGCTATCAGAAAAAACGCCTGACCTGAATGAGCCAACAAGACTGTCATTTGATAACTTCCCGGTGGTTTGGAGCCCACCTAAAACTGTAGGTCCAATGCATCAATCACCATCATCCAACTCATTACTCACGCACAGGTCTCAGACCTATGTGGGCTTCATCCTCCGAAAAAAGAGAAAAAAAATAACTTATAGTGGTTGTTTCTTACAATCACTGTGTAGACCTCAATCATTGATAAATTTGTCAAAAACTTGAAAAGTATATTGTTCTAAAATTTGTATGTCTTTTTTTATTCTAGCTCAACATGTAGTGAGAGAGAAGAACGATATAAAGCAAGCGATGCAGTTTCTGCAGCGATGTGAACTTCTCAAAATCGAAGACATTCTGCCATTTTTCTCGGATTTTGTTACCATCGACCATTTCAAAGATGCCATTTGTTCTTCTCTTCAGGTAATTCATTCTATAAATTGTATTTTTAACTTGTATTTCTACCTCTGTGATGTTTTCCATGACGAAATACTTGATGAACAATCTAATATCAAATACACTGTATTTCAGTTGAAATATACTGAATTGAAATACAGTGTCAGTTTTGATATTAGATTGAATTTATTCCAATACTATATAATAATATTAGTATTTTACCCGGTCTCGCCCGGGTATCCAGTTTGGAGTTTTTCTTTTCTGGTATTTAGCTTATGGTAGTAGTCACAAAATTACGAAATTGGGAAGGGTAAGTGAAATAGCATACATTTTTTATACCATACAGTTCATCTGTCTGAAAATAGAAGCTCACAAATAAACAGTTGATACAGTCTGATGATACGAATTTTCAATGTTTTTATATCGTTAGCAACGATGCAACCCACCTGCATCGTTTTGTGTTTAGTTCCTTAAAATAATGTATTAAAGGAAAATATCAATACATACAAGGAGTAAGCCCGCATGAAGCTGGGTGATTAGCAGCTGTAATATTGCTACAGAGCTAATCTGTTGCTTTGGCTTGAAACTAATCGACGTATCATTCATATTATCGACATAGTGATTAATCATGTTATCAGCTGTTTTATGAGCTTCCTGCATCTAAACACATTTTGTAACAGTAATAGTGCCCACAAGTGAAATTTGAACATTAATTTTGAAAAGTTGTAACCCTGATATTCTTAACATCAACAATTTGTCTGAATGATTACTCTGGGGTCGTAACTCATAGACAACAAAATACTTCTAATTTTACAGTTTGTTTATTTATAATATTATATATATTAATATTACAACACATTAAAGAACATATATCAATTTAACTCGCTTGGCTTGCTATTTTAAGACGTGTATATAATTATGAGTTGGAACTTATATTTAAAAACTAACCTGATATTCTTGCCTCTCCTTTCCTTGATCTCCAGGAGTCTATGGCCACTTCAAACACTTATAACACTTATAACAACTCTCAGAACCCAACCGAACATGCCCTTGTCGCCCAGTAGAATTGCTGGCCAACACGCCAAAATTTCGATCCCCCAATAAGTTTTAAACTGCCCGGACTGTAACAGACTTATTGAGTTTTCAAAGATCTTGGTTTTGCAAGCCTAACACTCCACTGGTCGAAAGAAGCGTTCTCCTGGCTTCTCGAGTTGAACTCCCCGATTATGAATTTTGGTTCTTTATTTAAGTGGTCCATACACTCCTTTCAATGCCAGAAAAGAGGCCTAATATTCACAAGATTGGATAGTGACACGTTCTTACATACCTTTAATATTTACTAATACATTCAAACAATTCGCATGAACGTGCCACTATCAGACTTGTCGATCTCATGAACGTCATCATTGTTTAATAACACACTTCGCCTTGAAAGCCTGAAGTGAAACACCTCGGCTCTCGTTTCTATAATAAATTTAATTTTTAATGAAAATGTCATTTATGACAAAGTCTGAAAGTAAATTCAAAAATCTTTTTTCTGAAATCCGTGAGACTAAAACACACACAAACACACACCTACTTCTTCTTATTATATAGAAGAAGCACTTTGATGAATTCGAAATTAATAAATTACGTTCTACAATATAATTCTAGCAATAGAAATGAATTTATTCACATAAAACATTTTCGCCAATGCCTTGAAACCCTTTTTAATTAGAGCAATATAAAAATTACCGTTTATACAAGCATACATAAAACAATAGGGTGACAGATTAGATTGGCCAGCAAAAAGACACTGTTCTCTGCTGTAAAATCACTTCCCAATGGTTCGGAACCCACCTAAAACTGTAGTTCCAACTTATCAATCACCATCATCCAACTCATTACCCACGCACAGGTCTCAGACCTATGTGGACTGCATCCTCCAAAAAAAATACATTATAAACAATACAAAAAACGGCTCTGGTAGTGTCGTTGGTTGGAGCGCTTGTTTATGATTAGAGAAGACTCTGGCTTGCTTAGTTTTCCTGCAGCCTTGAGTTAGAATCTCATACAGCCATGGATGTTTCTCATCAGTCACCTCAATACCTACGCACAAGTCTCCAGACTCATTTGGGCATCATGTGCAATAAAAAAATTACCGTGAATATTCAAAAATCACGAATACTTCAATTCAATAATTGTCCAGGTTCATATCAATGCACTATGGGATCTTTTAACTTTATTTTGTTAGATACACACTGTTTCAATTTATAATAAACTATTAGGTTGCCCGATTCAATTGAGTCTGGATTTCTAGAAGGTTCAATAACCTATTCACAAATTTAATTTGATGGTCTCTTATTTTCACAGGAATACAATCAACACATACAAGATCTCAAAGATGAGATTGAAGATACCACGAAATCGGCCGAAGTTCTTAGGAAGGAAATACAAGAGTTCCGGAAAAGGTAGTTACAAAAATATAAATTTCATACATCTGTTGTATCATAATCTTGAGTAAAAACATTTAATCAAATTCTAATATTTTTTACATAATCTTTCTACTTCAAATTTTAATTTGCTGATAAACTCACATGAGACTGAGTCTTGAGGTAAATTATGTTAGGAATGGTGTACCTACAGTTTTAAGTCCATTTCGAACCACCTTAGCGATAATAAACCAGTTAATCTAACATCAAAGCCGATAGTGTATATCTATATAAATCTAGTTCTAACCTATACATTTTTTTGGCACTAGAATAGAATTCTCTTTCTACGAAATAGAATGGATGAAGTTCGTTGGTCTGCTGGCAGGTAGCACGCACTACACTGCCTCGAATGCTGTATTTTTAAAATCCGAAAACAGAAAATTATAACTTGAACGATATTAGTGTGGTTATAATTACTCAACAGTAACTGCAAATTTACATGTAGTGCAGTATCTTTATCTTTTCATGTACGTTATTTTATGTTTATTAGTGCCTGATAATACAACACAATTTTAGGTTAGCTTGTGACCACGTTCAATGTAATAGAGCCTTTCCAAGTCAAACTTAGATAACTCGTGCTTAGATCAACGTAAGTCACGTTCATAAATACGGGCCCAAGACTCTTGAACAATGGCCTACATGAATCTAATCTACTCTTTCCATACACCTAATCGCTTTCTTTTAGATATTAAACACCCTATCAAGGTTTTCTTTTGATGAATTACCCCATACTAAGATAGCATACCTAATATCTGATATTAAAATACCATGGTAAGCAGTAATAAGTAACTTTTTGTCATTTAATCTAGCAAGCTGTCGCAGGACAAAAACCCCAGATGAAATTGTAGGTTGGTTCGTTGTAATTAAATTTATTTTTTTAAATTTATAATTTATAATACCGTAATTATAATTTAGGTTGTAATTTTTTTACATGATGATTTAATATCAAAATAATGTATCGCTGGCAACCAGCTGGTGGGCCCAGGTCTACATTATGTTGTGTGTTGTACAGGTACGACATAGTTGAGCCGCAGGACACGTGCTGTTCGTGCGGCATTCAGCTGTTGATGCGGCCATTTTACTTTTTCCCCTGTTCGCATCGCTTCCATGCCGACTGTCTCGTCGTCGAACTGGACGCTCTGTTGCCAGACACGCTCCGCGAACGACTACACGAACTACAGGTGAGTGAACCACCATTTTTTGTGTGACAGAAAGAGCGCCAACTTTGATTTGTTTATTAGAACCCAGAATACCTACAGGCATAACGCTCAAAACAGAGTCTTCATTTTAATAACACAAAATGTAACAGGCCACATTTATTTATGTTCTAACATTTCTCAAAATATTAGTTATATATTCGTAAATAAAGTAAAAAACAATAAAGACTCAATATGTATATTGTAGGTATATATGTATATTTGTAAGGGTGATCGATTAGATTGGCCAGCAAACAAGACACTGTTCTCTGCTGTAAAATCACTTCCCGGTGGTTCGGAACCCACCTAAAACTGTAGGTGCAGCTCATCAATCACCACCATCTAACTAATTACCCACGCACAAGTCTCAGACCTATGTGGGTTTCATCCTCAAAAAAAATTATAATAATAATTATGTAATACTGCCAACAAACTAGCTCTAAATCTGGAAAAAACTCAAGATCTATTATTTTCCTACAGTTATCTGAATTCTGTTAAGTTTTTAGAAATCTTCGTACAGAGCTATTTGAAATTGAAATGCCATATAGATTACATTATTCCCAGGATCACCAGAAAAAGGCGCAAGCCTCCAGTCACGAGTCACAAATCAAAACTAAAAACTCGCTACGCTCGTTCAAATTGACTTCCCCTGCTATCATACCTCCAGATTGTGTTTTTATGGTGAGAAAATAGAGAGAGATCGTATCATTGAGAATTTTATTAAATGTATGTACAGTTATGTTCATTCGCATCTTTTATACGGTGCTATACTGTAGGCAAATTCTAGTCATTGCCAGTCTCTCTTTGTTCTACAAAAAAGAGATGTTACTATGTGTAATGTACCACCTTTGTCACATTGCAAAACTTTATTGTTCAGTTTGGGAGTTATGAGCTTACCTTGTCACTTGGGTATATGCATAAATAGTCTATATAGTATATGCTATTCTATATAGTATATGCATAAATTAGGAGTATTGAGCATAAAGAGTAACCTTTATCTTTCAATGTTTAGTATCTGTGAAGTCAAACTTACATCTATTTTCTAGTTATTCCAATACTCATCCACATAATACACGGGACGAGTTCAAACTTCCGGTGGTTCGGAACCCACCTAAAACTGTAGGTCCAACTCATCAATCATCATCATCCATTTCATTACCCACGCACAGGTCTCAGACCTATGTGGGCTTCATCCTCCAAAAAAAAGAAGAAAAAAATGATGAATAATGATATTACAAGTCTAGTTATGTAAGTTTCAAGGCTAGTGCCATTCATTTTTACAATAAGTTGACCACTATTCATAAGAGCTTTACCTGACAGAAAATACAAACTTATAATGAAGGACTTTTTAGATAGAAGTTTTTTTACAGTATCAAGTAATTGGTGTTTTAATATTAAGAATGTTTAACAATAATTGTTGCTGTTGATAGAAAATATGTTGACTGTGATGTTTCTTTCAAGTTTTTATTAATGTGACGTGGCCTCTACGATTGTTAATTTTTGAACTCGGCAATAAATGAATTTGAGATGGAAAAATAGAGAAAAATATACAAGAGGAGCTAAGATAAAAAATACGACATAAGATGATGAACAAAAAATAAGATAAATTAATACCTAAAGAATAATGCATATCAGTGTCATAACCATGATTGAATAATGAAAGAAACAAGATCATACAAGAATTTTTTTATTGCTGATGATGCCCACATGAGTCCGAGACTTGTGCGTGGGTAATGAGAGGAATGATAACACACATAGATGCCAGACGGAGGAGTGCGATTCGAACCCATTACCGCTGAAACGACAGCAAGCTGAAGTTGTGACGCCCCAACCAACTGCGCTAAGCGGCCCGTCAATTATTATATCGATAACAGAGATGGCTATTAATTTTGAGAGAAAAAAGTTGTGATAGAAAAATTCAGATCTAGTAAACAGAAAATCTATCATTCACTAACGCAGGAGATAGCCTTGAGGTATGCTGGAAAGTAAGCACACTCACCTATGCAGCCAAACCCTGTCTAATAGTAAGAGTGGACTATCAAGCATGGAGCTTCAGACTTTGTTTCGGTGGGCTTGGCATACTGATACAGAACTGTAAGCTCGGTGAGGAAAACAATTACAAATTACCTTACTCCTCGTTTGTGTAGTGCGCTTTTTGGACTACATAACAACGTTGAAGATGAAAAGTCACCTACAGTCGTAATCGGCTATGGTACAATATATCTATATACATTCCCTTCAATATTGTTTAGAAATTAGGCCTGTACTGAGTTTTGATTTTAATCGATGTTTCTATAATTATTTAATTTGTTTTTTATTGTCTTTTAATTGTTGTTTTTTTTGTTTTTGTCGCTAGGAAACTGTTATGAGATTAGGCCTATACTGACTTTGTTTTTAATTGATGCTTCTATAATAATTATTTAGTTTGTTGTTTTATTGTCTTTTAATTGTTGCTGTTTGTTACTGTCGCTAGAAACATTGTTATAAATATTGTTCAACGATTAGGCCTACACTGAATTTTTTTACTTGATTTGTCTATAATTTAGTTTGTTGTATTTTACTTGTTTTTTTGTTCTTTTTTTAGAAACAGTTGCAGTCGCAATCAGCTGTTGTTGGTGGAAGTGGGGCAGATGCTGCATCTACAGGGTCAGCCAATAGGAGCCTGTCTCTGCGCGATCAGCTCAAAAGCGAAATGGACAGCATTGTGGCGGCTGAATGCCTCTACTGCGGAGACTACATGATACAGTCAGTTCAAAAATATCTATTTTTATCAATTTAAGGATTTCTTTGTTGCTTAAAATTAAAAAATTGTAATCATAACATTATTTTTGGAGGATGAAGCCCACATAGGTCTGAAACCTGTGTGTGGGTAATGAGTTGGATGATGGTGATAGATGAGTTGGACCTACAGTTTTATGTGGGTTCCGAACCATCGGGAAGTGATTAAACAGCAACAGTGTCTTTTTACTGGCCAATCTAATCGGTCACCCTTACAAAGAGTGCCTAGGAGAACGCAGCTTATCTCTATCTGATTGAACAGATACCTGCTACGGCTCACGACTATCACTTCCCATAAACCGATACATGGAGTATCCAAGATCCCGAATTTACATAAAATAATCATTATTATCACTAATTAACTGCTTTATTTTCTATAATCATCATATGCTTTCTAATTCACAAAAAAAGCATGTTGGAAGTTCTTGAAAAATAATTTTGTTTCTTCTTTTTCTTGTTCAACAGATCTCATAATGTATCATGCCTCAATATTTTCTCTCCGATTTATTTTTCAATTCGACGATTTAAAATAATTTAAGAAAATATTTCAGTCCAATTAAAAATGAAAATGTCAACGCTTGCACTTGAAAAGCATCAGCCTTCGTAATATTCTTCAATTTTTTTTCGGAGGATGAAGCCCATATAGGTCTGAGACCTGTGCGTGGATAATGAATTGTATGATGGTGATTGGTGAGCTGGACCTACAGTTTTTTTATTCGAAATGCACCAGCTGTCCAATGTTTTGATTTTCACTAGCCCAAACTAACCTAGAGCCAGCCATAGTGGCGATCTGTTTGACAGTATAGTTATTTTTTTATTCGACCCTCAATCTCCAAAATCAATAGTAATCTCACTTGGACTATGAGGAAGCTATATACCAAGTTTCAACAGTCTAGAATCTCCCTTTCAAGCGCTAGGGCACAGACGGACGGACAACGGTATTATTTCAACAAGGCCCTGTTGCGTCCTAATTAACTAAAATTCTGAATTTTCTATTTGAATTTTCAATTAGCTAGCCATAGCTTGATCACTATTGATCTTTCTATTACATTAGATTTGGCTATTCATTAATTAATTAATTCACTGACACAATAATTTCTCTCAATTAAACCCATTGTATAATACAAGTGTTTGTGTGAAGGAGAAATTAAGCAAATTGTTCTAAATTTACAAAATAATTTTTTTTTTTTTTTGAGGATGAAGCCCACATAGGTCTGAGACCTGTGCGTGGTTAATGAGTTGGATGATGGTGATTTATGAGTTGGACCTACAGATTTAGGTGGGTTCCGAACCACCGGGAAGTGATTTTCAGCAGAGAACAGTGTCTTTTTTGCTGGCCAATCTAATCGGTCACCGTTACAAACAGGACCTACGAGAACGCAGCTTATCTATCTGATTGAACAGATACCTGCTACGGCTCGTGGCTATCACTTCCCTTGCTGTGAAGATGATATTTATTTAATTCTGCCTTATATAGAAATCTCCAGATCCATTGAAGTTGGTGATTGGTCACGCGGTGTCATGTGATCGTGATGTTCAGTCACGACCGCTCATGACTGCGTTTGGATGGGTGACCGTGCTTCTATGACAATGTTATAAGCATTATTATCACTTACCCGGTGGTTCGGAATCCACCTAAATTTGTAGGTCCACCTTGTTCTCCACAACATTGCTCAAACGGCGAGGTGGAACTACCCGGAAGGGTCTCTCCACCAATAAAAGCCATACTCTTATTATTATTATTATTATTATTATTATTATTTTGCAGACCCGCTTTATGAAGAACCAGCTCCCTACTGTTCCTGCTGTTTATATGCTTGAAGTGTATTGAATATATATATATTTTACTCTGTATATATAAGTACTTTGTATTTATATTTTAAGGATATTTTATCTTAGCAAGTGGTTCAGCAGCATTATTCAACTAAATGATGTTGTTTTAGTAAGCAGTCATAAGCTAAATTGTATTTTCACATTAATAGATATTATTTGGTTACTATTATTATTTTCCGGCCTCATTTGGCCACTTAAGTCAATCATTTCGTGGTCCTCCTTGATGAGTTCTCTTTCCGCATTGTCTAGTTCTTTTCATTCGTTCTGATCTTCTTCGTCGTTCTTTATCTGTAAATATTATCCTTAATGCGTGTCTATTTTTGGTTTGAATCTTGTTCTCATTCCTTTAAGTTTATTTAAATGTAATTATTTCATTAATAGAAAATTATTTATGTATTTTTACAGGTCCATCGATGCACCATTCATTGCAGACAAGGATTACGAGAGGATAAGGAAAGAGTGGGAATAAATGCAGTACTGATTATAAACTAAAACTATATATACTGTATTATATTAACTTTAAATATTATTTATTTTGTTATTAAATAAAAGTGCATCACCGCAAGTTGAATGAATTATTTTCTCAACCTTTGAAATACATGGTACAATAATTGTCAATCGTTTATCATTATTCATTTCATCACCCACGCACAAGTTCAAGCAAGAGGAAAAAATTTCGATCAAAGTTATAAAGATGAGGAACTTTTATTGAAAAAGTGGAGTTGTAGACGTAAATATTACAATTTTTAAATGCTCATATCTCCTGAATGCGAAAAATTTCGCTTATCTGATGACATATTCTTGGAGGCCTATCAAGAACTCCAAGGACTATTATCCACCACAGTAAGAGCGATTTTAATTCTTGAAGATAATAATAATAATTTTTCTGAGCAAATTTCAATTACCCAGAGGAGTTTGTTGGAATAAAACAAAAACAAAATTTGTTATAACAAATTGACAATTAATGAGTATGAATCTGTGGTTTATTCCACAAATTTCAGAACACTGCCCTGCTGTTATAAAAAATGTTAAACCAAAAGAAGTGTCAGAAATTTTAAATCTAGCATTTTATATTCTCATCATTGTAAAATTGAAAAGAATTTTTTTAGTTTCTTTATTAAGCAATATTGTTAACTATGATTACCCCACTATATAAAATATGTATCGAGGTTAGCAGTCTAGAAATCCAACACAAACTATGAATACAGTCTTGAATTCAGTACCACGATTGCCACCACTACTACTAAGCTACTACCACCACCAACACTACTACGTTAGTTTCTATTACTAATATGTAATACTAACCACTACAAATTCAATTCAGTTCAATTTATTAACACACTCAACCCAAAAAAAAACATAACATTACAATAATACCACATATTTATTATGTATAACATTCAAAATTGAAACTATAAACGACAAAATTGAAACAAATAATCAATCAAATTATTAACAAAACCATTACTGTAGGCATATAAGTTTTTAAGTGTTGTACAAAACTTCACGTTGTATGTAACTAGTTTCTATTAACCATTTTTTTTTTTTTTTTTTTTTTTTTAGTAAGCTCTTAAATTTTGATAAATTTACTGCATCTTTCAAAAAATCTGGCATTTTATTAAATGGTTTGGAGCCAACATACAATGCAGATTTTTGTGCAAAAGTTGCGTTGGCCCTGGGTATTGCAATATCTCTATTGCGGGTCTCTGGTGTTGTGTTCATGGTCAACGTATTAAATATGTGTATTGGATATCTCTTTATGTAATTCATCACTATAGTCTGTTTAGTGAGACTACGGAGTGGAGTAAACAAACATGTGCGTGCGTGCAAGCCAAGACTCAACGAAGCCCGATTCACACATAGCCTAGTTTTCGAAACGCATCGAACAGGTAACAAGCCTACCCATTGAAAACGACTTTCAATAATCATTTTCAAACACCTACTTGGATAATAGGCTACTTATTATTTATTGTAAATGGAAATAGATGCATGAGAATAATGAATTATATGAATGAGATGGCTATTTCTTATTTTCAATGCTTAGGTAATGTATCCAAACATTCAGCAATCACTGGTATCACTATTATTAGAATTGTTCATAAATTTGTCGATTGAATTATTTTTACCTATACGTTTGAAATGAAAATACTGACTTGATAACTGAATTTAAAATCTAATATGTTCTTGAATTAATGCAGTAATAATTTATTTATTTCACAAACTCGAAGTGCGACATCAGCTGTTGAATGAACAGTAGTTGGCAATGAATGTGAATAGGCCGACCGACCGATGCCAGTACAATTCTCGGAATTCCTCACTCACACATATGCAAAGTTTGTTTACTTCACTCCGTAGGCTCGCTGAACAGACTATACTAAATGTATAACACTGAGCACCCTGTAATCCCTAAACAGCTGTATCGATGGAAATAGAGAGCGTTTGTGATAAATCACCCTGAGCAGAAGTTTTTGTGTTTTCAAAAGTGGATCATATGTATTATGATAAGCTCCTCCTATGATAAGATTCTCGCAAAAAACATGGACTACATCGAGCTTTTTAAGAGGCAAAAAATGTCATTCTTCAAGGTTTGGTAGACTGATAGGGCTTGGTTTGAGAAGTGTCGACACCAAATTTGACGCTCCTAGCTACCTCACAAGGCAAGTAATTAAACTGGAAAGAAATAATTATTTTCAATTGCTCATAACTCCTGAATGGGAGCAAATTTCGCCAATCTGATTACATATTCTTGAAGGTCTCTTCAAGGACTATCATCCACCACAGAATAAGCAATTTTTAATTCTTGTAAATTTTCGTAAAAAAACATGGACCATCGCAAAAACCATCGTTTTTTTTAGGCAAAAGACAAAAATCTTTCAGATTAGGTTTATATATGGTATACAGATGGGCCTGGGAAGTGTCGACACAAAATTTGAAGCTCCTAACTACCACACAGGGCGAGTAATTGAACTAGAAAAGAAATATTGTTTTAATAATATGAAGAAAAAGAATGTGAAACTCTTTTACTTCATCGGGAATCCCTCTACAGAATGAATGAAAGAAAGCATTTCACAGAGCTGTCTCCAATAATTATAACCAAGGACATGTAGGGAACAGGAATTTTATGTAGTCACTCATTTATATTTATTTGTCCATTCATCACATTTTTACAAAGCTTGAGGCTTATGAGACTCGCAGTGGTACAGAACAATAAAAGTAGGCTACATACAATATAGAAGTTGAATGAAAATAACAATTTCGCTTTAAATGTAATCGCTATTACAATTTTGTTTTTTAAAAAATAAAAGAAAGAAAATGAACCTTCTATTGTATATTTAACGACTTGCAGTCAATTGACTGCGAGTCCTTAAATTTACAATAAAAAGTTAATATACCGGTACTATCAACGCAGATCGTTATGGAACAAGAAATCCAAGAAAGAAAATGAATGAATAAATTATGAGTTTAAATTTCAATCAAAATTGATCAATTTATAATAAAATACTATTGAAGGAAAAGCAATTCCATTTTAATATCAAAACTGACACTGTATTTCAATTTAATTGTCTTTTCAGAAGTGAAATGCATCACTCCAAGTATCGTCTCCAATAAAAAGTGAGTAAAGACAATATATTAAATTGAAATACTGTATGTCAGTTTTGATATTAGATCATTAAGAATTTCGTCATGGAAAACATCACAAATTCCTTTTTATTCCACTCATTAACTTATTATTAAATTTGTTTGAACTATAACCAATTCAGAATTGGATAATGCCTAATAAAGGAAATTTAAAAATATGACATAAAGAAATTGTGATCAAAGAATGATATGGTATTCATGCATTCATGCTAAAGACTAAAGGCCGTTTCTATGAACGTTCCATTGGTGTCTCTTGGCTCGAGGGACCCTTGAATCACCAGCATGCCATACAATTTTAAAAAAATTGCTGAAAGATTGTAGGTAGGCCTGAATCGTAGCCGTAGCTCATTTTCAAAATCATGTAACTCCTTTTTAATCGCAAGTACAGGCAAGTCTAGTTAACCATATTTTAGGAAAATTAATTATCTACAAGAAAGGCTTCCCACTAAATTCAGCTTGAATGCTTCGTTCATGAGTAAGCGAAAAAAATAGGTACTAGTAGGTAGTTCAATTATCCGTAGCCCATTTTAAAAAACCTTTAACTCCCTCTTTATTGTAAGTGCAGGCACGTTTGAATAATCATCTTATAGGAAAATCAATTTTCTACAAGAAAGTATCTGTACTAAAATTGGTTTTGATGAGTTGTTCAGGAGCTATAAGCGAAAAACAAAATAGACTACGTTTTTCTGTATCCCGTCCAGTGTAATAATCTCTGGTCCTAGCTTCCATGGATTGCTCTCTTGCCGTGGAATAGAAAACGAGACAGCGCGCACCATCTAGCGGCACAAGCTAAAACTAAGCTTGCCATCAATTTCTGATTGAAACGTTTTTACACCGTTTCTTCTAATTTTGACCAAATCCCTCATATTATATCGCAAAAACGAAGATAGAATTTGCAGAGAATAAAACGGGCTACAAATTATGTATCAATATATTTTATTGTATTTATTCGCATTAAACCACAATTAATAAAAAACTGAACAATTCCTGTGATCGGGGGCAGTGGGCGAAATTGAAATAGTCATTGTTACAGTTTTTTGACAATACTGACTTTCCTGCAAAATATATTGCAAAAATTTTTAGCACAAATTTTGTATAGAATAAAAAGGAGAATAAATCATGTTATAAAAGATTCCCTGTACTTATTTATTTGAACCACAATAATTCATCAAAAACTAAACACACCTGGTATTCCCAGGGCTGGTTTTTACAGGTTTGATATTACATTGGTATTTGATAAGAGTATTTTCTTCCGGATAATTTCCGGCCATGAATAAGACTGTAAACTAATTCTCTATGAAAAGTATCAGCAATAGCAATAATTATTGAAGATTTAAATACAGAAATTACAAGTAGAAGCAGACCAATTGGTGAAAGATTTCTATAGGACCAAAAATCTACCACATTTTGTTGCGGCAGGTATAATAAAGAAGAAACAGCAATTCATCTATTCAAGGAGATTATAAATAATTCAATTTCAATTTCCTTAAAATACCAATATTTTCGAAAAATACCAAAACATCAAAATAAATCAATTAATACATCAGGCCGTATAGCAGAGGAATTGTTGGATATATAAAATAAAATAAAATAAATATAGATGCCTTCATCAAATAATAGAGATACACTTTAATTAATTTGCTACTATTTGATCCTACATTTATATTAAACCAAAAATCTTTCACATAATTCCTACACGTATTAAAATGGAGAAGAAAATAATATATATTTCACTTCAAGAACATCCAAAAAAGAAATCAAATTTGAATTTTCACACCTGAAAAGACTAATATTTTCTTAAAAAATTTATAATTAAGATTAAAATACTATCTTGTAACAAACTAGAACATTAAAAAAAATCAATCATTACATCAAGCTGCAGCAGAGGAACTAATGGATATACTATAAAGAATTAAATCAAATAGATTAATGTAGGCTATTTATCAAATGATAAGAAGATACAAATTAATCTGTTTGCTATTGAATATTCACCATGAGATAATCATGAACTATTAGTAAATTTAAGAATGAGTTGAAAAAAGGATTACCGTACAAGAATTTTGTTTTAACTTCATTCCGGAGTATATTATAGTCACTATGCCAACACCATATACATTACGATTTTAGAATTAATGATTTTAATTTACATTGCATATAAATTTTTTATCTCATATGATAGCAGGACTTCTTTTAGTAGAACATAATATCTTTGACAAATCCAGATACCCCTTCTATAGGAGGTCAGTGGACGCTGCCATATCTATTAAAAAAATCAACTTAACTTACATGATTACAATAATTCTAATCCACCAAACACTACAATTTATTTTTACCCAAGTTTATATTAAACTTAACTTAAAAATAAAAATCACGTTGTTTCTATATTGTTTTGAAAGTGATATACATAATATTTGTGTATTTTCGGGTTAATCATGGTGCATGATAAATATATTTATGGGAGGAGCGATGTATCCTGTTGGTTAGCAAATATTCTGTGGCCTGAAGTGATTCTAGAAGCTCCTTAGGGGCAATGGTTATCACTTATGTAGGTCCAATCCAGTGCTCACTTACAAAACGAAACTCTAAAGGATAGAAGACTGTATAGCCTTGATTCAATAATGAATCCTACTTGTGAATGGCCGTTCCATATTAACAGTGTGAGTCTGTCTGTTGGTTTAGCATAGTTTTTTGGTAAATTTCATTCATGTCATCATTTTTAACGCTTTTAACGAGATGAAACATTAATGATACCTACTAAGCATTATTGTTATAAATATTTTTCAACGATTAGGCCTACTTATAATTTAGTTGGTTGTATTTGAATTGTTTTTTGTTCCTCTTTTTAGAAACAGTTGCAGTCACAATCAGCTGTTGTTGGTGGAAGTGCTGCATCTACATAATCGGCCAATAGGAGCCTGTCTCTGCGCGATCAGCTCAAAAGCGAAACGGACAGCATTGTTGCGGCTGAATGCCTCTACTGCTGCTTACTCAAATAGAATTGTAACTAAACTTAAACATAATAATTTGACAACTCTTATTCAAAAACAAAGTACTGTATAAATATTTATTGTACTGACTTTTATACAAGCAAGTTATTTATTAAAACTATAAGGGGGCATTTCACTTGGCATAACTGAATACTTTAAATGCAAGATAGAATAAGAGATGTTTGTGGGGTCAGCCTATTATTTAGCTCATGAATGGAATAATATTTTTGATGGCCATTCCGCTCTGTTGTAGTTCTTCCTTGGGCATGAATTGAGGTCTACTCATTGATTTCAATTGTTTGCAATGAAGATAAAATGTGATATTCAAAAGATGTCATTAAAAAAACTTGCTGACCATACTTCAGTTAATGACCATGGAAAATTCAGTGTTCCTGTTTAAACAAATTGTAAATTCTTACAATTAATATAAAAAATCAAATGAGCTCATTCCTTACCTGACACGGATGTCAGCTACTGTTGCCAAGGTATGTCAGCTACTGCTGGAGGTGACAAAAAAAAATTGGAGTAGATGTCGTGATTTTAAAATATAAATTTCAAGTTCAAAATTGATTACAATTTTAATTAGCCCTTTAAAGACTTGAATAAATAGATTGTAAACACTTTTTTATTAATCCATTCAACAGCTCCAAAGTTAATAAATATTGAACAAAATTGAAATAAATAAATAATCTTTCAAATTTCTATTTTTTTCAAATTGTTTCTTACAATTTTATTAAAGTTTCTTCTAAGGATCTAAGGTATTGGATGTGTTTTCAGTTTTTTAACTTCAGTGTGGACGCAGCTTTATGACACCTTATAAGCCAGGGGGGCATTTGCGCCTATGTATTAAAGTATCAATTAAAATAATTGAAACTAGGATAACGATTAAGGAATAATAATAATAATAATAATAATCTTCTTTTATCAAAATTCAGGCATTCATCCAAAGATTCCTTGAATAAATTTTTATAATAAATATTAATGTTTCAAAAAATAAGCTTCACATGAATTTGGTTTTGAAGTACGCGCGCCACTTTGACGCTTTAAATTGATTTTTCCATTATATCATTCCAAGACAAATGATATAATTTGTACTTCACGACAACTAATATGATTTAAAAAATTTATTTTGTTATCCATATTTCAGAGTTCACAATAATAATTATTTTACTTTAATATGTTGACACTGTCACTGAAAACAAGTAACTTTTCTAGGTGGCATTGGTGGCAGTGGTCTGTGAGGTGCTGCTACCTAGTGTCAGGAATGCCAGCTAGAACTCGATTCCTGAAAGGAAGCCATTTTGGATTTTGATTGGAAAGTCTCCGTGCTCCATGGATTTGTATTGTATTCTGTACAGTGGCTCCCTCTTTGCAATAATTATATTGTACGACCATACGTTACGTTCCATCTTCCAACCTTCCAACTTCAACGCCTAGTTGTGTTGTTTTAGTGAGAGTGAGTGATAATTATAATATATTATAGTTAAGAGTTTTGGTGAGTAGATATCTTATTTCTCAGCTAATGTTATTCATGTTTCATTCAGGATTCTTAGTTAATTTGCTACCATTTTTCACAAGCAACTTTATTTTGCAACACGGCGTATGCTCTTACAATTCATCTGAACTAATCTTTAGATATTCATAACATAATATCTCATACACCCATTTTCTCTAATTTTATTCATTACTTTATTTCGAATCTTTGAAGAGTGTTCTTCAAGTCAAAAAAAACATTTATTCCAAGTTTCGAAGTCAAATCGCACTTCATTTCGAAATGTTGACTCTCATTTCAAATGGCTTTGAATTATAATGAAAACAATTTCTTCCCCTTGTTTTGATAATGATTTCATGCTTTTAACATCTATATACTTTATGTGTGCATAAAATCACATACAGAGCACTTTGAATTTGTATCTCCGCCATGTTCTGTCGTATACTTTGAATATATTTTGCTGTTACAATGCATTCCAATGAACCGTCACTTATTAACTAGCTGTATTATTGTAACATGAGTTGATAAAATGGTGATGAGTTGACTTATTTTTTATCTGTACCAATCTTACAGAATAAGGTTGCCTGTATTGCTCTCGGGGTACACATATTTACAGTAACTTGAAATTATTTTGACAGTTGGACAGTATTCATTTGTAACATTTACTGTGTAGGTTAGGTTACATGACTAATGCTCTAGTACTGTTTTAAGATCTTATAATGGTAGATTGTGCTAAATCTCTCCAACTTCTATAATGGCCTGGCCCACAACATTCTACTAATTTAGGAAAAAATCACAATTTTTGTGAATTAAGTTATCAGTAAACATGTAGCCTAGTTGTGTTGTTCTCTTTTTTCATTTTTTAGTGCTCAAACTACTATTGAATCACTAATTTTGCTATTCAATTGAGAAAATGACTAGGTAGGCTAAACTCATGTTTTTAAAATTTTTATTTTAAAGATAAGTTGAACCGTGAAAAGGCAAAAAATTGAATAACTTCAAATTTCAATACTGAATAAGAAAACTAAACCATGTAAAACTCATTAAAATGTAACTTTTCACTTTGAATAAGAACTTAATTCAAGTTAATTTACTGCTGAATGAATTTAATGTTATATCAATATTGATAAAAAGTTCAAGAATCTTGTGAGTGGATGTGGATGAAAACTAAATGTAAACAAACCAAATATTGGCCTCTTTCATTAATAACCTTCATAATCTGTAATTTATTATCGATTTTAAAACTTGTTTTTTAAAGAGAAAATACTAATGAAAAATCTAGTGTGAATCAGTCGTGTAATACTTCAAGCAGACCCTTATTTTTGGTTTACAAGTGTAGGGATATTTGCAAATCGATAAAAAATGCATCGATTTATATATTTATTTTCAAAATTATTTTATTTAATCATATTAGTTTTAAAAAAATTAGAGGGCCAATGATTGGTATGTCTACCTTTATTAGAAAGCTACTTCAATCATTTACAAATTCATAAGTTCATTTTGTTGCTACAATAAATGGCATTTCAGTAGCTCGACTGTCAGCCCAGAAAAACTAAAAAAAATGAAATAATTTTTTCTAAGTTCATTGCAGTTGAACTATACCAAAAGACAAGTACACAGTTCTAAAATTGATTGTCTAGGGGCAAAATGGAAATGAATGCCAATAATTCTAGATCTTGTTGAAGAAAACCAGTCTTTGATGAGCTCTATGTAATTCATGCGAATGAATATTCAATTATAGTTTATTGCTCTGATGAATATTTATGGGATTATCGCACTCGAAAAGACACATTCTTCTAGTAGGTGTAGCTCCACGAATTTAGGATTGGTTTGTTGTTGAAATGTGGCTTAGTAATTGCAAGTTTCTATTCATGTTCAGGCTTTGAGATTCATAATTTCTAATTATTTAATAAAATATGGACAGGAAGTTGCAATTTTCCGTTTTTTTGTGGGAACATGCATGGATGAATATTGCCTATAAGGGTGGATTTAGGACTCTTCAATATTTAAATTTATTTCTGATGTGCGTGAACCGATTTCTTTGAATGTTCCTTTTATTAATGCGCAGCGATGTGTAAATAGTTTTTTTTTTAACTTTGTTGCATCTAAAGGATAATTATTATTAGGGAAAAAAGGAAAGGCACTCAGGCCTTCTTCTATAGTAAAATTTAAATGTTCAAGTACGGTATATATTTCAAAAAAAATTTATTTAATTTATTTTGTTCAACATTTTTTGTATTAACCTGAATCGGTGCTAAACCAGTTGAACCACCTTACATTGAAATTGGGTATATTTTTATTATTTAAAAAACTATCTGTGTATGATAAATTTAATGATTTTTAAAATGAGCTTATCCATATACAATAAATTGGAATCGGATTCATAAATAATAGCCTTTGGGCCGTAACATCTGATTATTCATCTGGTTGAGCCTTATTCATATGAATAAAGTTATCATTTATAGGAATAACGTATTTGTTTCATCATCAATCAATTTTTTTTATTCAATAAAATACATCACGGGTCCCACTAAACAGGCAGGGTTTTCAGTAGTTGCCTATACAAAATAATTATTGGTATACAACAAAAACAAAAATGTTTCAATAGCTACATCAAAAAAATAATTAACTTATAAAAATAAGAAATTGTACAGTATAGAAAGTAATAAAGTATTACAGTAAAAAACAGAGTTACAAGAAAACTAGTAGATAAGCAATTAGTAGTACAACTAGTAGTAAATAGATAAGCAAGAAAAAAATAGAATAAAAGACAAGGTAAAATAATAGCAAAATAAAAAAAAAACAAAAAACAAGAAAATAAAGAAAAAGGGATCTTACACAATTTAGTATTATAATGGTCGCTCTGGCTGGCGGCAGTGATATATCAGAAAATTGTTTATAATTTTGCCAGAAAAAAAATTGAAACAAATATTTTTTACAATTATTTAATACTTCAGTTTATAATCACATTATTGTTGATTATATAAAACATAACATCACTCTTTGAATATTCACGTATGTTGATTGGAAGCATGTTGAATAACCTAGAGAGTACATAGAAAAGAGATCTCTTCCCATATTATACATTACTGAATCTAGGAACCAGATAAGTGTTTGGCGATCTTAAATTGTACTTTGGTGGAGGCGCTAGGGACCTATTTTGAAAATTATTCTTGAAAAATATTATAATTTTATAGATATAGAAATTCTTAGGAAATAATGTTGCATAAAGAATTTGCAAATTGTTAGGGTTATTCAAATTGGAATTAAGAGGAGGCATAATGTCATAATGCATATTCTTTTCTAATATTTCAATTATGTATAACCCTTATTCTTGGGCGTGAGGTCTACTGTTCACGGGACTACTAAGTTGGTTATTTATTTATTTTATTTATTCAAATTATACATACGAGAGCACAAGGATATGGTATCCCATCATTGCCCTCTTAACACAATAATGATGTAACAAACAATATACAATAAAATACTAAGAAAGCACTAAGGAAGATAGAAATAGATAATAAGCAATAAGGAAGATAAAATAGAAAAAAATACATATATTAAAAGTAAAAATAGAGCACTTAAGGTGAAAAGAATAAGACTACAAATACAGTAAATAAACAGATTCAAGAAGTGAAGAGGAGAAAACAGACAATATCCAAACACACAGATCTCGACTCAATGGTCTCAATGGTTATTATTAGTTGAGAAATAAAAATATTGATAAAAGATGTGTCAGGTATAGATAACTTGAAGATATTCAGATTGCAATTGGATGTAATTCTTTTTAGTACACTGACATTCCCTTACGTCTCCCCTCTACTATATCATTACCGTATCTGGTCAACACAAGTAGTAGAATTTCAATTTGTAACTAAACCTAGATATGAGTTGGGATAAAGGAGGTTAGATTTGCCGGTTTTAAAATGAAATATTCGATAACGTTTTACAAAATGTTCAATATTGACTCAATAGTAGAATTTCAATTGTAGTAGAATGACAAGTAGTAGAATTTCAATTTGTAACTAAACCTAGATATGAGTTAGGATAAAGGAGGTTAGATTTGCCGGTTTTAAAATGAAATATTCGATAACGTTTTACAAAATGCTCAATATTGACTTAATTTTTCCAACATACAGTTACAGTGAAGTGAATGATTAGACGGAATATACCAGGCTGAACAGCGGAAATCACACATGACAGCATTCGATTTCACTCAAAAGTGTTCTTCACACACACAGTTTGTTGCCTATGTGGGGGCCGTTTTTCTAAATTTATTGTACAATATTGTGCCTTTTTTCATGAAGGAAATAAATAAAAATCAAAAATATAGAACTAAACTGTTCATAAAATCTTCAAAAGATTGTAGACTTCTTTAAAAAGACACTATATCAGTCAATGCTTGAATGGAGATAAGGACAAAGCAGCTAAGCATCACACAACACTCAATATTGTACTGCATTGGTCTTGTCCATTATTATTGAGTTTATTTTCTCCAACTTTTGGTGTTGTACAATAAAACAATGGTGTTATGGAATATAAAAGCAGCCGCGAATCTGTGTTAATTACAGTTTTTTTTTTATTATTCTGGTACACTGACGCCTCCCTCGAAAATCTACGCGCCCCCCAGGTTGACAACCCCTGACCTAGAGGATTTTGTTGTTTGGAAGCATAGAGGTTTGAGTGTATTATTTGATGTCTCTCCTTGTCAGATTTGTGGCAAATACTGATGCAGACAGGAGAAAATAAATAGAAAGATTCCAAATAAGAGAGATAAATGTGTGTGTGTGAGAGAGAGTGACAGTGTGAGAGTGGATGGGAGAGAGAGTGAGTGTGAGGGCGTTCTAGGTAGTTGTTAAAAGTGCTAGTAGCAGTACTAGACAACTTTTTTATTGATAGCTACATGCTATCCGCCGGTAAACTGAATTTATAAGTGTATGAAGTATGTTTACCTATGTCTGCAATGTGTCTAAACAGCTGAACGCTATATCCGATCACAGCGGCATAACAGGAACACTAGTCGCGTAGCGCAGCAAGCTCTTTCCCACTATCATTCTCTCTCTCTCTCTCACACACACACCCTCTCTATCACACCCGCATGTTGCACCTGTAAATTGGAAAGAGTAATGTTGTCTGCCATGCAAGCTTGCACCAGCAGCTACCGCATTGTAATATTGCATTGATTGCATGTCTAGAAGTCGCTCTAACTTTGGTCGCGATACGACTGCGACGTTCTAGCGCTAATAGATCGCAGTTTTCACTACGCTTAAGTTACTGCGTTCATTTTTGTGTAGCGCAAAATGAATAGTAATATTAACTTTTCATGTGAAATTTAACGACTTGCAGTCAAATATTTGTTAAGAATAAGTATAACTCGAAGGAACCTTCTCGAAGGAACCCACGCCTCTGAAGATGGATCTCATAGATTCGAAAGCGCTCGGCCTACAGATTAAGTGAGTTATACTTATTCTTAACAAATATTTGACTGCAAGTCGTTAAATTTCACATGAAAAGTTAATATTAACAACGCAGTTCGTCATGGAACAAGAAATCCAGGAATAGTAATATTCACATACAGGGTGTTTCGCAGAGTTACCAATAGGTCTACTTTGTAGGCTTGTACCCACCACAGTAATGGAAAAAGTAAAATGAGGTCCGGAAATGCTTCGTTACAGAGTTGGTTATGGCGGAAGTTAGCAACTAGCCCAATCAATATTTACTCAATCAGAAATGAGTGACCTATGTAATATGTTTAGATTATATCTAAAACTTGCTGGTTAAACGAATAATATAGCTCTTGACGTTCTTGATCCATAACGATATGCGTTGTTAATATTGACTTTTTATGGTGAATTTAATGACTCAATTTTAATTGAAAATAAATGAAATATTTACTCGCGTAGGCTGAAACGTTTTCGAATCGTGATGATTCGTTTTCAACAGCATCCTTGATCATCAGTGACAGTTTTTGGTTAGAAGAATTATTGTGGTTTTGTAGAATGTGATTGGAAAGTTTGTGTGATTTAAGATATTATTCATTTAGGATGTTTTGTTTATTGTGTGTGGTGTGTTTCAAATTGTTTCAAGGTATTGAGTTCGTCATTTTTCAATTAACACGACCTAATTGACAAACTCAACCATAAAATAACCAAACACCAATACCACCGACAAAAAATACATCACAATGACATACATTAATCCACAATCAAACAGACTAGCAAAAATCTTCAAAAAAGCCGGTCATACCATCGCATTCAGAACAAAAAACAAGATTAAAAATGAACTTGCATCCAAAACCTCACTGAACACAAACAAATACGATCTCCCAGGGATCTGCGAACTGAACTGCTCTGATTGTAACAAATTTTACATAGGACAAACAGGCCGTGCATTTAAACAACGATACAAAGACCATTTACAAGCATTAGATACAAAAACCGAATCGATCTTCGCCGACCGCATCATTCAAACTGGACACACTTTTACTGATATCACTACCAACCTACACATTCTACAAATAAAATTCAAAGGACGAACTCAATACCTTGGAACATTTTGAAATATACAAACACACCACACCCAATAAACAAAACATCTTCAATGAACATTTAATTTTAAATCACATAAACATTTCGATCACATTCTACAAAAACCACACTAACACTTCCAATCAAAAACTGACACTGACGATCAAGGGTTCTGTTGAAAATGAATCATCACGATTTGAAAACGTTTCAGCCTACGTGAGTTAGTATTTTATTTATTTAATACTGAGTCGTTGAATTTACCATAAAAAGTCAAGAATAAAACAATTAGCCATTTTTTTGGAAAAAATTTATTTCTCAACAAGTTTTGAACAATAAAACTAACAGTTAAGTGTACACTTCACTCAGAGGAATGATTTTACCTCGGGCCACTCCCGTGTTTCGGAGGACACGTTAAGCTGTCGGTCCCGGCTGCCTAAAAACAGTCGTTAAGTCACGTCAGAGGCCCTGAACTTATTCAGGTGCGACCTGATAACTCTGACACCAGACCTGAGCCAGCCAGGTCACACGATATTATTATTATTATTCACTCAGTTAGTTACTTGTTATTTTAAACTTGAAAAAGGTTGTTTTTGGGTAATTTTTTTGTTAATATCTTGAAACCGACTTTATTTACAGACTTCTATCATGTTTTACATAGAATGTAACCAAATTACACTCAAAATGGAGTCTCCACTAATTTCTGAATGAGTGAATTGGTTGTCAAAAACTCCTGTCCTTATCTCCGCTTTTTAAGGAGAGGTTATCAAACTGGACGTTGAGTAGATGACAACCCACCTAGGAGACAAAAATTGTGTCGTTATCGTTGAGATCTACAAATTATAGCGCCTTTTATATCAACCACAATAAGATTTCGACAAAAAGTCGCATATTGTACAAGCAGTAGGGGAGGAGACCTATTCTAGTCTAGTTCTGTTATAGTAGTAGGCCCAATCTACGCCTCCTCTGCTGCGTCTACCTGTTGCCTACTGCTTGTGTTTCTATTTTCTACACCATCATCCTTTCTCTCTCTTTCCCTCTCCCTCATCCACACTCCCTCACTGTATTCTCTCTTTTTCGCACAGTCGGGCAGGCATTCGTCTGTAACAGAGTTCGTCGACCTAGATGTGATGTAAATTTCATGGAGAAAGGCCTGTGTCTACTCTTCTCTTCTGTCTCTCTCCGTCTTCTCTTTTTTTCTTCTTACTCTCTCACTCTCTCTTCTGCTTTGCACCTCTATTCTTCTTTGTTGTTGTTGTTATTGTGGCCGGAAAACGGTGCGACGCTTTTCACGATTTGTGAAAGGCATTTTCCCCGTTTTCACTCCTGCTGGTAGCTTTTCTTCTTTTCTCAGGTCGCTTTTCCCTTGGGTAGTTTTTCTTGTGGAAATTCAGCGCTCATGATAGAACGACGAAAGAGCGGTGTTGAATGATTGTTTGTTGTTGTTGGTAAGATCCGGCGCAAACTGAAAAGCTGACTGTATGAATGGTGGCTTTTTGTGAAGCACATAAATGTATGGGACATCACCTCGCTTTTGTATCTTTTGTGTAATTTTTGTTAGTAGATTCAGCGCAAATGGTCCTGGTGACTTTTGTATAACACATATTGGATCTCTCTCTTTTTGGTACTTCAGGTTATTGGATTTCGCGCAAATAGAAAAACAGATTGGGACTGGACTTGAAATAATTTGTTTTCTATTCGAAGTGCTGTGACGCATGGTGACTTTTGTATAACACATATTGGATCTCTCTCTTTTTGGTACTTCAGGTTATTGGATTTAGCGCAAATAGAAAAACAGATTGGGGCTGGACTTGTAATAATTTGTTTTCTATTATAAATTAACCATCTGTCCAATGTTTTTATTAATTTGGTGCGGTTTCTATAGCATTTTAAGACAGACTTTGGTAGAAATATTTGTTCAAATTCTCAAAAATTATTGAAAATTTTAGAATTATTCTTTGTGGTGCCTTATTCTAATTGAATAATTTGTATCCATTATGAGGTTTATCAAATAATTAATACTTTCTATTTTCTCCCTTAAAAATCTTTAATAAAAGAAAATGTCTGATCATTGCCCGGCTGTCATAAGTTATGAAACATGGTAGCTATGACAGTTTGTCTCATAAATAATGTAAACATATGCTGTTGACTTATGTCATAATCAATTTTGGCGTTGAGTGTCCCCAGTATTTTTATTATGTCTGTGTATGCAATTTCTACCTGCTATAACTTTTTGTTGTAGATCATTGGTTCAATTTTTTATGCTATGCTTTGCAGTTATTTAGTATTCAATTTAAAATTGTTGTGTAAGCATTATTTGATACAGATGGCGTTGACCTTATTGGATGCAGAAAATTGAATGTTGAAAAGTGTTTGTCTAGAATTGAAAAAAATAGTTCTAGTATTTTTTAAATTATTTTTGTGATTTGATTTAATTCTCCAGTCCAATTCCCATAACTATTTACTACTCCACTCATTAATTTTGAAAACCTAATAGCTATTGAATTCAAACCATATACAATTTTTCTAGTATTTTCTTAAAATTTTCAAATCTTATCAGGTGTCCTACCTAATGGGAAGGTTAATTATTGATCTAGTAATTGAATAATAACAATTGTAACCCATCCTACTAATAGTTGAATAATAATTGTTTACCATTATACCATTAATTACCATTTACTATATGTTGCATTTAATATATTTCTACTATATATGATATATTGCGTTTGCTAAAATATATTTCTATATCTGGTTGCTCGAGAGTATAAAACCATCTTCCCTGTCTATAATTGTACTTTAGCTCACCAAATTGAAAAATACATTATTATTTTATTTATACATTTTTTAATCATACACATCTACATACTTATTAGCATAGACCACCTTCATTTTTTTAATTTTATTTGTATTTCTCCTATGGATTAGTTTCCTATTTTTGATTTGTAGTATTTTTAGACATGGATTGGTTTTAGTGTAATATTATTGAATGAAATAACCAAAATTAAATAAATAATAAATAAATAAATAATAATTTTATTTCCTTTTCAATATACAATACAAATAATTTTAACCAAGCGGTTCAATTATATTCAGGTAATAATAAGATACATATAATAAATGAAAAATATTTTGGAAATCATCCTACCCCACTATGGCATGCCATGTTCTAGAGTAGGTGTTAGTAGAGGAAAAAAAAGGAGGTAGGATTAAGGAAAAATAGGATTAAGAGGAAAAATAGGATATAGGATTAAGGATTGGTCAGTTTTCAAAATTACAAGTTTCCATCAAATTATTAGAAAATACTGCATTGTAAATATTTTTGCTCACTCAAGAAGGAAGAAAGGCAGACTAAGGATAAGATGGGAGGATGAAATCAGAGAGGATAAGATGGGATATAGAGGATGGAGAGGGATGATTGGTGATAGAGATGCTTGGAGGGCTGTAGTGGAGGAGGACAAAACCCATATTGGGCTGTAGTTAAATATTTATATATATATTTTTGCTTCTATAATATAACTAGTAGGTTTTTTTGTAATACACTATAAGCCTGAGGCTTGTGCATAAAGTGTATGTTAATACAGATATATAATATCCAGATGTGTCCATGTATCAAACCCTGCACCAACGAGATTGTAGTCAGTTAAACTAACCACTCAACTATTTTTCTGAATACCTAACAATTCTTAAATTTGCATTTACGTCAAAACTTTTCATTATAATTCTTGAATACACTAAATTTATTATTGCTAAACAAACATACTGTATTATCAGTGTTCAGTGAAATTTGTTACAATCGAAGGTCGGTTTCAGCAGAATATCAACAGCATTTTTTACTTCCATCTATTGATTGTTTCAATAAAATTATGTGTACGCAATTTCAATAATTGAATAAGAGAGCATAATTTTGAGGGTATTAAAATATGGTGATTAGGGAAGTGATAGCCGCGAGCCGTAGCAGGTATCTGTTTAATCAGATAGAGATAAGCTGCGTTCTCGTAGGTTCTGTTCGTAACGGTGACCGATTAGATTGGCCAGCAAAAAGGACACTTGTTCTCTGCTATAAAATCACTTCCCGGTGGTTCGGAACCCACCTAAAACTGCGGAAACCACCCAACTCATCAATCACCATCATCCAACTCATTACCCACGCACAGGTCTCAGACCTATGTGGGCTTCATCCTCCAAAAAAAAAGTACTGAATGGTTTCCAGTATTTGAATTGATGGCTCAAGAAGAAGTCTTCACATATTTTATGCATTTTTTGGAAAACATTGTATTCTAAATGTATATAGGAAACAGACTTTAATATCTTGTTTATTTGTTGGTTAATCATAAATGTTGTCAAAAATGATCTACTGCAACCTTGTCAGTGTTCCAAAATATTTACTCCATACATTCATTCTCTAGACGTGGGGAACGAGTGAAATTTCCCTTTTTTTGACAAGAAATTTCCCTCTTATCAGGATTTTGTGGCACTATATCAGCAGAGCACTGCAAGACTCTCTTTGACCCCTGGCCTAGCTCAGCGGCAATCTACTGATCTGGGTCACTCTGGCTCTAACCATGGCCATGAAGAAAGTTTGGAGCATTGATTGTGGCACCTTTGCTCAGAAAATTATCAATTTACACACCTTCACCCTCCCACAGGGTTTAATGATACATGTTTTGTAAACAATAAACTTTCTGGGATGTGTCGATTTGATATATTTTGCAATTTGTACATTGAAATACAATGTTATGAACTACCCAAGGAATGATTTTTTTGTGAAGGAATTATCCACACCTAGTATAATAAATAATAATGATTATTTTGAGGGATTCCTCGTGATTTATGCATAGAAGGCATAAATGTCAACCAATGCAACCTGTCTGCATAGAAATTCCACTTTTAGAAATTGATTTTCTGCAAAAGAATGAACATTTTCCCATTGATCAATTTAATTTTGCTGTAAATGGAACGAAGCTATCTAAATTGTATCAGGATGGTTTTATTTTGATATTCCTGAGATTATTTTTGTTGACCTCTGTCCTACCGCACTGGTCCTGACGCATGCAACAAAATTATTGGAATACCGAAAAAGCCAGCTACCACGTTCATTATTCTATTTGCAGTATTCTTTCAAATAAATCCACCTCAAGCATGCGACAAGATCTGACTATTTTTCTGTATTATCATTTTATTCGTTCTTGAATGATATATTTTTGTGTAAAAAAAGAAGCTCTATCAATACAAGAATCGCGTCGTTGTTTTTTTCTGTCGGCTATCGTGTTGTGGCTCTGATTTTACCGATTGTATGGCGGGGAGGTAGGGGGGAAGCTCGCTGGGTTAAAATAACCCCACTCCGCAGGCTCATAGTTTTGGGGAGGAGCCGCGTTGTTTGGTTCGGCCAGCTGTTCTGCTATGCCACGTCCCGATCAATATCCTAGTCCGTCTCGCTGGTGAAAAGCATTTTACTTTCAAATTGACTGATATTACATGATAAAAAATGTTCAATTGCTCTCAAAAATCGTATAATTTGATAGTGCGGTCTCAATCCATTTAGTTATTTAGTATTTTTTGGAAACTTTTGAAACGAACTTTGGTTGAGCGAAAGTGGGGCGTAGTCGCAGCGCTTGGTACAGCTGGACAGGCAGACATTTCGCGGATAGGACGATGTCCTTACGAGATGGGGCAACTTGGTTTTGGCTTCTAATTTTTGCCAGTTAGAGTGGTGAGTAGTTTCTTATTTGTGTTGAATAAATTCTAACTAAAATAATATAATGCATTTACGAAAGTCGAATCGCTAAATATCACTCTGTTCACCAGTCAGCAGTTTGTTTTAATTGCGTCTTTACTAAAGTGGACTCACGGTTTCGAAACTATTCATACTGTGTTGTTTCCCTGTTTACATTCGCAGTGGTCAGTGGATATAATGACTAGAATGTTCAAATTATTCTGTAAAATGTTGCAGTTTATAGTATAGAGATAGTGAAAAACAGTTGTTGTTATAAGCGTGTGTTGTGCTGCTTTACATATTTCATTTGCCATACCAAATAGTGTCTTCCATTAGCTCTCCTTTCAAGCATTGAACATCTAGTTTACGGTATCGTATTTTCTTGTATGTTATCTTCAGTAATTATTTATGTAATTATAATCTTCAGTTTTTCAACGCATTAAGTTTGTTTTCTCATAATCTGCGCTTAATTTATTACCTTATAAGTTATTAATCTGTATTACCGTTTCGCATAATGTGGTACGCCAATAAGTCTCTGCTGAGAATTGAATAATTATTTCATAAATTCTTTGGAGTTATGTGAAGCTTCTACGTTTTGAAATTTCTCCAATTTAGGCTGTGCACTTGTCTTTTTGTCTTAATTTTTCTCCCAGTAGGCAAATAAGCTTAGTTGTGTCTAAATATATTTAATTTATAACTTAGCACCTTTCCATCAGAATTGATTTGATTAGCTATCTTTCCCTCAGGATAGAATGATGATTAAATAAGTTATGTTTAGTGTTTAATAGTGCTTGATTTATTTGTAAATTCAAGCTTTAAGGTGATGATCGATTTAATCAATAACAATATTGTAGGATTCCACTAGAGAACTTACCATTTTGAGGATCTCGAATTAGGATTTTCATTCTTGATAGCATTTGTATTTAGGTCTATTTAGGCTATATGGATTAGATTTTTATTGATATAATATAAATTTTAAACATTCAGTAACCTGTGGCATCTTACAGGTCATTTGTAAGCTCAATTTCAAATACCTGTTAACTTGAACTTATTGAAAAATAAAACACTCCAATAATATAAATGCATTTTTAATATTCAGTAACCTGTGGCATCTTACAATTTGTAAGCTCAATTTCAAATAACCTGTTTATTGAAAAATAAAACACTTGTTCCAAGGCCCTTATTATTATCATCATTTTTCTGCATTACTATTCAGTATGTACTAGTCAATATTCATTAATTCAGGTTATGTTAGTTCAGTTATAACAGTTTCAATTGAATTCAATGACTGCCTTCATTTTTCTTGGAGGGCGAAGTTGAGGCGCAGTCGGTCCTCTGTTCCCTTTGACCCTCCAGCTGGGGAAGTGATTGCGTTTACTTTTTTAATTAGTTTAACCCTACATGACTGATAATAACTTATTAATTTTGAGCACATTTTTCCATAAGTCCTGAAGTATATGTTATAAACGTTCTGCACATGCGCAGAGAGTAATTTTTGGCAGGCTAATGCGCATGCCCTTGATGTTTAGATATCTGCGATTTGTAAAAGCTTCAAATTTCATAAAATTATATAATTCAGATACAAAATAGGTATAAATGATTCACAATAATATTGCAATTATAGATTGCAGTCCTATTGTAAATGGTATCAAACAAGAAGGGGAGAGTATGATTCGTTATAAAAAAATGGTTTGTTTTGAAAAAAAGTATTTTTATTTATAATTTACTGTATTTATTATGAAACTGCAATATTTATTTTCTTATTCAATTTTTGTAACTATTATTTTAATTATTTTACTTTGTAATTACAACGAAACACCGAATAGAGTACTTTACCTGGGAGTATAGCACTCGCTTCATTGAATTTGTGTTGAATTGTTAGAGATTGATGGAAAAATATTATTAAACGCTCAATTTATTCTCGATTTTTCCATAATTTTGTACGGTTTGTTTCAGATCTCCATCAACTATCATGGGATATGATGCCCATGTTTAATATCTTAGTCACCAAGGTAATAGCCCTATATTTATTATTAAATGAATTATTTAGCATTAGCTTGATTTATAAACTATTGATCTCTGTACTTGGCAAAAAGAATAATTTGAAGGTTTTAAATTCAATGCAGTTTGTTTTTTGTCTTTATACATCTTTGTAATATGATTTGATTTGATATGATCTTTCTAAGGACCATTCACTGAAAAGAATCCTATTCGTCACAAACCATTCATACTTTAAACATAAAATAGTAGTTTATGCAACGATTTTATTTTGACCCTTATTAAGGCACGAGTTAAGCAGTTGATTGCTCTGATAACTGGACATGGCCACTTCAGGAAACATCTCCACACAATTGGACTCAGAAATGAAAGTCAGATGTGTAGGCTTTGCAATCAGTCTGAAGAGACTGCCAAGCATATCATACTGGATTGCGAGAGACTAGGGGCAAGGAGAATGGCTCTGTTTGGCTTTAAGCAACCAGGTGATGAATGGGACGTTAGCATAGGGAAGAAACTCCTGGATCTTGTAAAGGGCACAGGTATTGGTTTGCCTAACTAACGTACTAGGGACACACAATAAGCTTCGGTTGACGTGTGAGGATCTTTGGATCTTTGAATCCGTCCCTTCATAACATAACATAACAAGGCACGAGTTAGATGTAAGTTATAACACGAGCGAATGCGAGTGTTATAAATATATCACGAGTGCTTTAATGGCCAAATAAAATCGTTGCATACACTATTTTATCTACGACCACTAGTATACATTTAATTGAAACAATTTCATTTTACCTGTGACTGTCACAGATACCTAACCTCTCATCTCAAATACGAGAAGTTATAGTAGATTGTTAAGTTAAAGCAGCTGGTGTAGCAGTTTGATCAAATCAGCTGATAGTTTCACAATATTGAATTACGATATTGATTCCATCAAAAATGCTTCTGATTGGTCCAGAACCCGTGTTATAATGTAGAACCTGTACTATAATGAGCTCATTATGCAACGGGTTTCAAAAAGCATTTCGAAAAGACAGCTGTTTTGGCATAAATTGTGAAACTGTAATGTATACATTATGACATGGTCGTAGATAAACTATGATATAAACATTTAAAATAAGTTTTTAGTTTCTTCTACTTAGTTGTAAAAATATATTTTTCGCCACACTAGGACGTAATGAGCTGTTTTTCGTGCGTCATATGGAGGCCGAAAGTGTTTGGTTTCCGTCGAGGTCTGTAAACGTTTACCGCCCTAGGGCGGAAAAGAAAATGACCTTGAATGACAGCTGATCGTGTCTGGATACAGCAGTCATGATTGTAAAAATGAATCCTTCCAACTTTTATGTAAAACAAAATTATTTAAACCATCAATAAATGTTTATTTTTTATAATTTAATATGTACGTAGTATTTAAAATGTCAAAAATGATCACTTTTTATAACTTAATATGTATTATTTTGTAGTTTTGATATCAAACAATAGAACCTTTTTATCCAACCTACAAAGCTCTGGTTGGGAATTTTGTCAACTATTACAAATGTTGGTAACCTCTCGCCAAAAGGTTGGTTGGTTAGGTTTTTTGTTTTTAGGAATTTTGACTACTACTGCAACTGTTGGTAAAGGTTACTGTTGGTATAGAAAGGTTAGTTGGTTAGGTTTTTGGTTGTTTTATGCAGGTTTCGAATCAGGAACAGGAATAACAACAAAAAACCTAACCATCTAACCTTTTGGTGAACAGTTGTAGTAGTTGACAAAATGCCCACCCAGAGCGCTGTAGGTTGGATAAAAAGGTGATAGCCGTTCCTTGTATTCTTGCAAGTACCATAGCCATAAAATTTCGCTTTCAAAATTTCCATCTTAACATTGTTGATTTTTTTTCGTAGTGTGGCGAAAAATAGCGTTCGCAACACGGGCAAAAATGTTTTGCCGGCTCTCAAACGCTTCAAGTTCTCGACTTCGTCTCGAACTTGAAAACCGCGATCTCGAGCCGGCAAACACACATTTTCGGCCCTAGGTGCGAAATATACTATTGGGATTTAATAATTGAATTGCATACCGTACCACATCAATATTTGTGTTATGAAATTTGTTGATGAATTTATTGCATGCATTAGTTAAAAAAAAAAAAAAAAATAATGGAGTAATTGATAATAAGTTAATAATTTGATTGTTTTGCAGACTACGATAGCCAAGCATTGCCTGCCAAAGAGTATCGAGTGGACCCGACCCAATGTTTCCAGACAAATCTAGTTCATATGCGATTTCTTCTAAAGCAAATGCCTTTGTACAAAATTTTAAGGTTTGTACAAGATTTTATCTTTTTTATTTATGTGACATGCATCTTGTGCATTTATTAATATTTGTATTTTGGTATTGAAGGCAGTTGAGGCCTGCATTGGTGACTAGCACCTTGAGCATCTTTTATCCAATGAAGAAATTGAAAGTTTTTTGCTCGGGAATTTAAATAGTATGACACAATTTTTTTAAATTCAAGAGTTGGAAATCTTTTTCCCAAGAATCTAGACCATCTGGCTTGTGCTGTGATAATATTATGCTAGGTAACGTCTTGTCAGAACTGCTTGGTCACTTATCAAAGTTGTGGAGTTCATTGTTACTCTAAATATTTATTGCATGTTCAATATGGGTTTTTATCAGAGCTATTCGGGTTATGTCAATAAATAAGTGTAATATATAGAGGTGTTGTCTTCCCAGTTGAATTTTGTTAGGTGACGTTAATAGACAAGTTATTTATTATGTTTAAGATTTTTGATGGAGAACTTAATAAAATTCAACAGGGATTGAAATTTTCAATTCAAACAAATGTGTTGAAACGTGGAATTGACAAATTCTCATCCTGAATTTAATCTGTTATGCCTATTTATTAGGTCCAGTATCACGTTATACGCAGTCTCGACAGTTCGTTCTATATCTATTTATAACTCTTGTCTAGTTCTATATATCTATATAACTTTGTGTCATATCTGTTATATATATAGAAAATGTTTGTGTAGGTGGAAGGTGAATCAACAGTAGTAGTTGCTGTGTGTGCAGTATTATTAACGAAGCCGGAGCCAGAGCTAGTGCCAGTGCAGCCACCATTCTGTTGTTCTGCAATTCCTACCTATCAAGTGCCTGATTCTACAACGGTGAGCTACTTTTTTGTCACTTTTAGTGGTCCACTATCAACCAGAGTAACCATAATTGTAATCCTGTTAAAGAGCCCAACTGAGGCTATATATAATGCAGAATTTTCTAATTAATTATTAAGAGATGACTAGATTTTAAGAATTTAGAGATGCTGTGAGATCTTACTTTCCAATAATACGTAATTTATTAATCTTAATTTACCAGATATTTTGCAAAACAGTGAATTGCCTAACCCGAACAACTCGGGCCAACGTTTATATAGTTAGCTTGTCTGTAGTTTATTGTAATCGTGATTTTCCAACACTTCAAATCAGATCATCAATCATAATTTGATACCTTCAGTATCAAAAAAGGAGATGAAATGGACGTAGAATACTAGATTAACTCATTCATTCAAAGGATTTATTCCAATAGAATTATCTTGAGTACTTGAACGCTAATTATCATTTTAATTAGCTATTAATTTTCAGCTGGAATTTTTGAAAAAGCAGTTTGGGCAATAACCTGTTGTGTGACACATTGATTGTATTTTAATCATGACAGCTGAATAAATGAGCTGGTGAATACGGCGGTCGGACAAGCAAGTGGACACTTGAAGATTGTGAATGCTAGGCAGTGAGTGTGTCATTTAATAAATAAATATAGGATACACATAACATTCACTGCTATTTTTTATATTTTTTGCTCCTGTGAAAATTCCTTTAGTGCTAACGTTTTTACCAGATACTCCACTAACCCATTACTGTTGAATTTGAAACAACTGTTTTCCGATGTCACTGGGCGTCAAATCTGCAAGATAGTAGAAACCAATTTGTCAAAACAAAACAATTTAAATTCAAAACTGGCCCAAGAATGGTTTCTGTCCATGGAAATTGACTAATCAGGTTACAAATGTCATTGACTACAATTGAAAGCTTCAATCAATCAATCAAATCATATTTATTCAGTTAGTTGCACATAATATAAGCAAGGCTTAGCAACATTGAATCGTCAATAATAAATAAAAAAGTATTGTGAAGAGAAGACGTCAAAACAACACTGACCGACCCTTGAAGCACCTTGTGGATAAATTGATTATACCTTATGTTGAGAATTTAATCAAATAATAAAGAAAAAAGCAATAAAACTAGTTCTCTTCCCATAAAACTTCCATCCATTGCGTATGGGGCTTTTTTTAATAGGACTTCCTTTATCCTTCTGATCATTTTTGGAAAGTTGGAGAGATCTTCCTATTGTACTAGTAGTTCTGTGAACAGTAGACCTCACGTCCAAAAATAAGGTTACTTGCACAGAGGAACACTCAATGTGCTCAATGATAATCGCCAACGCAAAATTGAACACAATCATCACACCTAACCCTTGATTTAATTTGCGTAGTCTGTTTCATATCTGTTTTCCACAAAATGTTACTCTATCATATTACCCAAGGCTATGTTTCTATTTTCCTGACAGCCGATTGTTCAAATGCCAAATCAGATTTGATTACGCATGTCTGATAGATAATTAATCTATGGAACAATATTAATTGAATTTTCATGATTATTATTTACTTAGTTATCACTTGGAATACGTAATTTAAATATTAGAAATGATTTAAATGATTCTCAAACAAATATGTTGAAGGAAGATCCATGCAAAGTTTCATAGAATTTTTGATCCACGTATTTAGCTGTAAGTGCATTACAAAAAGACAGACAAATGCAAATCGATCGACTTGGAACAGAGAACTCTCTTCGTTCGGCCAAATATATTTCGATTTCTCTATATTTTGAAATTTTGCATGGATCTTCCTTTAACATATTTGTTTGAGACTCATTTCAATTAAGTATACCAAGTGATAACTAAGTAAATGATGATTATGCAAATTCAATTAATATTGTTCCATACATTCATGATTTATCAGACATGTTTAATCAAACCTGAACAATCGGCTGTCTGAAAAATAGAAACATAGCCTTGGAAATGTGATATAGAGTGACTTTTTGTGGAAAACAGACATGAAATAGACTATGCTAATTAAATCAAGGGTCAAGTGTTCTATGATTGTGGTTATGCGAATGTTATTATCATTGAGTAGGTAGAGGATGCTCCTATGTGTGCAAGCACCCTTATTCTACTGTTGACTGCTCTCTTCTATTCTGATCACTGATTGAAACCAACTTCTGTCTTCAAATATTATGATTTTTATCATTATTACTGTATAATCCTCATTATAACACAGTACATGTATTGTTAGGTCATGGGAGACTCGTGGGATTGATAGATTTCAACGAAAATAAACTTTAATCTTTAGAGATTGAGCTAATGTCAAGCTTGCTCGGGCATATAGGCCTACAGATGTATGTTTTAGCTTTTAATAACTAAAAACCTAAAAAACACAATAAAACTAATAATCTAATTACTAAGAAAACAGTCAATTCATTTTAAAAAGGAAATCTATCTGGTGATTGATATTGATGTGGATGCGTGCGTGCACAGGATGTGACATCAGTACTAGTTGATGGAGTGGGTGTGGTGAATGGAAGCAGCGGCAGCGCTGATCTGTCAGCAGCAGCAGCAGCACCATCACAATCAGCAGCATCTGCATCAGCAGTCGTACAAATGACGACGACGGCGAGCGCAGCGACTCTCCTCCTTCACATGTCGTCATCGCCGCCATCTCCGTTGTCCCCATCAACTCACGCGGCGACGATCAAAATCAAATGTTCGCACACAGGTAAGCTCAGTCCCACACTTCTTGGTTTATAAACTTATTGTCCAGCTATTATTTTACACTTAGAAATCGACCCCGTGTCGTGGGCCTGTCAAATTCAAAAAAATTAAATTTATTGATTTGCCATAATACATAATAATTTTCAAACAAAAATCGTAGAAAAAAATACTTAATGTTAATAAATACATGAAATAAAATATCTTCCTCTTAAATAACCGTAACGGCGTTGCCCGCAAAACCAAGGGTTTGTGGCAACGAGCATCAATCTAAGACTAAGTACAACTTGAAATTTATATTCAATCAATTCATCGAAAAATTAGTAGTGACAATTTTAGGCAAGAATAGTGTTTTACTGTCATGGAATATGATGGTTGTAGAAAGTATCTTAAAGTTGAACCAAAGTAAAAAGTATGTCTATAGCTATTTCACGATATTATATAAGCAGATTAATTAATTGTGCATGAGGTGAAAGACATTTATTGATTTTATTCATTCAACTATTTTTGTAATGGATGATTTGGTAATGTTACTTGAAATTATGTGTTCGGGTACTAGGTTAATCAATTTATTGCTGATGTACGTGAATTGTCGTAGCACATATACAATTTTTCAATTCAATTTATTTATTGTCAATAAAACAAATTATATGAATACATAATACAGCAAATGATATTTATCTATTGTGACAAAATTACAATGGATAGATAGATATTTAAGCATCCACTGGCCTCCCATCATGGGGGCATCTGGATTTGTCCAATGTTAAATTTAAATTTATTATTTCCATTCAGGCTATATTAATTATGATTTTTATTATAATCTCTATATTCTTGGCTGGAATAGAAACCACAGAAGGAGCAACAGATTCAGAATGTGAAGGAGCAACAGACTCACGTTCAAAACTGCTCTTTTCCCCAATTTTGAATATGTTTCATTGTCTGAAACATTGAGGTTATCACAGGCTAAAAATTTAGATTTGCTAAAAAACTTGACTCGTAAAATAACAAAATGATTCTTTTTCACTCAGCAACTATCAATTTAAAAGTTCACTTGAAACAAAACACTAAAAGCAGTTGAAATAGTGTATAATAATACATTTTGATAAAAACTTCGAAAAGGCCAAAAACAACTGTAATAAATGGTGTAGTTTGGCAAATGATTTTTAAGTTGAAAATTGTAACTGGCAGCATGTATGAAAACTTTTTTTTTTTTTGAGGATGAAGCCCACATAGGTCTTGGATCTGTGCGTGGGTAATGAGTGGATGAAGGTGATTGATGAGTTGAACCTACAGTTTTAGGTGGATTCCGAACCACCGGGAAGTGATTTTACTGCCAGGTAATTCTGAACGGACAATCTGTGTATTTATGCTGTATTTTGTAATTGCAGAATAAATTTCAATTTCGTTTTGTGTGTGTGTGTTGCAGTAGGCTGTGAGCCTAGTGGCTGTCATGAATATCCCTGTACCAGTAGTAAGAAGTCTGAGGCCGTAGTCGGCCAGCATAGCCGCAGCCGCCGCATGCCTCTGCAGTGGCACATGAGCAGCAGCATTAGCAGTAGCGTAGTAGCAGTAGAGGTGGTGGCAAGGGGCAAGGAGGGGTGCGGAGCTGGCCCCCTTCTCCCCCTTCCAGTCTCATCCCTTGTTCGTTTCTTCAATCTTTCTTCTCTTCGTTCTTCGTCTCCTCCTTTTCTCCTTCGTGAAGTTCTTAAAGCAGCGTCTGTGATAATAACCAGCTCAACAACAATAATAGTTGAATTGATGAAAACATCAACCAGTGCAAACGATGCCTGCAGCTCGCGGCGGTCTTCTCCGTCCTCGCTTAGCTTCGAACTGCAAGTAAGTGGAAAACAATTATTAGTAATTTATTGTATTTTGCTATCTAGAATGAAGGAAACAGTTGATTTCATCACAGTACAGTAGGAACAATTAGTCTGGGCGCACGGCCGTTTGGTAGTCAGCCACGGCGAGGGGAGTGTTTATCGCTCATTTCTAAAAACATGTGGCCCGTGCGACGCTGCAGATGTCTTCAAGGTCAACTAGTCGACTTTTAACAGGACGGCTAGTAGTGAAACCAGAGCCACGCGCCCAGACTAATTGTTCCTACTGTACACCTGAACTGGTACTCCAGTCGTTTCTAGCAATGGTTTATATTGCTGCCCAGCTGTGACAGGAGAATTTGCAAAATAAAGTCATATATCATAAAGTCATATAAGTCAATTTGCAAATAAAGTCATATAATTATAATTTGCAAAATAAAAAGTCATATATCCAAACAAAAATTACCCCACTTCTTTTAATAATAAAAATGAATATTTAACTTACATGAAACATCATTAATTTAATAATTGTTGCATCCCTCTTTAAGCAAAACTTAAACTTAACTTAAAAAGGTGGTGGCGGGGGGGGGGCTTGATTAGAGTACCATGAAATCTGATTTTTGAATTTCCTTTCAGTACAGTAGTCTCGATTATCTGACCTAAACCAGCCGCGGCGATGTTGGATAACACGGAAAATGATAAAAACGACGTTGAAAATGTGTTAATTTTATTTGCAAAACTTTCGAATCATTAAAAAATTTTACAAATACATGTAACAACTGAATGTATACGTGCTAAAATATAAAAAAGCACTTTGGCAAAATAATGTAACATGTTTTACAGTTGGTGCATACTCACATGCAGTACAGTGAACTACGAAACTAAATTTATGCTTGGGTAAAAATGTTCGTGATTGTCTGTTCATATTGCTCCGGAAGATCGGATAACCGAGATTCTACTGTATTTACATAATAAATGTTCAAATTGCAAATTGCTTTTTGCAAAAGGAAAAATTTCAATCTAATAGTAGAAATTTACATATGATTTTGCAGTAATGACAGATACAAGTACTGAAGTTATTTGTTGAGCAAATAATATAATTGCTATCCCACAGGTTCCTGGTTTCGTATCAGGTTTCACATTTGCAGGTTTTTAACTTCAGATTTATGTACAAGGAAAAGTGATTGCAATTGGATTAGCACCTACAAGGGAAGATGAGGGCTCCTTGAATTAATTATAAAGCTATTCTGTGTGAAAAGTTTTTTTCTTAATTCTAGTTGCCTGTTGCAAGTAGAATCTCACTTTAATTATTCTAAATATGATCATAATCTCACTCCTTGTTTACATAATCCGCTTTTCAAACAAAAAGATACTCTTTTCTGGAGGATGAAGCCCACATAGGTCTCTCTGAGACCAGTGCGTGGGTAATGAGTTGGATGGTGGTGACTGATGAGCTGGACCTATAGTTTTAGGTGGGTTCCGAACCAGGTCTGAAGAGTTCCACAGCCGGCATCGGCGAAAGGGACATGCATACATTTATGTTCATAACAGCACAGTAGATAGTTTACATGTTTTATTGCTTGGAAAATTAATATATGTGAGTTCAGTGTACTGATTGTGGTTGTTGTTTGTGTGTGTGTTGCAGGTGTCGAATGCAACGATTGCCGACAATGTAATGGACGGCAATACTTCCAACAGCAATAGTCTGAGTGCACAAAATAGGCACCCCACTAATCTAATGATAATGATAACAATACCACACATCACTTCTCAGGCCATCTGTAGCCAACTGACAACTACTGACAAGTTTGGTGCTCCTTATTTTCTGGATGATGATGAAATTGATAATAATTATAACGATGATGATGATGATGATGATACTAATTATGCTAGTAATAATAATAGATTTAAGATTTGTGTCAAGAGTGTGAATGATGATGATAAGTGTATTAGCGTAAGGGGAGAATGCGAACGCTATGCAGCAGCAGAAGCAGAAGATGACATTCCAGTTGACGATAAAGATGGCGGCGTGGAAGGCGCCATTTTTGTGAGAAGAATGATTGGAAAGTTGTACGATGCGGCGGCGGCTGCTGCATCAGCCGTAGAGCAGGAGAAGAGCTTTAAATACCACTGTGATCATAAAGTTAATGTCTCTAATTATTATAAGATTAATAATGATAAGGCTATTAATAGTAGTTATTGTGTGAGTGATGTGTATAAGGCGTATGCGAGACGATGGGGCATAGCGCCCGGTCTGAGACTGGCCGGAGGCGGCGAAAGTTCGCTCAACAACGCCGGAGGCGGCGGATCGGGATGGGGAGGCGGCAACAGCTCCAACAACAACAATGCAAACCAAGCTGGGGGCGGATCGTGGAACGCCGCGTCAGCACAGCAGCAGCAGCCTGGAGGCGGCAGTAGTCAGGGAGGCGGCGCTCAGAATAACAATTCGGGGGCGGCAACTGCTGGCAGTAATGGAGGGGCGGCAAACAGTGGCGGTCAGAGTGGTGGCAGCCAGGCCGGTGGTGGAGCGGGAGGCGGCCAGTGGGGCGGCAACAACCAGGGGCGGCAGCAGCAGGCCGGGGGCGGCGTGTCGGCAACTAGTCAACAGCAACAGCAGGCAGCCAACGCCCAACAGAACAATTCAGGCAAGTTTTTTATTCACTCAAGTAAACTTGAATTTAATTCATTTTTTGTCTTACACTGTATAATATTGAACGGTCACTCAATCGCCTCCAGCTGTTACTCGGTCTTCCCTTCCTTCTACCATGAAGCTTCATATATGTATATCTCATATTCATCCTCATCTCTCTTTCCTCATTCAATATCTCAAAGTGCCTTCTTCAGTGCAATCTTTGCCATACCACGAACCTAATATTGGTAGAGTTCCTGGGAGTTTTACCGGTAACTGGTAATTGTTACCAAAACTGGTAAATGTCTACTCAAATTGTTTAACGTCCATGAGTCAATCAGACGCCACCGATAACATTCACTAGTAACCAGTATGAACTCTAGTGTTCCTGATGTTCTAGTTCCTTGTTTATGCTGTATAATATTGATTCGTTTTCTGTCGTTGGGCCGAATATCTTTCTCAGGACACGTCTATCAAAAATCAATAGACTTAATAAGGGCCTAAATAACCACTGGTCATATATCAATCTTCTTTCTATTCACTCAGTAATCGTTAAACTAGCACTCTATAATCTTGTGTACAACAAAAGAGCGTATGTATATTTATTTCTTATCACTGCTCAACTATTTGTGATGTTTCTGCTTTCAATTTTGCTTTACTTTTTTACTTCATCAAAACGTTTTACCGAAAAGGCCGAAAACAAATTAATTTTTGCAACTAGAATTCAAATTAAAAAATGTATAATGAATAATAAGACGAAATTGTCACAACCACATTTATTAAAACTTAGAGAAACTAGTTTCGGTTGTTACACCATTATCAATCTCAATCCTTTTTTATAATGGTGTAACAACCGAAACTACTTTCTCAAAGTTTCAATAAATAATGCGGCTGTGACAATTTCGTCTTATTATCCATTATGGATATCTGCCACAATATCACCTTCGCCACTACAAAGAAAGTTAAAAAATGTATTAATAATTGGACTGGCAGTATCTATATAAAAAGTTACCAGGTAATTCTGAACAAATCTGTGTTTATTTGTAATAATTTTTGGCAAATAAATTCATTCATTCTATGTAATCGCAGAATAAATTTCATTTTCATTAACTAATCTGTGAATGTGTAGTGTAACTAGTGTGGATTTTTGGCTCAGAAATAGTAAAATTTAAAATTATATTAATTTTTTTTGGACTGTGATTGTGTTGTTTGTATGATTGTGATTGTATGTTGGTTAAATGAATGAATGAATGTTGCCTTGATGTTTAGGTAATAGCGGCATGAAGCCTGTAGTGTCGAGCGGCACCAACAACCAGTCCCAAGCTGGTGGACAACAACAACAACAACAGCAGCCAAATCAACAGCAACAAGCCAACGTTCAAAACCAACAGCAACAGCCGAACAACAACCAGTCGAATCAGCAACAACAACAACAACAGACATCGGGCCAGAACAACAACGGCAACGGCCAGCAAAATGGCGGATCGGCGTCGGGTGGCGGCTCCTGGGCAGCAGCCGCTGGCAAGGGACTTGTGACGTCATCGGGTGGCGCCACCAGCACCCCGCCACCGAACGGTGGCAGCAGTGGTGCAACCAGTGCGGCAGCCGCAGCCGCAGCACAGGCGGCTACCAACAAGCAACTGGAGCAACTGAACACAATGCGCGAGTCGCTGTTCAGTCTGGACGGATGGGGCGGACAGCACGTCAACCAGGACTCGAGCTGGGACATTCCGCCGTCGCCCGAACCGCCCACTAACAAAGATGGCGGCCAGGGGGGCGGAGCAAACAATGGCGGAGCAGCGCCCGGGGCCGCCGCAGCGCCTGTGTGGAAGCCGAACATCAATAACGGTAAGTGGCGCGGTGGATTAGAAAATTATATAATAACTTGCTATAAACTTCTACAAAAATGTTCATGACAGTACAGCTTAATATTCATATTTTGGTTGATTTACTTATATTTGCATCCGGACACATTTGCATAGTGGGATGCTACAATTCACTAGCAAAATTTATTAATTTATTTATTCAAATTCATTTATTTTTGCCATATTTACAACAAAAAAACAAAAACAAGAATGAAACAAAATAAAAGACATACATACTTGAAGTTAATAACAAATCCATACAAAATTATTTATATATTGAATACGCCGCACTACTGGCAGAAGTAGGACTTTGTAGCCAGCAGTGAGTACAAGATTTAGGTAAGTTCAGAAAAGCAAGAAGTGAAAAAATAAGAAAGAAAATTCAGGAAAAGGATGGGAGACAAGTTTTTAAGAATACGTTCAGCTATTTTGTAGTAAATTTTTAACAAAGTTTTTATCCATTCATCTATTTCATTGCTGAGTTTCTTAGTAAATCTACTATTTGTGAAGTGATTGGGAACTTTATTATTAGCAAGGTGCTCCATGTAATATGTGAATTGGTGTTTATTTATAGTTAATCTGGTGAATGATCTATTATAAACATTGAATGCAGATGGACGTATATTGTGTAACTTAGTATTGTGAGAAGATCTTTATTTTTATTAATAAGTGATATTTGTTTTTTAGCAAAGACCTGTTTGAGTGTAGGAACTTTAAATTTAATAAATATACACTTGCTGGGATATAATCTGGGTCTTCTTAAAGCTGCTCTAATCAAATGAAATTTTTATTGTAATTTATTTCTGTTTTTAATAAATATATGCCTCTATTCTTGGGTTACAAGACATGAAATATTTTTCTTAGTAATGGCGAAGGTGATATTGTGGAAGGTATCCATAATGAAAAATAAGACGAAATTGTCACAACCACATTTATTAAAACCTCGAGAAACTAGTTTCGGTTGTTACACCATTATCAATCTCAATCAAACTGTTTGATTGAGATTGAACTGAGTTTGATTGAGATTGATAATGGTGTAACAACCGAAACTAGTTTCTCGAAGTTTTAATAAATGTGGTTGTGACAATTTCGTCTTATTTTTCATTTTCAACATAAAATATTCATAAAATCGAAAGAAAAAATTTCGCCTGACGTGCATAAAAGTCTGCGTGCCAAGAAGAGTCTTAATTACATATTTAGTGATTTTTTACATAAGTATATTCTAGTGTAGAAGAAATTTCGACACACTGGGCTCACTAAAAAACGAACACTTATAATGCTCACATTCTATAATGAATTACATTGTAACATAAAATCCAGATCATCATTATTGCTCTGTTCTGTTGATTGCTTAGAAAGTGTATTTTTTCTCCTTTTTTGTCTTGTTGAAAATGGGTTGTCCTTGTATAATACCAAATTATGTTTTGTAGTAATTTGGCTTCGCTTGAGGACTATATTGAATGAAATCATTTTCAATAAAGTTGATAGTGCGCCTATTTACTTTTAAAATGGTTACAACAGATTCAGACATTTGCCGTGCTATAAGTTTTGTAATAGTCACTTTATTCTACTCCTCCTCCACCTCCCTCTCTTCCTACTCCTCCTCCACCTCCCTCTCTTCCTACTCCTCCTTATAATAATAAGTAGTCTTGGATTTTGTGTAATAGTCTCTTCATTTTTATTCCTTTTCTTCTTCTACCCCTACTCCTCCTCATCCTCATCACCTCCCACTATCCTATTCCTTTCAGTGGTAAGTAGTCAGGGATTTTGTGTAATAGTCTATTTATTCTTATGCCTTTTCTTTTTCTTCTCTACCTCTTACTGTTCCTACTCCTTTTAATAACAAGTAGTATTGAATTTTGTCGTGTTATGTTTTCCATGACGCAATACTATATGAACCTTTATTACCTTTCACTTTGCCTGTGACCAGGATCCTGGATTGGCTGTGTCATGTCTGGGTTCTACAAGTCCTCAAATGAGCTTCCCAGGAACTCATCAAGGGAATAAAAGGGGTTTCCCTGATCTAATAAATATCAAAACTGACACAGTATATTTCAATTAAAAATAAGATTGTGCCTGCTCCAGTATAAGTGAGTAAAGATCATCATTTGTGTAATAGTATTTTCATTCTTATAAAGAGACTATTAATTACTCTGCATTCTTATAAAGAGGCTTTATTCTTATAAGCAGTCTTGGATTTTGTGATAGTCTTTTTGTTTTTATCCCTCTTCTTTTTTTTCTCCTCCTGTCATAGTGGTTGAATAAGAAGAGTTGATTTGTGTGCTGGTGTGTTGTAGGTACCGAGCTGTGGGAGGCGAATCTGCGTAATGGCGGCCAAGTGCCGGTTGTGGTAGCTGCAGCGCAGAAGACGCCGTGGGGCCACACGCCGAGCTCCAATCTGGGCGGAACGTGGGGCGAGGATGACGACTTGAGCGACGCCACCAACGTGTGGACGGGAGTGCCCCCCGTGCCTCCTCCGTCCGGCGTCGGGCCCCAGGCGCCCCCTTCTGGTCCGCCCGGAGGGGGACCCCCTCAGTGGGGTGCTGCAGGCGTCGGAGCGGCCAACGCGCAGCCCAACACACCTATATGGGCAGGTCGGTTGAAGGCGATTATTTCTGTGTCTCAAAAAAATCGCGTTATAAAGCAAATCTTACTTATTTCTGTAAGACTTTTATTATATTTGCCATAAAAAACAATACAATATATACACTTCATAGGCTAGATGTTACATTCACATACTGTGGCACTACTGGCATAAGCGAACTTGTTCGCCAGCAGTGAGTTCAAAATCGTACATTTGATATAAAAAACAAACGAATTAATATAAATAATTGAAATAAGATGTAATATAGACAATAAAATATATCTAAATAAAGAAATATAAAATAGATGAATTGATATTCTTAACTATGAAACCGTCAATAGATTATTATTATTATTATTATTATTATTTATATATTATTATATGAAATGGAATTCTCATGTTAATTATTTGTGCAAAAAACTGAAATATCTCATTTACATTTTTCATAATATAAACAAATTAAGAAATATAGATATTATTAAAAAAATCTATTTCGCATATGCAAAATCTTTATTTGAATATTGTATTGAAGCCTGGGGTGCAACATATAATAATCATTTAAACAAATTATTCATTTTACAAAAACATCTTATAAGAGCTGCTCTAAATAGACCTCGTCTTTATTCTAGTAGATTAATATTTAAAGAGTTTAAAGTACTAACTATAAGACAAACATATGTTAAAAAGATTGTTCTATATATAAACATATATAAAAATTTGTTTGAATTAACTAGAAGAACTGGGAACTATAATACACGACCAGCTAGGACAAATGTTTTTCAAAAAGTAAATACTCGTTTGAATTTAACTAGACATCAATATGTTTATTTCTGTAGTGAAATTATAAATAAAGTTCCACAAAGTTTCATTAAAAAAAAAACTTACAACAGCTTTATTGAAAGAAATAGATAGATGGGTGAAGACGAATATATTCTTTAAAATTAATAGTTTTATTAAATAAAATAAAAAATTATATACAGTAGTTCTGTAATAAATCACAGAAGGCTTTACGGTTTTGTACTCCTCTTTCATAATTATCTACAGTGTTAGTCTGATGAAAATCCTTTTTATCTTTTCCTTTTTTTTCTCTGCCTCTCTTAAATTTTATTTTCCTTTGTCGTTTTGATCTCAAAATCAACCTTCACAGGTTTTGAAAGGAAAGTATTTTTTTTTTTTGCAAGGTCACAGGGTCATCAGAAGTTTTGAAATAATATATTTGATGTCCTATACAAGTAAGTGAATTAAAGATATATGACTCACTGCTAGCGCACAAGCTTATGCTTATGCTAGCTTTATCTCATTAAGATAGACTTAGATGTATGTTTTTGCTTTTTGGTATATTGTATTACTATCTCTTAAGTTTATTGAAAATTAGAAAGATATTTAATTTTGTAAAATTGCTGAAAAATGAGAATAAATTGAATTGAATTGAATTTATGGCGTTAAGTTGCACACCTGAGCGGAGCCCAAACAACATGCCACACGTCAAATACATCCATATCAATTATTACAACAATATAAACAAAATTTTACCGGTTTAGTCAATTATAAAATCTTATATTATGTTGCACGTGCTCCCTGGCACCCCAGAGCAAGTGCAACTTCGTCCAGACCAATCAAGATAATGGTGATTATGATAATGAGATATGATAATGGAGATACTGGAATAACTATGATAATGGAGATAATTGTGAATGGTGATTGACAAAATCACAATAATATAGCATTAATGCATTTTTGTTTGTATTATTTGTTGATGGCAATAACGTGAATTTGAATTTGATTTGATAAATCATTTATTTATTCTTTTTCAATTAGATGTATGTACAAAAATATTTCTTTGTTTATTTTTAATGTGTAGTTTCCTTTTTTACCCTTTCTTTTTTGTTGTAGTTCAATTTATCTGAATTCTTTGTTAAATCTTCAATCAATTTATTCAAAAACAAATACAATTCATATTGAAATTGAAATTTTATTGCCAAACAAAAATAAACATACAAGCAAACTTGAATTAAAATAAATAAAGAAAATACATATATTAAGCTTGTAGATCTAGATCAACATAAACATAATCAAGTTCACATGACATAAATTACAAAGGCACCACCAGCAAAAGTAAAAAAACTTGCTCGCTATGGTGGGAGTCGTTATTCTAGGTTTATTGTAGTTATATTATATATTATTTAGGTTTATTATATAGTTCATAAAGTTTATAAATTACATTTCAACATTTATTGGAAAAACAACATTAACAATGAAATAACAACATTAACAAAATTAACAATGTAACGGTGACCGATTGGATTGGCCAGCAAAAAAGACTCTGTTCTCTGCTGTAAAATCACTTGCGGGTTGTTCAGAACCCACCTAAAACTGTAGGTCCGACTCATCAATCATCGTCATCATCCAACTCATTACCCACGCACAGGTCTCAGACCTATGTGGGCTTCATCCTTCTAAAAAAATCTTATTTTCCAAATATTACCAGTACTGTATAGCATTTTTTCAAGGATGATGCTCACATAGGTCTGAGACCTGTGCGTGGGTATTATGGTGATTGATGAAAATAGTTTTAGGTGGGTTCCAAAGTGGATGAATATAGTTTTGGTGGGTTCAAAAGTATTCAAACAGTATTTGTAAGTATCCAAACATCTGGAAAAAACAAAGAATATTCAAAGAAAGCAATAGAAAGAAAGATAATATGTTGCAATAGAGAAGTTGAAATTATAAATGTAGTGGCTATTTATGTTGAGTTTGTTCTAGAACATTCTACTGTTCTCGAGCTTTACTACTTGCAAGTTGAATATTTGGACGTGCTATTAATTTAATTTTAATGATGCTTTGCAGCGCCTAAGAAAGAGACAGACTGGGGTGGAGGCGGCTCGCAGTGGGGCGGCGACCACATGGGAGGAGGCGGCCGTGGAGGCGGCGGCGGCTCGGTGGTGGATCCACGCGACCACATGCGAGTTTTGGAACAGTCGCGAGTGGCGGCTGACTTGATGCGTGGCGGACGACTGAACAACGTGGTGGGTGCTGGCGGCGACCAGATGTGGCCGCAACAGCCACAGCAGCCACCGCCACCACCGCCTTCCCACCAGCAGCCACCGCCGCACCACGTCGGCGGACACCAGCCGCCACCACCGCACGGCCACGGACAGCCACCGCCCAACAAGATGCCACCAAATCCAGCTGGTAAATTTGCACCTACAGTTGTCTAACAAAGCGGCTATTTATACACTCCTGCAAAACAGCTGATTTAATAATAATAATATTTTATTTCGCCAAAATACAAAAATACAAATATAAGAAATTCACAATATAAAGTGTATATCACATTTTTGACACAGCCAGCAAAGTAAATACTTGAGCGCTAGCTGTTTATTTGAAACATTCTGGCGTATATGAGATTCAATATACCAAAGATTAAATGAATGTGTATTCTTATTTATTATTATTATTATTATTATAATTCTCCCAAATTCTCCCAAGATGGAAGACGATAAGCAGAAGATTCAGTCATGTAATCCTTTTGTTTTTCTTATTACCCCAATAGGCTTTCATTGTTTCTGAAAAGGCTTTTTTGCGTTCTTCCGACCACTTAGGTCTGAATTGCTTTTCTTTTGGCTGTTTTGTAATTTTCCAATTGTCTACCTTGTGTCTATATGTGTTTTTTTTTCAAAAATCTCTGTGTTAAGTTGGCGTTTGTCATGTCCTTACGAATTCCGTCTAACCAAGGTGTTGAAATTTTGAGTTTTGTTGCATATTCAATTATCCTTTTTGTTAGTCTATTATTAGGTAATCTATTCTTATTTATAAATAAAATTGCGTTTTTTACGTATTTTTATCTTTATGTTGGTAAGTTAATTTCAGTTGTTTAAGATGATTGTGCTTGTGTGTGTTGTAGTGAATCAGTGGCCAGGTCCGCCACCGAAAGACATGGGCGTAGTGGGCATGCCAGGTGTTGGCGTGGGCAAACCTTCGTCGGGCTGGGAAGAGCCCTCTCCGCCCGCCCAGCGACGCAACATTCCCAACTACGATGACGGCACATCGCTGTGGGGCGCACAGCAACAGCGCAACACTATGCCAGGTCAGTGCTACTGCTAGGGTGACACTAGTTGCATATTAGAGCAGTGTCCTTGTATAATACCAAGTTATGTTTGATTGTAATTTGGCTTCGCTTGAGGACTACATTAAATGTAATCATGTTTTTGAGAGCGAATATATATTATTTTCTTGTTCGACTTCGATTACTACATCACCGTATTTCTTATTTATGTTCTTCATACGGTACTTCATGTAACTAATTATTTTCCACTTTTAAAACATTGAAAAAAATTCATTCGATTTCAAGAATATTATGATATTCATAAGTGGTTTCAACCGGTGAGTCGTGATTCGATCCTCTAACTACCAGAAACGATCGAATATAAATAACAAAAGATAAGAAAAATGCTAACAAATCTAATTGTGTTTTGTTGAAAAAAAAACGAAACACATGAAAAAAATGAACGTTGAAAATCAAAAGCATCATTCAAACCTCACATTGACGTGTTAATTCAAACGATTTAACTCCAAATAATACATTAGTATACTATTATTTCTTGAAAACAATTATCTGTGATTATTATTAGCTTTAGCAATTAGCTATAATTGTGATTACAATTAACAATATTGCCAACTGCAAAATTCAAAAAATTGTTTCACTGCAAAATTTTTTGATTCTACCATAGACTTTCGAGGTAGAGTGATGAGGAAAGGTGGGTTGCCAGCTGATAAGGGTTGCGAACCACTTTAAAAACTGAAAAAGTGATCGATGTGATAGCCGCGAGGCGTAGCAGGTATGTGTTCAATCAGATAGAGATAGATGAGCTGCGTTCTCCTGGACACTCTGTAACGGTGACCGATTAGATCGGCCAGCAAAAAAGACACTGTTCTCTGCTGTAAAATCACTTCCCGGTGGTTCGGAACCCACCTAAAACTGTAGGTTCAACTCATAAATTACCATCATCCAACTCATTACCCACGCTCCGGTCTCAAACCTATGTGGGCTTCATCCTCAGAAAAAACCCGCAAATGGAAAACTGCAGTCCAAATAAATTGATTTAGTTTATGGATTTTACTTTTGTATAATATTGAATTTCAGCTATTGTATTTTAATTTTTTTTTTTTCATTTTTCACATTTCTTGTATATGTATGTTTATTCTATAAATAAATATAAACAAAGTTGTATTTCTATGTTTTTGAAATTTTGTCATTTTTTTATGTTGTGTGTGCATTGTAGGACAAAACAAAGTGTCACACTGGAAGGAGATGCCATCGCCGGCGACAATGGGAGGCCGCGGAGGCGGCGGCGGCATGCAGTGTCCGCCCGGAGGCGGTGCAATGCCAGTGGGACGGATGCCCTCCAAGGACGGGGGTGGGCCGTTGTGGGGCGGCAGTCGAAACGGAGCGTGGGACGGAGGCGGTCATGAAGTTGTTGGTCCTTGGGGTGGGGGCGGCGACGATAAACAGCAGCAGCCACCGCCGCAGTGGAACGAGCCGCCTTGGGGCATGCCTCAGCAGCCCAAGCCCAAGCAGGTGATGAACAATCCGCAGGCGTCGTGGGGCGGCGCCGGAGGAGGCCTCGACGCCACCGACGGCCTTGTCGATCCGTCGTCGTGGGCGCATCCACCCAAGCAGGCGAGTCTCGCTGTTTTCACTTTTCTATTATTATGGACATTAATTATTAAATAATAATCTTACCCCCGATTGATTAAACATAATGGCATAGATAATGAGACATCATTATGGTAGGACGTTTGTACAACCGGAGATTAGTATTTTTTTGTTGCTATTTGCCGAAACCTATTTTTAAAAATAAATTCAATTTCAATTCAATTCAATTTTTATTCCCATTTCATTACATAGTTTTTTTACATAACAGAACAAAAAGTATAAATGACATAACTACATGAGTAGAATAACGTTAAAAAAATATATTGAGAAAAAAACCCTTACATAGGCTAAAGCCTGTGTGTAAGAGTGAATCTGGTTGATAATGATAAGACTACGATCATATATATAAATATAATTAATATAATATTAATAATTATAATTAATTAATGATAAGTGTAGCATGAAAAATATGATATATGGAACAGAATGAAGCTGGAGATCAAAAATAAAAAACATGAATGAATTTATATTATACCTGTCCTATATTAACAGAAAATATAAATAATATTGGCCACTCTAGGCAGACCAGATTGTATCCAAGTAGAAGAATCTTGCATGAACTGAATGTTTTGACAATTAAGGAAATTTACTCATTTGAACAAAAACGCATTTATTGATTGCATGGAAGAGAATTATTATTGTTTTACCAATTTAGTATTCAAGCAATGTATTGTTGAATACATGGAATGTATTGTTGACAATATTGTAACAATGTATTGTTGACTGCATGGAAGAGAATTATTATTGTTTAACCAATTTAGTATTCAAGCAATGTATTGTTGACAATATTATAACAATGTATTGTTGACTGCATGGAAGAGAATTATTATTGTTTTACAAATTTCGAATTCAAGCAATGTATTGTGCAATGTAAATGCATTCCAACAACAATGTTTACTTTTTGTCTTTAAAAAAAAAATATTTCTTTACTTTTAAAGTATTGAAATAATTATAAAACAGAGTAGCTTGACTCGTTCTCCTACTCACAGTTTATCATAATTGGTGAGTGTAGTTTCCAAGTAGTTATAATTTAAGACTCATGGAAAAATAGTGTAACAATTTAAAATAGATATTCATTCTTTTTTATGATTTATCTTACTATTATGCACTTATGAATTGCAATCATACTGGTGTGTATTTTTTCTTTTATTGTGTATATTACTATAATATGTCTCTGAATTTATGTCTCTAGTAAGTTAATTTAATTTTTTATTTATTGCATAGATTACTAATGAATTTATTTCTTGGAATTGCACTTGTATGGTACTTGGACAGATGAGGACCTTTCCCGCTCACAGACTAACAGCCTTTGCGGGTTCATTTATTCTGTAATATATGTGAATATATTTAGTTGAGGATGTTTATTTTTATGAAAATGACAATAACACTACAATGCAAAATAACACTACATTTACAAAAATATCTGCACTTTTTTGTAAATTTAGTGTTATTTCTTACAAAAAATGTTAAATGAATTTTTCAATTTAGTCGCAGTTTGATATAAAAGTCATTTGATCGTTTCCTTCTGTTTCTGTTGTGTTACAGCCATTGAAGCCTTTGACAAAAGAAATTATATGGGCCAGTAAACAGTTCAGAATCCTTTCGGAGATGGGCTTTGAGAAGGAGAAGGTGGAGACAGCACTGCGCACATTCAACATGAGTCTGGAGGACGCCATCGAGTACCTGAACGCCAATAGGGGTCTGGGAGGCGGCATGGGTGGCGGAGACTGGCGGGGAGGCGGCAGTCGGCATTCCAACGACATGGAGCCGCCGCCCCAACAGCCGCCCCCGCATCAGCCACCTCCCTCCGCCTTTGACCCGCCTCCGCCGCCGCATCCAAACAGCACGCCGCAGTTCGCGGCAGCCGCCTCGCAGCGCGGAGCGTTCAATCCGCAGCAGATGCCGTTTGCGCCACCTGTAAGTAGCCAATGTTTATTATAAATTGTAATAAATAAAATTTGAATTGTTTGTCACGAGAAACAAGACAAATTCATTTCATTAATAACTAAAATAATTTGAAAAAGAAGAAAGTGATGAAATACTCCCAAAGATTTAAAATAGTAATAGTATGTGTAGCTCAGGTTTCAATTCAATTTCGTTTATTGTTAACAAAAACATAATCATTCAATCATAATCTACTCTAGAACATGGCATGCCATTATGGGGTAGGATGATTTCCAAAATATATGTTTCATTTATTATATAGCCTATGTATCTTATTATTACCTGAATATAATTATTGAACAGCTTGGTTAAAATTCTTTGTATTGTATATTTGAAAAAGGAAATGAAATTATTATTTATTTATTTATTTTTCAAATATAATAACAAATAACAAGCTAATGCCCGGTTTCTAGGTCGTTCATTAAGTTTAATGGATCATTAACTCACAGCTGGAGCAATGGGTCAACATTGCTCCAGCTGTGAGTTAATGATCCATTAAACTTAATGAACGACCTAGAAACCGGGCATTAAGACTAATAAAGTTTTGGGTAAAATATGACTATTACTTGAAAATTGCGAACTTTTTCATGACTGGTAGTAAAAATGGTTATTAAACGTTAATAGTCATGGTTAAGAAAGACAAATTTCGGTGTAAATTTTGATTGTAAGAAGTAGTTGATGAAATTCTTGAAATAAGATTTTTATAGTTCAATATTTTGTTTTGTAGCGTATATGTAGAGGTATATATATTATATGCGTGGTGTTATGATATTATATTTCATCCAATACTGTAAGAATATTGTTTATTGTTTTACTCGTGGCTTACGTTGTTTTATTCTTCGACGTTTTTTATGCTACAACAAATCGGCGATGATACAATAACATCTACAACCACCTGATGATGACTCCATAGGAGGGAGGGTTGAAACCGGTAGTGACTATAATAATTGGATACCAAAACGCAGGCATTTAAACAATATTGGTGCAGTTGTGATTTGTTATGTTGATGTTTTGTTGTTTTCTTTTTCAGTTGCAGTCGTCTCGTAATTTGCCCAGCAATCAGCCGGCTTCCAATCAGCAACTGCGCATGCTAGTCCAACAAATACAGTTGGCTGTCACAGCCGGCTATCTCAATCATCAGGTACCTTATTCGCTCTTTCTCACTCATAATATCCTCTCTCTTTTTGACCGATCGAAGAGAGGTCGAGCGTTTTGCATTTGTGTGTAACGCATTTAAGGCTAAACGCTTGAACCGAATTTAATGAAATTTTGCATGGATCTGAATTGAATAGTTCTTTATTTCCTCTTTGAAAAACAAGTACATAAATAATAACAATAAGTCGGAGAAAAAATATTTTCAACATGGGCTACAATGTCTGTGTGCGAAGAAGAGTCTGAATCTGTAGAATTTTATAAGATATATAGAAGAAAAAAAGACAAACTTGAAAAAATGGAAGAGAAAAAAGAAATTTCAGCAAAAAAAGAGAGAAAAATAGGCTTAATTATTTGTGGAGGAATCATCTATCTATGGGAAATCTTCCTTTAAGGAATGCCCAGCGATGTATCTGTCAGGATTTTCGAAATTTTCTTGCATTTAAAGGATATTTAAAATTAAAAAGTAAGGCTCTTTGGCCTTCTTATGTAGGAACATATGATTTTTAAAACGAGCTTCTCCATCATATGCAATTGGATTTAAAGATAGCCCTCGGGGCCCCCTTATTTATCTGGTTGAGCCTTATTCATATGAATAAAGTTTTCATTCATAAGAATCACATATCTGTTTGTTTAATTTATAATACTTCAATTAAGTATAATAACAAGTAAATGATAAATAATTTTCATTTCAACTCAATTTATTTAACACAAAAAATATACACAAAAATAAAATGATTTCCCGATAATGGCACGCTTTTTCCACAAACTGTAAGAGATGAATGGCTGAAATTAAAGAGCTTTCTATACCACTGCTTGTGGTCTTTGGTAGTCGCTTCTATAGTTCTTACGATATTTGATTTAGTGACTGATAATTGTTGGATGTTGTTTGCAGATCCTCAACCAGCCACTGGCACCTCAGACACTGTTGCTGCTCAATCAGCTGCTGCAGCAAATCAAAGTGCTCCATCAGCTGCAGCACACCATTCAACAGAATCCGATGGCCAAGAACAGCAACTCGCTCGCCATATCCGTGCAAATCACTAAAACCAAACAGCAAATTGCCAATCTACAGGTGAGAAAAATCATATTTTTACTCTATAGCCAATACTTGTTAACATTGGTTTTTTGCCGGACGATGCCCGCTTGAGTCTTGAGACTTGTGCGTGTGTAATGAGGTGAAAACATCGAAGTCTGAACGACATTCGAACTCGAGGAACAGCAGCCAGCCTGAGTCTTATCTAATTGACAGTTTGACAGACATGTACTGCTAGTTCTGCTGTAAACCTTTGTACTGGCAGTATTTAACTCTCACATCACCTTTATTCCTTGTTTCATAGTGATGCACATCAGAATTAACCTCATACGGTATTCATGAATGTTTAAAAAAAATGTAAATCAAGCATGTCAATATATATATACAATGATTATAATGTTAATGAACCCATTCTTATAAATAATCACTGTATTTTAATTCAATTGCCAATAGCCTGCTTTTCCTAGCTCTTTTTGCATAGTGCAATGCGCCCCATTATTGCCAGACTCGAGCTTAAGAATTGTGGGGGGATTTGGATCAAAATTATCTACGTTAAATTGTTACGTACGGTAATTTTGAGCTTTCTTTAATAGAAGGCTTCTCTGTACTTCAGTTTTCAGTTTGATTGAGATTGATAATGGTGTAACAACCGAAACTAGTTTCTCGAAGTTTAAATAAATGTGGTTGTGACAATTTTGTCTTATTATTCATTACATATACTAATGTTTTTTTTTTTTTTTTTTTTTTTTTTTTATAGCTAAATTCCACACGATTCTGTAGCTTGAGTTTGGCATACACTGGTGCGGACCTAGGAAAACCTGTTTTAACATCTGAAGGAGCTTGTTTATGAATTTATTAGTAGCCATGTTGAAATGTTATGTTTGTTTGTGTATGCAATACAGAACCAGATCTCAGCACAGCAGGCGATCTACGTGAAACAGCAACAGAATCCGCACCAACAACAGCAACAACAGCAGCAACATTTGTCGCAGAACGACTTTTTCAGCAAGCAAGCGAACGCCATGCAACAACAACAACAGCAGCAGCAACACGATCCGCTGTCGGCGCTGCAGTCGAATTTCGCCGATCTGGCAATGAAAGACGCGCAACAATCGCAGCAGCAGCAACAGTCGCGACTGTCGCAGTGGAAACTGCCGTCGCTGCCGACAACGGCCGGAGTAGGCGACAAGGACGACGGCGGAACCGACTTTAGTCGCGCGCCCGGATCGACTGCCAAGTCGCAGGCGGGAGGCAACTCGTCGCCCAACGCGCTCAATCCGCTGCTCAGCCAGCCTGATACGTGAGTAGTCATCTGTTCGATTTATTAGATTTATTCTTTGTTTTTCCGATCCTCGAGAATTATTTATTTATTCATTTATTAGATTTATTCTTTGTTTTTCCGATCCTCGAGAATTATTTATTTATTCATTCATAGTCACATTACATCAAATTTTTGAGTTTCAATCATATGATTGGTGGTGACTTGTCAGTATTACTAAATCTATCAATTACTATACAGTATGGTCATTTATATAAATAAGAAAAATTGAAAAAAAAACAACCCAGACTGCATTGCGAAAAAATGCATGGATAATAGCGTCTATATTATTTAGTCTACTTGATTAAATTGTTAAATCGAGTACATGGTCTTTTCAATTAAAAATTTTTTGACTGCTTTTTTGAATACTTTTACCGCATCCATATCTCTGATGGCTGCTGGTAGTTTATTGTAGTATCTCATTCCGGCGTAGAAAGGAGTTTTTACTAAAAATGTGCGGCTATGGATTTGAAAAGCAATAAGATTTCTTGTTTTGTACTCATGGTTATTCGTGCACAATTGAAATTAGTTTATAGAATAGAATAGAATATAGTTTATTGTCCAAAAACATAAAAATGTATAAGACATAGTCTATATTTAATTCATCTTGGGAAGTGATAGCCGTGAGCCATAGCAGCTATTTGGTGTCAGATAAAAATAACCTACGATCTCCCGGGGCCCTCTTAGTAAGTGTGACCGATTTGATCGGCCAGCAAAAAAGAATCTTCGGCTGTAAAATCACTTCCTGATGGTTGGGAACGCATCTAAAACTGTAGGTCCCATCAATCACCATGATCCAACTCATCACCCACACACAGTTATCAGACCTATGTGGGCATCATCCTTGAAAAAAAAAATGGATGTAGTCACTTTATCAATTTTGACTGTGGGTGACTTCAGAACTCATTATGTTTTTGTCCAAAGAGCGTACTACACAAACGAGGAAAAAATTAGGTTATTGCTTTCTCTACTGAGTTCTACAAACACCAGGTGCACTCACCCGCCATTTTGGTTCTTACGTGTAGGAGAATTTAAATCTATCTAGGATTTTGTGTCTGTATCGACAGCTGTATTGTGTTGATGATTAGCGTTGGACATTTACTCGCTTAGGTTAAACGTGTGCTTTTTATCTGAGAATAGAGAACCGAAATTGCGGTGTGAGCATGCGTTGTTCCTTGTAGCCTTATTATACACTGCAGTCGCAAGCTACAATTTAAGGTAAAATTGCGCAAGTGACCGAACTTAACAATTTCAATGTACACGAAGGCATACACTTTCTTACAGCCATCAGCTGATTTTTATTGAGATTTAGTCTAAAATTGTTGCGCGTGACCACGACTGCAGTGTATAATAAGGCATATAACTCACCTAATAAATGTTATGTTACAGTTTTTTTTATTAGTTTTATATTATACCTTGTTTTTTTGTGGCAGCACTTGGTCGGTGGGCCGTAGCAGTGACACAGGGTGGCCGGACAGTGGCAGCAACCACGACGGTGGCGGTGGCGACAAGGACTGGCCGTCGGCGGCCACCAGCCAGGCAGCCACTGTGGCCGCAGCTGCCTTCACCGATCTCGTGCCCGAATTTGAGCCGGGCAAGCCGTGGAAGGGCAACCAGATGAAGAGCATCGAAGGTACATTAACATATTATTCTCTAGCATTTTACCCTGTCTCGCTTGGGAATCCAGTTTGGAGTTTCTCTTTTCTGGTAGATAACTTATGGTAGCGGTTACAATATTACGAAATTGGGAATGGTGAGTGAAATACCATACAAATCATCTGTTTGAAAAGAGAACTGCAAAAATAAGCTGTTTTTTGACGCTGGGTAATTAGCAGCTACAATATTAATACAGAATTAATCTGTTACGTTGGCTTGTGACAAGAAATCGGGCTTCGAGGTGCACTGAATTGAATTTAGAGGAAGCTTTGTGCCAAATTTAATGTTCTAAAATTCTAAATCGTTGCCGTTTTTGTGAAGACCGTAAGACTGACCACACACACCCCTACTTTCTTATTATATAGATTGAATTCTATATTCAATCCACTCAGTCACCCACAAAATAACTAGAAACTAGAAATAATCTTTTAACGAATATTTACAAAAAATGATGATACAATTTCTATAATAAAAATACCTTGGCGTGGTTAGAATGAGAAGCCAATGCTCTAGTTTACGAGTTCATAAACAATATTCTTTCAGTATTGGGTGAAATATATATCATACCTCTATATATATGCTACAAAACAAAATATTAAACTATAAAAAACTTATTTGAAGAATTTTATTAACTTTTCTTCAATGTTTCGATGTTACAAACTTTATTATAACTTACACGGTGGTTCGGAAACCACCTAAAACAGTAGGTCCACCAATGTTCCCCATGACATGGTTCAAACGGCGAGGTGGAACTACCCGTAAGGTTCTCCCCAGCAATAAAGATACGCCTATTATTATTTTTTAAAATTAATATTATTGTTATTATTATTATTTATTATTATTATTATTATTATTTACTGATGACTTGAAGCAGCAGCAGCAGCAGTAGTGGCACTTCTACCATTTGTTTAATGTTTTCCATGATTATGTTATTGAATATTTTTTTATTCGCAGACGATCCAACCATTACACCAGGCTCACTGCAGCAAGCGGCCGTATCATCACTCACACCGAACCACGCCGTCAACAAGGTGGGTGGCGGCAACTCGGTGTCGGCTGCCGACGACATGTTTGGTGGCGCCACTAGTGGCCGTGGCAACGGAAAAGTGTCGCCACCGCCACTCACCTCGGCCATGGACATGCCACCGATTCCCTCGCTCAGCCTCTCCTCGTCCACCTGGAGTTTCCAGCCCACGTCTTCGGCTCAGTCCTCGTTTAACAGGTCAGGCTCACACACTAAAATACTATGTATGCTATTGATGCAGTTTTACTGGGAAAATTGTGGATGAGTTCATGGGAGCCTTACCGTTAACCGGTAAATGGAATTTTACCGGAAACTAAGGCGTCTGATTGATCTAACTATGCAAATTTCATGGATGTTCGGAAATTTTAATAGGCGAATAGTTGAAGACGCCTTAGTTGTCGCTAAAATTCTATTTACCGGTTAACGGTAAGGCTCCCATGAACTCAACCATTGTGGTTATATAATATAAAATGTATGATTATTTATTTTATCTACGACCATGTCATAATGTATACATTACAATTTCACAATTGATGCCAAAACAGCTGTCTTTTCGAAATGCTTTTTGAGACCCGTTGCATAAAGAGCTCATTATAGTACAGGTTCTACATTATAACACGGGTTCTGGACCAATCAGAAGCATTTTTGATGGAATCAATATCGTAATTCAATATTGTGAAACTATCAGCTGATTTCATCAACCTGCTACACCAGCTACTTTAACCTAACAATCTACTATAACTTCTCGTATTTGAGATGAGAGGTTAGGTATCTCTGACAGTCACAGGTAAAATGAAATTGTTTTAATTAAATGTATTAGTGGTCGTAGATAAAATAGTGTATGCAACGATTTTATTTGGCCATTAAAACACTCGTGAGATATTTATAACACTCGCATTCGCTCGTGTTATAACTTACATCTAACTCGTGCCTTAATAAGGGTCAAAATAAAATCGTTGCATAAACTACTATTAATGCATATGAGTAATTATATAATGAATTAATATCACTGATTATAGTGGTGAAACTTTTAATAATGCAAAAAAAGGCAATAAGATTAATTTTACACTTGGGTTACAGAGAAACAGTTGAAGAACATTTTGCCTTATTGAAAATTATGACAGTGTTTAGCCTTATGTGTTTGAAACCGTTCTGAGTGTGAAGGAAAAACTTGAAAGTATTTTAAAGCATGATTATAATACAAGGAATGGAGACAAGCTTTACTTAAATAGGCATAATCTTGAATTTTATCTTAATAAGCCCTCTTACGTTGGAGCCAAGTTCTATAATCATTTGCCCATTCACATCCAAGAAGAATCAAATTTAAATAAATTTAAAAACAAATTGTAAGATATTTGACGAAGAGAGCCCTCTATAATATAGATTTTTTTTCCCATGTTGGTAATTGACATTAAAATATTGTATTATTTTATTAGATGTAGTAACTGTAACTCTGATAGTTATAATATTAGTTGTAGTTGTTGAACTCATAAAAAATTTATTTATATATTTTATACTCTGACACTATTCAATGTACAAAATCCTGTATGAAATGAATAGAGAAATAATGAAATGAAATAGATTTGAGTTGAAAATTGAAAAATTGAACACGCAAAGCTATAGTAAATATTCTAGAAACTGCTCTAATAAAATAATAAAACTGGATTTCGTTTTCTACTCAGTATATAGCTTGTCGTGTACGTCCAAATATAACTAATGCTTATAATGCTGTGTTCACTATACACCTTGGCACACCTAGACACTTGGACAAGTTTAAAATGAGTGCAGATAATTTATAAATTCATAAATAGTTTGTCTAAGTATTGACACGAGAGAAAAAAGCTAATGATTCCATGACATTGATAACTTTTTGTATTTGTATGTGATTCGTAATCTCAACAGTCTTTCAAAAACATAGTCGAACTTTAATTATACTGTACAATAAATAGTCAATACATTAAGTTTTTAATCAAGTTGAATTGAATATTTTATTGCCAAAATGAATAGTACATACAAGCAGAAATATCTGCAAGAATTGAAACATAAAAATAAATACAAGAATGTGTTTACAAATCATTAATCATAACTCATAATCATAAATCAATCAAATTGAATAAAAAAATATATTATTGTTTCTATTTGCAGTCCGCTTTCAAAGATGAGCATGTCGTCGTCGATGGGAGGCATGAAGAGCAGTGCCAGTAGTAGCGCGTGGGGAGGCGGCGACCCCACTGGACACAACGAGCTGTGGAGCAGCGGTGGTGGGCAGATGAAGGCCCCAAGACAGGGTCCGCCCCCAGGCCTCAGCAAGGCGCCGCCCCCGGCATCCGCCTCCAACGGATGGGGCTCACTGAGTGGCCGATGGGGCGCACAACCCAGTCATGCCACGTCGTCGTGGGGCGGAGCAGGAGGAGCAGTGTCGCTATGGCTGCTGCTCAAGAATCTCACGCCGCAGGTACTCAAATATCGCAAAGTCACCTATTCTTTAATATTAAATAACTAACTTTTAATTATTGATTTTAAAATAGTTATTTGTTTTAACTAGTGGGCAAAGTAGCGAGCATTACGCACGAGCTGTAGGCGAGTGCGGAATTGTTTCTAGAGTACAGCAAAGATACTTTCAGTATGTGTTACATATTTAATTTAAAGTGGCTATTTATGCACTCATTAGGCTACAGTTCGCAAAACAGCTGATTTTACTTTGCCGCACTCCAGGTGTGCCAACTGTAGGAAAAGTGTAATTTGTAACTCATGCTGAAAGTATCTTTGCTGCACTCGAGAAACTTCCCGCACTCGCCTTCAGCTCGTGCGTAATGCATTTCTCTCGTGCAGCAAAGAGCTGCCTACTTTGCGCACAAATAACTATTTCGTACAGTTTTGGGAATGAGAACCTTGTTTTAGTTGTTGAAATAAATATCAAAATCAATTCAAGATTTCTTTGAAATCATTGTACAAACGCCACTTGTTCGGATCCTACATCATACAAGATACCAAATTATATATCGTACAAAACTACAATAATCATCATACGGCTGGTAACACTAAAGCTTACCAGCTGTAATTTCATACAATTATTATTGAATGGACATACAAAACTGCTGCAGTGGTAGGAGCAATGTTGTATGTATTTCGAGCGTAAAGCTTCGTTATTACTCTCGCTAAATTAACGCAGTCTGCCTATGCGTCGTGCGACAACTGTTTACCTAGAGTGATAATTTTGTTCTTTATGCTCTTAATACATTAATAACTAATTACGCTGGAACGAACATGCATTGAACAAGTTTCAAATGAGTACAGATAATTTATAAATTCATAAATTAGACATGTGAGTAAAAAAGCTAATGATTCCATGACATTAATAATTTTCTGTAGGTTTATGTTATTCTTATTTCCAACTATCTTTCAACAACATATTAGAAGCCCTAATTTTCGATACCCTTTCAATGAAGAGCGGCCATCTGATCTATTTAGATTGCTTTGTTTTATTTATATTTTTAGATTGTATTTCGATTTTATTTTTTCGTAGATTGTTAATGTTTTGTTGTTTGTTGCCAGATTGATGGGTCAACACTGAAAACACTGTGCCTGCAGCACGGACCTCTGCAAAACTTCCATATGTACCTGAGCCACGGCATTGCATTTGCCAAGTACAACACGCGTGAAGAAGCCACCAAGGTACACTCAATCTCTTATTTTTATTGTTGATCAGCTGAATTTTAAGTTGTTTTTGCCGCTTACCAGAAAAGTTTATCCATATTACATTTTTTTAAAATGCCAAGTATGAAACTGGTTAAAAGTTGGTCTGAAGTTTCTGTTAGTATGTGCACATCAACACTCCATGATAATCACCATTGCAAAATCAATGGCTTACTGTAGTAAGGTGTAGGACAGATTTAAGTAGCGTGAATACCGCTATTGCTCAGCATGTGTTGATTTTGAGATGGTGATTATCAACGAGTATTGATGATCTGCTGTGAAAGTGCTATTGATTTGTGATGGTGAAATATTTTTATTTAATTTTCAAGTTTTTCAGAGTTTTTTTTATTGCAATTCGAAATGTCTAACGATGGCTTTTTTATGAACTGATAGCCTATTGGATTAGCAAGTAGAGAATGTGGATTCAAGGCCTTACTAAATCAATAAAGTATTTGTTTTTTGTTCTAGTGATCATTACTTATTGTTAAAACTGTATCAATCACCTTTTTGAAGCCAGTAAGACTTTATTAATGGACGAAAGATAATCTATTATGTACAGTTCTAATAGCTATATGATTTAAATACTTGGACCATCTATCATTGACTGAGTGTGCCGGACTCAGCCAATCACAATCACGTGTGCTGACTGTGTCATTCATTGCCTCTGCGGCTATCAATTCCCCTAACCTATAATAAATCAATCAATATTAATGGCTGTATTTCAAGAAATTGGCAAAATTTAAGTCACAATAAAATATGAAACTTGATTTTCTATTTGGTGTCATTGGCCAACCATAGCTTGTTCACTAACTACGAGTCATGTACAAATAAAATCGACATGAATTTAATCAAAATGGCAAATAAAATATCGAAAGTTGCACTCCTCAACCAGTTAATTTGTGAAGAAAAACGTGGGAAAGTGTTCAATTATAATTTGATGCTATGACAACTCGAAATATATGTATATAGCTTCGTTAGCCTCTTGCGGTGTTTGTTGATTGTCATCTCAAATTCTAGCACCTATACAAAGTGTTGTTACAAGAATAGACGCGCTAGTACAGTTATTTTTGTATGCAAACAGCCTACCTGTGAACTGTGATAAATTATCTCTCTCTCCCTATGAGGAAGTTGTTCATTAAGAATTAGCAGTACCTAAGAATAGGTACTTTTGTAGAAATGCAGTACTTGTTAGTGGTAGTAAATAAAACTGTTTTAAGTTGCCTTTTCAATGAATTCACATCAACCTTGGTACATTGATTTATTTCTTTCATTCATCTATGAAATGCATTCATTGAATTTGTAAATGATTTTCTGTTATGTTTAAAGAGAACTTTGACTTTATGTAACTTGAGAATTTTCTTATTAATTTGCGTTGTTTGACAGGCACAAGGCGCACTGAACAACTGTGTGCTGGGCAATACGACAATATTCGCCGACATCCAGCCGGAGGCGGAGATAGTGGCGCTGCTGCACCAGCTGGGAGGCAGCACTAGCAGCGGGGGGCGGCGGCGGCGCATCGCCCTGGTCGGCCGCCTCCGGCATGCGCCAGCAGCAGGTGATCAAACAGCAGGTGCCGCCTCCGTCACTGGACACTTGGGGCAGCACCAGTCAGCTGTGGGGCGGCGCTCACAGTGCCGGGGGCGGCAACTCGAGCACCTCGTCGCTGTGGGGGGCGGCACTCGATTCTGCCTCTGCCACCCCCGTTGATCCGCATCGCACCACCCCCTCCTCATCACTCAACTCGTTTCTGCCTCCCGATCTGCTCGGAGGCGAGTCCATGTAAGCCACTACTGCAACCACCATCATCGTTCAATATTAACATTATCATTATTATAGAATTACTATTATTATTACAATTGTTGGACTTTTGAGTTGGGTTAGCTGTCTCTGTTTTTTAAGGCTTTGCGCGCAGAGCTTTTGGTCTTGACGTTTTTCTCGAAGTTTCTTTCTTGTATTGGATATTTTTATTGTCAAAGAAATGAAAATCTTATTCTGTTTATTCCAGGTCACTATTTTGAAGAAGAAACTAATGAATAATAAGACGAAGTTGTGACAACTTATTAGTCAGTCATTATGGATATCTTGCACAATATCACCTTCACCATTACAAAGAGAGTTGAAGAAGAAAGGACTCCATCCAAAGCCAAAGCTTTGGTTCCCCACTCAGACAATACTTTCTAACATTAATATCCAAACTTTGTAGGGGGGGGGGGGGGGGGGGGAAATGATGACCAAAAACCCTGCGCACAGCCTTTACTATTAGCATTAGCGTCGACTTAACGATTCGATTTTGACATGACTTGAAGTTTTGGTTGTTTGTCTCGTTTGAAAGAAACAGATGCGTACGATTTCATGCCGTATCAAAGTCAAATGCGCAGTTGACTGCTAGCAACGCCCCCTTACCTCTCTTTCCCCCCCCCCCCTCCTCATCATCCTCCTCCTCCACCCACACCCACCATTGTTATTGTATTATTTTAATATTATTCCTGATCTCATTATTGTTATTACTATAAATAAATGAATAGACAGATTGTTGAACGTTGTGTTGTTGTAGACGCGCGAGCACGTTCTATTTTAAAACAGTGGACAACTGCGAGTGAGTGAGTGAGAGAGCGATTACTGCTCTTTCTTGTTTCCTGTCATTCTCTCTCTCTCTATTTTAATTGTCATCATCATCGCCTCTCACTCGTGTGCTGCCCCCCCCCCCCCCCCCTCTATCACTCCATCCTCTTCCACACATATATTTATTTAGCGTCGTCTTCTTCTGTTTCTGTTGACAACAAGTTGGCGTATAATCGTAATAATTCATTCTCTCTCTCTCTCTCTCTCTCTCATTTATGTGTATCGATTAATTGATTACCTCTACCTAACCTACCTATCGCGCTTTTAAAGTGATGAGAAATTTCAATAATTTTTACTTTTTGCCATTTATTATTATTATTATTATTATTATTGAACTATTATAATGTAATTATGATGATTATTATTATTACTACTACGTACTATTATTACTTTGAAGGAACTCGCCCAAAAAAATAAAAAAATATATTGAAAAAAAAATACTTGTAAAAAATGGGTTCCTAAACCAACAAAGTCACAATCAGACTGTTTGTCAAAAGTATTTGAAAATTTAAAACAAATAAATTTATTTAATAATTTATAATAATTATATTTAAGTAAAGAAATATTTTATATTTATATACTATACATGTATGTAGATTGATTGATTGATGATTATGATGATGACGATTACGATTAACAGCAAATCTATGATTTGATATATATCTTGAAAACAAATATATATATTATTGAAAATACTGTTTGTCAGATTGTCATTTAATGGTATAATACTATACTGTTCATTTATTATTATTATTATTATTGATAACTTAATATTGTAGGACATAGGTATTTCATCGAGTCTTAAGTTAGGTAAACAGAGAGAGAGTGTGTGTGTGTGTGTGTGTGTGTGAGTGGGTGTATTTATATGAAAATCAAGTTCTACAATGACGTGTGTTCATAACTAATTGAAAATACATACAATAGTGTTGTAATAATCTATTGCTAAATGTATTCACTGATATAGGCTGATAATGAATAATAATAGTTATTATTGATATAAAAATGAACTAGTTTAGTGAATTCAGATGTGACGTCACACAAGAATGCACACACCATGTCAAAAAACCGATAGTTGATAATGATAATAATAATAGTAATTGTAGTAATAATGATGATGATGATGATGATGATGTTGAAGGAATAACTTTTCTTTCGTTCAGTAGAAAAACTTGTGCTGTGAATTGTGTGTGGCTTTCATAGGTGTTTGTCATGTTTTATTTAAGACCAAATTTTTATTGTAAAGCTACTGATACCTCCTACTATATAATTATTATAAATACATAAGTTGCACAAGATTCAACGCGAATATATATATATATATATATCTATATATATTTTTGCTCCTGGTATGAGTGAGTGCGTGACAGGTTGAGCGTAAATAACGGCAAAAGTAACTGTTACTTGTAACTGTTACCACTGTTGTTACACACTATTAGTTGACAGGTTCAGTTGCCCTGTACAACTGCAACACAGCTGGTGGAAGCTTTGGTGAAACCATTTAGATTTTTTTTTTAATAATACGGGGGTTGGAGTGTGTGTGGGTGGGTTGTAATCAGTCCAACTGTGGCCCCCCTCTCGTGATTCTACACCCCTCCCCCCCCCCCCCTAGAGCGCCAAGTGTGCTAAGTTTTTATCGAAAGTCTTCCTAATTGATGAAAATGAATTGATGAAATTTTAAAATAAAATTGTGAAGAATGTATGTCTTCTTGAATTTTTGTCTGGTGGTTTCATCATTTTTTTCTCGCTTGGTGTAAATAGGAATAAAATACTAAGATATATGATGTGATTTCATTTGTGCATTACTATCTTTCACTTTGTCAATGTATTTAATAAATAATAATAATAATATTACGATAGGGAAAATAATATTTGAAACTATTCATTATGCCAATTTTAATTGAAAACTAAAAAGTTTATAGTCTTGTGAACTGTAATAGTTTTTAAGAAGAGTTTATTAATGTTTAGCTAGTTTATATATATGATAATATTGAATATATGAGAAAATCTATATCGAACGACGATCTAATTTATTATTAAATTGTATACTTTGAGTTGAGGAATTTACTACTGTTGTATATTAATATCTGATGATTACTGGTTGATAGGTTAATATTATTAGGGGGTTTAATTTTAGGTTAGGATTAGTAGGATAGGATAGGATAGGAGAGGACATGAAGGACAGAGCGGCGGGGACGTGAATAGAAGGAGAAGAAGCTGTCCTAACAGCCAATTTGAACCAAAAATTAATTGTTAGGGATTTTTTAGTTTTGTGCAAGGGGGTAATACTGCCACCTGTGTGTGTTATGTACCTTATGTGCCCCCCCCCCCCCCCCGGGTGACGGGGGTACGGCATGATGATTTCACAGTACCCTTCATAGCGCGCATCAAATTGTGCCGAATTTGATGTAAAGATGAAACAACAATAGTCATAGTCTTTTCGGTCGCGTGTAAGTGATAGAATTAAGCGTTAGCTCTTTGTATAATCAAGTTAGGCATTAAGAAACCAAGTGTGTGTGTGTGTGTGTGTTTGTGAGTGAGTGTGTGAATGGTGTGACACGTAGTTTTCTAAGTTTTACTAATTCGAGTAGATTAGGGTATCGTAATTTATAATGAATAATATGTCCATAACACGTTGTGCACTATTCTGCTGCATCACAGGTGGTGCAGGGACGTGTTAATTTAATGTGATAAAAACTCAAATGTTACATTTCATTAACTTTATTTTATAAAAAAGATACAAGAATAATTAAAGGCTGTCAATATGTATATCTCATACTAAAAAATAATATGTATAGTGTATCTCAGCATAAAATATTGAATTAGAAATGGCTGTTGAAGTAATTCCTATTGCAAAGTTTGTTTTCGTTTCTTATTTTCTTTTTTTAAATTATTATTTGTATCGATGTTTGTGTGTAATAATGATGATCGGGTCGGCGATTAGATATTACTACCGCTTACATGATTTTATTACTTGTTTCCAATCAAATAACCAAAAATATTGAAAAAAAAAAAACATAATTGCTTTCAAACAGTATATAGGAAATGATATTGTAACGAATCAAAAACTTCTGAAGTAGTTAATAATTGTTGCCGGTTGCCTCAGTGAAAACATGCAATATTTTTTACCAAAAAATGATCCTATTGTCAAGGGTTAGCCTAGTTGTTTGTTTGCCTAGAGTTGTTTGCAGAGAGCAGAGATCTGTTGCAACTTTTTTACGTTTGATGAAAGTGTCTGTAGAGCGTTGATTGAGATTGATTGATTAATTGAAGAAGAAAAAGTACCTCTGTGATCTCCCACTGTCTCTTGTCATCGTATATGTAATAATAATTAATAATATTAGTAAGCATAAATTAATAATATTTGAATGCCATCCTTTTTTTTTGTTTTTTTTTTAAATAATAATGTAATCACACAATCTCACAATCAGATTGGACTGAGTGTTATATAATATACATATTAAATTTAAATATATATATATCATTGAGCAATCTTTATCATCATGCTCGTGTTGGAATTTTAAATTTTGAATAAAAAATTTGAGATGAAAGCTTTACTCGACTAGACTTTTGCAAGTTGCAGATGTTTTTAATTTGAGCTTTTTCTTTTTTATTACTTTCTTTAGTTTTGGACGGCTTCGATGAAAATATTATTATTTTGAACAAAAGTTGAAGTTTGCTTTAAATGAATACTCTACTTAACATTTCGTCAGTGTTGAATCGTAATTTTTTAGTTTTGTTTTTTTTTTTTCAGTTTGAAATTGTTAAATGATTAGTTTGCGTGTACAATTTTTAAAATAGCAATGTAAAGTGCCAATGTCGAGTAGAAAACTATGTACAAACCCATTCTTATCAATACAATTACGATATTACACACACAACCAGTCCATTGAATTTCAATATTGATAGAAATATTGATGACAGCGCACTCTTAACTGGGACCCGCGCGCGGCGCAGCGGTGGTGGCATCCATTGTCCGCCATTTTGATTTTTTTCCTCGTGTTCAAGTCAGTAAGAAACACCACAATTTAATAAATGTTTTAGTTTCAGTTTTCATCGGAATGCAATTTAAAAGTGCCACTCAAATATATAATATATATATATACTTTTAGCACATACTATAGGAGTTAGTTAATTTTTAATTGTTGTCACATTGAAAATCTATCAAGTGTTGTAGTAGAATGTTTCTTATTTTTCTAAAAAAAAAAGCAAGTTTTTGTAGATGCTTCAGCCTTCTAAGTAGCTGACAGTTGAAGACTAGTTTAGAAGCAGACAATGCTGTTACAGTATTTGCCAGCCATTTTGTGTTATTGTTATTATTGGATATTTAGCTTTTTATTTTTATTATAATTGATTTTGAATTTATGGTTTTTGAAACTATATTAAACGTTTTTCATGAACCGAGTTGTAACTTTTTTTCATTTTGAATGTTTTTTTTTATGATTTCGACCACGGTAAGTGCTACTTACCACTATTCCACTGGTCCTGTTTTCAAATCCTGGAATTTCGGGACTATCTCACCCACGCACAAGTCTGAGGCTTTGGTGGGGGATCATTTGCTACAAAAATACACTATAGTTGAAAATTATTACCAACATGAATTTAGATTTTCCACTTCCCTGCTTGTTATTGGCGATTTTTTCAAATTGTATCAAAATTTTTAATTTTATTCCTCAACTATATAATAATAATATTTTTATTTCGCCAAAATACAAAAATATAAGAAAATTCACAATATATATATATATTTATGTATAAACAGGTTTTTAGAACAAGATTCAAAATTTAACAATTTTTTCTTGTCAACTTGAATTCCATCAACAAAATTCAGTTGTTTCATAAGTTTACCTCTAGCTTGTACTAAAGCTATTTGGTATTTAAGTACTTATCTAGAGGGATTGCCTTCCTCTAAAGACTATTCAAGTTTGCCTTGGTTTAATTAAGCCTTAGGGCGTAAATACGGGCCTAAAGATTGATCAATATATAAAAAACAGAAGTTAGAGCATGTATTAAAAACTAAAAAAGTTTTAAACTTGCTACTTTTTAAAGTACAATTTTTTCTAAAGTCTATTTTACAGATTTAGCTAGTACAAGAACTGTTATTGATATAAACATTGAGCTTCATGGAATATTTTTCACATTTTCAAAAATATACATGATGTATTGTCTATGAATAAATATATTATTTCAATAATGACGATAATACATTAATGGCTGTAATAAGATTTGTCTGCTTTAGTCTGAACTACATATTCTTCGACAAGCCTCTGTTACACAATTTCTTCACGACTAATTGAAGTAAATCTTAGGACAGGATAATAATTATCGCAAAAATAAGTGAATTAAATTATATGAAACGACGCGGTGTATTAATTTGACCAACATTGTATTCTGTGATCCCATGATGTGTTCTCTGCGAGTGATTTAAACGAGTGCTGTGTAGTAGTAAAAAAAATATTGTAAAACATTTATAAAAAAGTTGGTTATGATGAAAATGAACAAACGAAAAAAACACAAATAGTGACAGAAATTAATAAGGTGCATTGCTTGCCTCCCCGCGCGCGCACATCAATAGTTGAAAACTAAAAAAAAAATATAGAGTTGTGAAAGTAATTAATGAGAGATGTCGTCAGTACTAGTGAAAAACTGCATTTGCATTATGCAGTTGTAGGCATGCATTCCAAGTGCAAATGTCAAATTTCGGTGACGCTGGAAAAGAAGAAAAAAGCTCAATCCTATTTTCCTACTATGTAACTATCTTGTCAATCATTATATTATCATTATTGTTGTAGGCCTATGAAAAGTTTTTTTAGGTGTAAATCGTCCTTTCTCTTTCTCATCAATACTATAGATTTTCGTCGTCGTTTAGGGAAAAGTTTTTGAAGAAAAAATAACTAAAAATTGTTCGATCTGACCTAACGTTTTTTTGACATCTGTGAATTATAAAGACTGTTGTAATATCTCACGAAATCGATGTAATAATTTTAGTGTACATGATCAAGATTTAGCGTTATTTCTTTTCTATGTAAAAACAACTCTGAATTAGCATTTTATTTTTCCAATATGCATAAAAACTGTTCTCTATGCTAAAGAAAACTGGGAATTAGCATTTTATTTGTCCAATATCGGCTAAAATTTGTTTATTTTTTTCTGTTCTCCGCGTAAAAAAACATGGAAATTGGCATTTTATGTTAATACCTACTAATTCCCCCCCCCCCCCTCAAAATAGATAACCGTACTTGCTAAGTAATTTTGCAATTATTCACCTAGCGTTGCAGCAATATCCATTGTGATAGCTAAATCATTACTATGTATCTGCTCACCCGTCTACATGTTTGTGATTAGGCCCCGCCCATATCTTATCAAATTTTTCGGGAGAATAGAAAAATGTATATTTTTTCGTGTAAATCTAAATTTCTATGTGTCTCTTAACCGATGTTGAGAGGTTTAACTAGAGTATGTTTTATAACACCCGCAATCAGTATGAATTTTTCAATCCAATGCAATGATTTTGGAAAAAACTAACAACGTGCTTCTAAAATTTGTGATTACATATTTGTGGATCAGTGTTTTTTATTTTAGATAGAAATACTGATACAGTACGAACCCCGTTATTTGTAGACAGGAAAACATATAATACCGTAACACCACAATTTAAGTAATGTATTCAACAGGATGTTTGTAGTTGTATTTTGAGATGTGCATTTACTGATTATAAAATGTTGTAAAGGCTGACGCAGTTTAATTTATTGTGTTTTGAAACGAAATCTCGTCAGTGGTCACCGATTTTTGATCTCTCGTGGAAAAATATTCAAGTCTTCTAAACAAACTCAATGCTGTTTTTGTGAAATTTTCAAAAAATTATGTAGATTTTCTGGAATTCTCTGTGAAAAATATTTGTCTAGCAGTCTTCTAAAATCTAAACAAACAGCTGATTTTTTTTGTGAAATATTTAAAAATTCTGTAGATTTTCTGGAGTTTTGGATTTTCTTGGAACAATAATTGTTTTAACAGTCTTCTAAATTCTGTAATCTGTCAAGTCTAAACAAACAGCTGATTTTTTTGTGAAATATTTATAAATTCTGTAGATTTTCTGGAGTTTTGGATTTTTCTTGGAATAATAATTGTTTTAACAGTCTTCTAAATTTTATAGATCTGTCAAATTTTGGATTACTCTTTAAAGTATATTCGTTGAACATTCTTCTTTTTCTTGCTGCCGCATTCTTTCGCCTCAGTCCGACGTGTTCTTGCACGTGATTGTCTCGTTCCGATCACGTGGTTGGTTGGTTCCTAACACGTGATTATTTTTGTTCATCTTTTGGCCGTTAGCTGCCTGTTTAACGTTGTAAATGGTAGCATTCATTCCCGTTAAAGCCATAAATTTACGAGAAAATTGTTGGTTCATCTTTGGAATAATAATTATACTTATCTTGCTAGCCTCCTTCCATCTTATTCTCCTCCTCCTCCTCCTCCTGGATTACGAACGTGTCTAGTAGATTAATAATTAGGTTAGGGGTTTTCTTTAAACATATACATACGCTTGTTGTTACATAAATACGATAATTATTATCATCATTATTATTATTATTATTAAAAACGTTAAGGAACTATTTGTTTGATAAGTTAGAGAGGGAAAAATGTTGACTACGACTTGTGCGAGTTGCTTCAACATTATCTTTATTGTGATGGTAGGATGTAGGACTCCACAAATCATGTACAAAATGTTATCTCATAACTGATTGATGATTATTATTATTATTACTACTACTGAAGCAATTATATTTAGTTGAATATTTGTGTGTTTTCTCTCTCCCCCTTTGAAGAAGGATAAAAAGGGAAGACGAGAGTATGTAAATAGCTAGATGATAAAACGAGTGTTTTTCATCTTTCTCAATGTAAGCGATAGGTTTAAGAGTATTTTTAGGGTTTTTGGGTTTTAATAGTTTCATTTTTATTCGGATTTGTTATTTTTTATTATCATCAAGAGAGATAGTTGATACCAATTTATGTTTGAGAAAGGAAGATACAATCTAAAAGTTTTTGTTTGCTGTAGAGTTTGTTATTATATTTGATTTCTCCTGTTAGTTTTGTAAGTGTAGGCTAATTTTGATCTAAATACTCAATTCATCATCTGCACTCCAGTTGATTGTATCATCCCAAAGGCTAACACGTTGGTCTCCTAATAAAGCGGGGTCGTGAGTTTTAGGTTTTCTAAAAATGATGCTCCGTTGACTGACGATTGCTTATAACATGACAGACTGCTGCAATGCAATGCAATTTGTTGTATTGGCTTGCCTATCTAATACTACGTTACTATACCCTGTAGTCTCGACCATACCACCTCCAATCCAATTTTGGCTTGATGTGAATTGTTAGCTAAGTCATCATTCGTAAATCTATCTATCCTCCAACTAAGGTGCTCATCTGCAGATCGGATACAAATTAGGTCTGTCTTAAAACAAGAACATTTTCAAGTTTAAGTGAGAAGACAAAAATCGAAAGTATTGGATCGGTGTAAACTACTATATATTTTTCCATTTTATAAATTTAAAATAACGTTAATTTAACGGGTTCTCATCAAACTAGTAGTGACGGTGTTCAACGCTATTCTAATAATTTCCGGTCTTATTGGAGTCGATATTTTCTAATAGTATGTAAACATTTTTATGATTGCCAACATATTATTGATATGTATGCGTGCGCACTTGTGTGTGTGTGTGTGTGTGTGTTAGGTTAGTTGTTTCCTTTCTAAAAGGAAGATAAAAGACACAAACTGTGTTTTTTAGTGCATTATAATAATGATGATGACGATAATATTGATGCATTTGTTTCCAAACTTGTGGAAAGATAGTCAATCTGTAATTTGTTGAAGTTGGTATTCGAGAGTGCTACTGGAACTTACACTTTTAGAAATTATGTTGTAGTGAAATCAGTATGAAAACAACACCTCTGTGTAGTCTAGTTTATTTTTTGAGCTTGATGTACGAGTTTTCGTACCTGAAATCATGAAATGAACAATTTTCCTTAAATCGATTCTCACTAGTGCAATTTGTTTCAGTTACTTAGTGTTTATTCTAGTTTTGTTTTAGAATATTATTATTATTGTGTAAACTATGTACAAGAATGTTTCCATTATGTAACCTATTAGACTGGCACAGTTGACTAAATAGAAAAGATTTTAGTTTTTTCTCTCTTTTTTTCTATCTTGCTGCACATTTTGTGATGTTTCTTTATTTCACATTATATAAATAATTTCGGTCTAGTTTTAGTTGGTTGTTTCAGACAGTTGCATCACAATTATGTGTTTTAAAATTTGCTCAATTTAGGTGAAGTTTATATTTTTGGTTGTCTAAATTTTGTTTTATAGTCAACTGTATTATTGTGATTGATTGTTGGCATATTGGAGCCGCATACACTCGTACCACCATTACTGAGAGCTTTGATGCTGTGGAGTATAGTCACATAGTTATCGGACAGGGTGTTTTTTTAATTCATTAATCACATTTTATTACACTAAATCAATCGATAAATAATTATTGGTCAATATTGAATATTTTATCAACGAGAACAGTTTGCCTGATACCCACCAACCACAGGCCTGTTCTTCTGTTCGACATCAGATCGCAAGTTAGTTGTATATTTGCAGATTATGGTTGTGATATAAAATGGCTGCGATAGATAAAACAACATTGAAAAAAAAACAAAAAAAAATTTGTAAAGACATGATAATTTGTTGCGGTCGTTCAGTGCCTTTTTGAGGGAATTTGTAAAACAATTTTGAGTGCAATTTTAATAAAGTGTTCAGTAATCAAAGTAATTTTAGAGACTAAGTGAAACATTTTTGAAGAGAAAAACACAAGTAAATTCCAAATAATTTGATATGTAATGTTTCATATCTAGTGTGTATTTTTTCAGTTTAGTTTTGTTGTATTTTTTAAAAATTGTGTTTCTTTTTTGATACTATAACGACATTTCTAAAATGAGAGACTTTGTCAATACAACAGTACACTTATCATTATGACTTTAACCTTTAGTTCGTATATAATTAACTATTAGTGTTGTGTTGATTGGTAGTTTCAGAAATGCACTGTTTTTGTATGTGTGTGAGAGAGTGAGAGAGTGAGTGAGTGCAAGAAAGAGACAGTGCATTAGACTGATACGATTTTTTCCTTGGTAGTTGATCTACTCCATTTTGTATTCTACTGCCATCCAAAATAGTCTTAGATTTATAGCTATTGATTATTGTCTATCAGTAACTGTGTGTGTAACTCTATATAGGTAACATTTATTACCCTTACTATATATATATAATATATGTATAAAAAGGATAGGTATCGTTCAAAATATGGTACCTACCGTTTTGTTTTTTTTTTCAAGAAAGCTTTCGCAATAAATGAAAACTGCTGTGTTATTGAATATCTTAATGCAAGCTAGTCAAATAACTGCTAAACTACAACAAGACAGTTCTAAAAAGGAGCGGGGGCTCAATTTGGGGGGGGGGATTTTTCTCTCGCTGATTTTCTATCCATGTTGCACCCATTTTGAGACCCACCTGCTTCAGACGAAATGTTCAATCATGCTTTATCTTCAATAATATGTGTGTTGTTTTGTAGGAAAAAATGCATAACCCTAAAATTAATTTGCGAATTAATTGTAAAACCAGATTAGTTATTGTTGAAAACAATGATATTACTGAGGCCTTAATTAATTATTAAGTAAACAAATAATATTCATTGACGAAACTCAACATTCCTGTTTCTATTCAATTTAGTTTGTTGTTTAATTTGTCTTCTGTGTTTGTAAAATTGAATACAATTATTGTGTGTCTAGTGTTAAATAATATTGTAGTAATAGCTGAAACAGAATCATTATTCTCTTAAATTTCTCGATGAATATCTGGTCTTATTAGTAAATTATAATAGATATTAGAAGGACCCATTCTGTTAATCTCTATGCTAGCTGTAATAATGATTGTGAGTTACCATAAGAATGGGTTATCATTAATATTAATTAAAAGTAATTGAAAATTATGATTAGTGTTTCTAAATTTGTTGAACCTCGCCTCAAGAAAAATAAAATGGCGCCTAAAAAAAATTGAAATACACACACATTCAAGTGATGGTTAGGCTTCCAAGGTTACGTCATTATATACAAAGTGTCCCGAAATAACTGACATTGGATATGGAGAAAACTTGCTGCCTGGGTTGCAGTCTAAAGTGTAGACATTCTAAAAGCATTTTTTTATGGCATTAATTGTATTGTACAATATAAATTCTAGTAGTATTGAAATGTTCTTGCCAAAATCAGTAAAAATAAATTGAAGATTTAGAAAAAAATTGTTAATTTTTCAACACGAGGTGGGCCAATTCTCGATGCCGTTTCCATTGATTACGTACAACCAGAATATTCGAAATTATTTTCCAATTAACTGAAAATTGTCCAAACGTGTTGAAATTTTAGTAAAATTATTTATTGTCAATTGCGAAATTGTCCAGAAAATTGATAAGTAGACTTTTCTAATTTATAGCTACTTAGTTTTCAGTATTTTCGCATAAAAAAATTAAGAATTTATTAAAGTGATAGATGAAACGGGACCATGCATTGTTTTAAAAAAATTTAGTATTTGACCAGCTTAAAATTGCTGTAAAATTGTCCTTGTAGGCCGCTTTACTATTTGTTCCTAATTTTTGTGGACAACACTACTATCACGTTTGTTTAGAATTTTTTCTTCTAATTTGTTTTAAAATTCAGCATTCTACGACACAGTCTTCCCTAATTTAGAGAAAAAATGTTTCGGAGTAAGTCTTTCTTTAACATATATTCCAATATAGTACAAGTTAGTGAATTTAACATTCGTTCTGTATGAACAAGATGAAAAACTAATGCATTACCAAATAATGATGATAATTATTGTATTTGTATTGATTCACCAAATGATTGATTTTTTGAATTTGATGCTGTATGGGGAATCAATTAATTATTGACCATTTGTTGGAGGATATCTCTGTTGAATGTGGACTTCAGACTGAAATACTGATCAAATTCTTGGCGGAACAGAGATATTCTGATGCTGTGAAAAGGAAGATGAAAGAAGAGAGCTATGCTCCTCTCAACCAAAACTAGGAAAAATTATTTGTTTGGGGGGGGGGGGGGCTACAAAACCCTCACCCCCAAAAAATATATCAACTTTATCAAAAATCCATGGACATAGCCGGCTGATTCTCTGTGAATAGAACGACGCTTACTTACCAAATCCATGTTACGAATTTAAATTAAAAAATGATTAAAGTATATTTGAACAGTTTTATTTTTCTATTACCAAGTAAGTATGTTGATAATAAAGTATATAGTTTTTTGTTTTTGTTTCAATAATATAATACTACGATTGTTTGTTTTGTCACTTAGGAATTGTAACTTTTAATGAGAAAAATTATTGTAATCTTATCATTAGTGTATAAAACGTGAAAAACATATAGCCTGTAATAGCAATTGCCATAATGAAATAATAATATTTTGTCTGTTAGTTTTAAGATCAATAGGATATTATTATTATTATTATGCAATTAAGTCGTTGTGGTCTAGGTGTGTTCCCCTTGTAAAAAAACAACATCTATCATCTGATAGTTGTTTGGAACCACGATTATTGCAAGCTTTTTGTTGTGTGAAAATCATCATCTCTCGAATACCAACTTGTGTATGAATGGTTAGGTATGATTGTGTGTGTTTGAAAATCAATCGAGTATGGGTTGTGAACGGAATGATGAGTTGGACATTTCCTCCCATTGAAGACTGTTTGATCAATTTCTACTACTACTCAATAGTTCATCACAGTACAAGCTATAATAGTTAAAAATCCGACTACACCAGCTCTTCCATGATGCAGTAATTTTCTGCTTTTGGAATTGAAAAAAGGTGGAATAAGAAATTTTAGCTAAAAAAAAAACGTGAGAAAGAATCTGTGCGTAATAAATTTACTGGAATGTGTAAACAAACGATTACTCATATGTCTAGACTAATACTCCTCACTATACTGACATGTTTTCTAATCTAATTGATGTGATACCCTTTTCCTCCTGTTGAGAATATCATTCGTGTGCTTAATAAAAAAAATATATATTAATTTAGTAAATAATTGAAGAAAGAACATAATGTAACTCCAAATATCATAATTTAAATTACACATAGTCATTATTCTAATAATATTATCGATGATGAAATCTATCTTTAATTGTTAGGGTATTTGTATGTGTGTGTGTATTTATAATAGTAAATGTAATTGAAGAGTAAATACTACATGTAAGGTACCAAAATAGTGTAATATTTGTAATGCTAATTGTATTTCTGGATAATGTGTAGGGTAAATTTCTACTACGATTGAATGCTTATTTTATAAACTTGTACAAGGAAGTTGAAATGTCTTTTTTTATCTGGTAATATTGTAATAGTACAGTTGAAATAATTGTGAGTGTGTTTGGGGTGTGATAGTGGGTAGTAGCAGCATGAAATTATGGTAATCATGTACAGGTAGATCAAGCATAATTTATGCTGTGCAATTTTTGGGCCTTTCTTATGTTTATTCAGCTAAAAACCTTTCCATGTCATGTATTTACTTTTTTTGCATAAAAATAGTTTTTGAACTACACTGCCTGTAATCAAAATTCAAATAAGCATATCCTTACATGGTTCCTGTTAGTATTTCGCGTTGTACAAGCCTATGTTTCCAACTAATTCGGACTAAATGGACAGAGGTCAGGGCTGTAATACACTAAAATTGGTGCTTTTTGTGTAGGTTCCTATGCCAAAAGCATCAATTGCAGTGTATACCGGCCCTGTCCGCTGTTCATTTAAAGATGAATCTCCAAGAGAATGGCATTGGCCCCCTAAAAATAAATACATGTTAGCTGAATATATGAGGCAATTTTCGTGGCGATCCACCTTAGTTCGAGTTTTGTTGGAAACCGAGGCTTTAGTACTGTAGTACAGGTTGGCAATGTTTGAAGCAATCAATTTATTTCTGTCTACATGTTAGTAAAATAATTACATTCTTGGAAATTTTAAACCAATAAATTTAGTAGCCGCAAATTGAGTTTATTGTCCGGTAGGCTGTTGTTTAAAAGAAAAGAGTATTTATTCTAATCTGGTGAAAATTCGGGTTAAAACTGGTTTCAATTGCTTTTAACGATAACAAGATAATGTTTATCATTGTAAAACATTTGCGGATTTCTGCTCCACTTGTTAGTTCATTAATTTTGTCAGAAAATTGCATTTTGGGATAAAATAATACTGGTTTTCAAAGGTTTATAACGATAGCAAGATAATGTTTAACATTGCAAAGCATATGTGATTTCCTACTGCACTTTGTCAGAGAATTAATTTTTCCCCTAGTTTGATGATAATAAATAATAAGAAGATGCTCATCTATTCTGAAAGTATTATTAGTGTAATTATTATATTATTTTTAAAACAATAAGTTTAATATTGTTAGACAGTTGTATGTCGTTTGCTATATAGTATAAATAAATGTCGTGGATCTCTATATCTGTCAGGTTGTGTTGCGAAAAAAAAATTAAGAACGTGGTCTGAATAGTGAATGAATGATTCTGTATCGGACAGGGCTGTTGTACATGGACTATATCTGTAGTTTTATGTATATAGTTCATCTCTAATTGGCACTGAAGATAATAGAACAACAACAACAACATAAAAAGGCCTAATTTGAAACTAAATGCTGTGATGTGCCACGTCCCCCCCCCCCCCCCCCACAGGAATTATTCCCATTTTTCTCTTACAGTGTGGGAATTTGAAAAAAACCCTTATCAACTTGTTACCATACATTTGCTGCAGTCATTCTATCGGTATTGTAGTGCCTATATGAAATAATAACTAAATAATGTAATCAGACAAACAAATCAAATCATTCGTTTTTAAAAAGTAATTACAAGTAAGAGTTATGGATAACAGTTGGTATGATGTGTATTTGCTTAGTCGTGTAATTGTTGTAATTATTGCAAATAGTGGTGAACAGCAGATGTTTTTTATTTTATCCTACTCAATAGCTTGCCGTAGCCCGACAATTTGTTGAATTTTGGGAAGCTAAGCGTCTGATTGGTGTAGGAATAGACTCAGATGCCTTGTTTCATGCACCGGTGTAGGATCCCTGTACGTGAACATTGGTTGTGTTCATGGGAGCCGCACCGTTTAACCGGTAAATAGATTGGACTAAGGCGTTGGATTGGTCTATTCAAATTCTTAGAAGTTTAAAAATTGAAATAGACAAATCAAACATTTCAGTTTCCGTTAAAATTCCATTGACCGGTAAACGGTTAGGTTCCCATAAACTTAAACCATTGTTGGCTGTTTTATTTTCAATCAATCGGGTTCCTTTTATGTGGTTTCCTTCGCCGTTGAGTGGCGGCTTTTTAAAATTTTGTTTAAAATGAAAGATTTACCATCTTGGATTTGTTTTTAAGTAGGTGTACAATGTATGACCGTATGAATTTGTCCATTAAAATTAATAGTCGTTTATTTTCATGATTAGGTGTCTCATGAAAAACCACTATAATTTTTTAGATCCAATTCACAGATATTCATTTTAGGTAATTTAAATTCTTTTCATACTACTAGACCAATTTTTCATTCATTTTTTTCCATAAATTTGAGAAATGTTTACTACAATATTTAAAAATTTTGAAATAGAACATAAATGTTATACATTTTAAATGCTTAATTTTTAATTAAAAATAGGATACAGATTTTGCAAGCTCTTGGTTTGATCTCTGATTTTCATGAAAGTTCAATACTGTATTTATAGTTTGTCTGAATTAAATGAAACATGAAATTTTAAAGACAATTTCTTCTCCACCTTTTGAAGTTTTCTTAATTTTTTCTTGTAGTTTATGAATTTTTAATATATTTTTCCTTTTACTATTTGCGATTTGAATCCATTCTATTCATGCATTTTTCATGGGACATCTGTAATAACTTCAGCTAGCCTTGTGTCTAATATAGTCGTTCCAATTACTAAAGAAAAAATACTAATTACTGTGGTTTATGATGATTTATCTGAATGTAATTCCTATCACTAAGTTAGTGATTACGTGCATTGATGCAATGTGATTTTCGCCCCAATAATGCTCTGTAAAAGTCTGTACCATTACGCTTAATTACACTGGTTAGAGTCGTCATACACGTTATGACAATCAGTAGCGGTTTATTATAATTATTTTTGTTTCTCAATTGATAAGATATTTTTTTAGAAATGTAATTTATTGCATCTGACCTGATTTTTTGTGTCTAGTCTAAGCGCTTCTTTCTCTCCATGTTGAGAGGCGGATTCTCTTTTATCAGTTGTAGTAGTATGAGCCTTTCACAGTCTCATTTTCAGTTGAAGTTGGAGTTGAAAAAACAAGATTGCAGTCTAGAGTTTATAAAGTATGCTACACAGGTGCGGCAGCATAACTTACTTTTTCAAAACTTTATAAAATCCTTTGTAAGAATGAGGAAAATGTGTGTTTTTTACAATGTAGGTACGTAAAGTTTTGTTTTACTCAGATCGGATAAGTTGGGTGACATTTCCATTTGTCATGCACGGAGAAAACCTATTTAATAACACAGGAAATATCAGGTGTGTGTAATGTAATTACCAGCAAAGCTAGCAAATGTGGAAATTTATTTCTAGATGTTAATTTCAAATCTTGTAGAGTTCTTGGATGGTTCGGATGAACACAAGTATTTAAAATACCAGTAATTTTGATTTTTTGTTTATTACGAGGGGACACATCGGGTTGACACCTAATTGCGATGGGAATTGTTCCCTCAAAACAGTTACTCAGGTATTTATGAACGATCCTTCAGTGTCACTTGACTCGAGGGATTCTTGGAATGTGATGTATAGGCATTTCAAGAGTCCCTCAAGTCAAGAGACATTGAAGGAGCGTTCATAAATACGGCTCTATGACGTCATCTACGTGATTTGACCTTCGAAATCGTGTACAACAAAACTTGAGATTTGTGCCTACATTATAAAAAAAAACAAATTGAAACTTTCTTATCCATAAAATGGGGTTTATTGATTTTTTAGAAAATGAAGTTTAGCTGGCTCACCTTGTAAATTCTGAAGAACTGGCCTTTTCCACCCCCCCCCCCCCCCCTACGCTTATAGTATTCCGTTGAGACTTATGATTATAGTCGATGATGTTTGTGTGTGTGTGTGTGTGTGTGGGTCAAGTGCGCGCGCATTATTAATAATAAATTCCACCTTATACGTATTGGAACAAAATATGTGTATAGTGAGGTATTGTTGTGTCTTAAAATTCAATAAATAAGTAAAGATTATTGATTTTGCGGCAGGCAGGCCGTTGATAATGATGAAAATTTCACATAACTATATTATTATATAAAAATTATATATATTGATATGAATGTGATCATTAACAGTTAATGAAATTTATCAGTATATATAAATAAGTGGTAAATGAATTGTGTTTAAAGTGCTTTTTTATTATTAGAGAAGAAAATAATATTATTGATTACACATATTTGTCTATTTGATTGATTGATGATACCTTTGTCTATTATTATTATTATTAAAGTAACTTGTAAGACCAGAATGCATTCAATAAAGGATGTCCGTATTGTATTATGGTGTTCGATTTATTTGACCCTACCATTTTAGAATAATAAGCTTATCATTTACCCCCCGGTGGTTCGGAACCCACCTAAAATAGTAGGTCCACTATTTTCCCCATAACATGGCTGTATTGTTGGGGGTCTCCCCACCAAATGCTTATTATAATTGTCATTTTAGAATTAAATTATTGCAGTCTGGTTTCAAATTGAAATGTTTCAAAAGTATTGGAATAAGAGCCTTATTATACAGAACCAGTCCAGTAGCGAACGCGTGCCAATTAAGATCCAATTACACCAGCCGAGCGAATGTCAGCTCTAATATGTCAATGTACACTGAAGTGTTAAGGGCCCTCAGCTGTTTATCGTGTATGAAATGTTTGTTTTTTATCATATTTACCCGGCCAGTGTAATTGGGCCTTAATTGTGGCTCGCTTTGCTATTGGTGTAGCACTGGTTAATAGGACAGGTCGCTTCCTTAATCATTGAAAATACATTCAAGAGCATGTAGTCAGGTTGGTGAAATTCGCTTTCATCCAGGAGTTATGAGCATTTGAAAATACACAATTTTTTATTCTAGTTCAATTACTCGCCCTGTGTGGTAGCTAAGAGTGCCAAATTTGGTGACGACACCCAGGCCAAAACCCACCTGTGTACCAAATCTGAGATTTTATTTTTAGCCTCTAAAAACCCATGGTTATAAATTGAAGACCGCTCACACTATGCTCAATGATAGTGCTTAGTTAAGAATATTTAATCAGATTGGTGAAATTCAATCCCGTTCAGGAGTTGTGTGCATTGGTAAATTACAATTTTTTATTCTAGTTCAATTACTCACCTGGGTGATAGCTAGGAGGGCCAAATTCGGTGTTGACACTCCAAGCTCTATCCATGGACCAAATATGAACTACTCTGAGTGATTATATTATATTAAGCACTAAAGTTACATTCAAAAGTGAATACTGTACTGTAGAAAACTCTTACGTTTTATTCATAATAGTCCAGGAAACAACAGGTTCCTTCATTCATTTTTTTACAGTATTTATATTGTACATGTAAAACAGTTATATAAATTATCAGTCTATGAAATTATTGAACTACCATTTCAAAATTATACTCCATACATTATCACAGATATTTTTATTACTAATTGAATTACACTTTAAAAGACCGCAAACTGTTTTTATTGTCAAATTTTATCCAGTTTCTTGAGTTTAGGTATACATTTGATGTTTAAAATGCATATTACTTTTTCGCTTGATATATAACATGAATAACTGTTAAAAATACTTCAATAGTGAATTTTCCGTGTCTGAGGGAGCATTACACCAATGCGGAATAGCCATCACACAATTAAGTTAAGTGGAATTTATTAGTAAAGTATTTTCAACGATTATAAATGTTTATCTATACACTTTTTGGGAAAAGTTGATTTGAATATTTTTTAATTTAATTTATATCATTATAATACATATTAGGGAGCTTCAAGGATATTTCATAGGGTGCTTGCACAGTGGAGCTTCCATACTAAAGCCAAGAGCATAGCTGCAAAATAAAACACTACTTGATGTGGAATGGTGTATAATATAGTGAAAACCGAGCAATATAAGACTCATTGATCAAACATATTTAAGCTTGAAACAGTATCGACAGTTTAACTGTGCAAACAACATTGAGGAATAGATTTAGATATGAAGGCTTCCTTGAGCCTTCCTTAACTCAAGGGAGAATTGAGTGAATGCTTTTCAAGTCATCCTTGAGTTGAGGAATTCTCAGAGAAGGTTCATAAATACGGGCCTTAATAGTTGCCAACTCAAGAAACATGAATAAAATTCATGTTCAGAAGTCAAGACACAGTTTTTACCCTCACTAAGGATGTATTTAGACTATGTAACAACTTCATGCAAAAACGTTTGATGAACAAGGTTCTAAAACAAATTTGTTATGATGAGGCATTTTTTTAAAGAATAAAGTCCACATATATCCAATTATGGGAACAACTAGGTACAGTGAAGGAGAATACAGATTGAGAAGTAACGAAGAAATTTACCGGAACAATGAGCCCATAGATTAAACTATTAGGAAGAGAAGATTAAAATATTTTGGGCACATTTGGAGGATGGAGGGAGACAGAATTGTCAAGAGATTGGTTCATAAACTATTTCAAATGAAAACGACTATAGCATGGATAAAGGAAGTAAAAAAAGATCTTGAACGAGCGGGAATCAGAATTGAAGAAGTACCAAACAGAGAAATATTCAAAGAGAAGGTCGTGAAGGGGTGTTTCCAGGTCGAAAGCAGGAGGGAAGGAACTAGGTGGACGGAGGAACGAAGTCAGCGGTTCTCTGAACAGATGAAGGCCTCTTGGGAAAGAAGAAGAACCATAAGGAAAGGAAATGTGCTTCTAATACTCTACAATCGTGATCTCTAAATGGTCAAACCGAAACAAAAAAAAAGTCCACATAGGTCTGACACCTTTGCGTGGGTGATGGCGATTGATGAGCTGAACCTACAGTTGAAGGTTGGTTCCAACCACCGGGAAGTGATTTTACAGCACAGAACTGAGTATTTTTGTTGGCCAACCTGATCGGTCACCCTTCCAGAGGGCCCAGGAGAGCGTTGCTTATCTGCTAATCTGATTGAACAGATACATTCTAGAAATCCAGATTCAATTGAATCAGGCAACCTGCTATTACCTATAGAACAGTGGTTTGCTACATAGTCTAAACACACCCTAATATATAAATATATATTATACAAACCCTTTATTTTATAATCTAAAGTGTATTTGCATCACTTTTTTTTCTTATTATTTTTAATTGTTAGTTCTGTGCGCAAAAAAGCCTTTAAATTCGGATCACTTATTTTAGACAGAATAATCTGCTGAGACTTCTCTCCGGAGTCGTTGAAAAGTTTCGTCAATTGTTCTGCGTAGTCTAAATAAACACAATTAGCACAGCCGGACATACAGCAATTGGTGGGGGGTTCTGGCAATTCACAATTATTATTGTCACAGTTTTTTGAATTCTTTTGTTTGTTGCTGTTGTTGTTAGAATTATTATCGTTGTTGCCACTTTTTGATGAGAAATAGCACACCACAATTTTTTCTAAACATTTAAAGTTGAATGAAAACCAGGATTTTGTTTTACTAGCTGAACTGCAGATAGTGACAAGTGCCATAGTTCTGAAACAAACAAAAACAAAATTATTGATAATTTATTTCATAAGTTTATTGTAAAATATTATTCCTGGAGTATTCAAGATGGGTTTCAACAACTCTAAAACGTTTGGCCTTCAAAAGTAAGTGAAATATTACTTATTTTTAATAAAATTTGACTGCAAGTCGTTTAATTCACTTGAAAAGTTAATAAAATATTATATTGTAAACTACATATCTATCAAAAATACCTTTATTTTTTTTTAAATACGTATATTTGATAGATATGTAGCTTTTGACGTGCAACAGCAGTCTATATAATAAACAGCTACTTGCTGTTATTTGTCGATGAAACTCTTGGGGCTGTATTTATGAACGTTCCTTCAATTTCTCTTGGGCTTTAGGAACTCTTGGAATGTTATGTATTTATATAGACATTTCAAGAGTCCCTCGAGTCAAGAGATACTGAAGGAACGATAATAAATTCGGGCGTTAACGCTGGAGGAAATGGGATTGAAGGAGGAGGAGAGGAGGTGGGATGATGAGAAGAATGAATAAAAAGGACAAGGAGGAGGAGGAGGAGAAGAAAACTGGATCAGTCATGTGCCGTAAATAGAAATGTTTGAAATTGCCTTTTCAATAAATCTACATACATGTAAGTAGACCCATTTGTTATTTTATTTGAAATGTGCTAAATAATGTATGCTTACTCTGTATATAAAGTTGTTAATTTTTTATTGTACCTAAAATGATCGCATTATTGCAGCTGTAAAATGTTTTAAAAAGGAATATCAAATCAAATCAAAATTTATTCAGATTCTCTTTTGACATATACAAACAAAATAATTTAGACCATTTTAAAGAATCCATTATACCTGCAAGGAACAATCCTGTGCGCAGGTATGAGTTGCTAAATAATTTTTTTAAAATAAACAATAATACAAAAAATGAATATAGAAATAAAGCAGTGAACAGAGAGAAAATAGAAGGAGATGAAGGAAGAGAGAGAGAGTGAAGAAACGGAGGGTGATGGAAGTGGTTTGAAAACATGCTGTGAAAAATGAATTTCATAAATAGTAATAATATTTATTCATTCAACCCTTCAACACCAGATATAATGAACACATTAATTTATATACAGCATAAAATATACATCAAAACCATTAAACTGTTTTGAAAGCATTGGACAAATAATATGTTCAATAAGCTAGGTACCACTTCACCTTCATGACATAAATGCGAAAACCCAATCTAATTATAATTATCGAAACTAATTTTTAGGCAATTTAATATCAAAACTGACACTGTATTTCTATTAAATATATGATTTTCACTCACTTATACTAGATTTTTAGGCTAATTGTTTTTGGGAGGATGACGCCCGCATAGGTTTGAGACCTGTGCGTGGTTAATGAGTTGGACCTTCAGTTTTGAACCACCGGGAAGTGATATTACAGCAGATAACAGAGTTTCATTTGCTGGCCAACCCAATCGGTCACCCTTACAAAGAGGGACAAGGAGTTTGTAGCTTATCTTTATCTGACTAAACAGATACCTGCTATCCCTTCCCAAATTTCATTCTGTCTGACCGAGCTCAATAATATCTAAGTACATGAAGGCATACACAAATGTAGAGCCATCAACTGATTTTTTCAATCAAATTCACCCAGCTAGTGTAATTTATCCTTAATTATGGCGCGCGACTGCAATGGCTCTGTATAACACGGCTCTTAGGTTTGTATGGACTATAGAATAACAAATATGTAGACCAAAAAATAAAATAATATACTACTTACTGGATCATTTGCTGATTCCAATTTCAAACTTTTCATAATCAAATCCATTTAATGGTTGGTTTTTAAACTTTGTGTACTTCATATTTACTCTGTCAGCTTCACCACTTCCTTATATACATGGAGCGTTGTTTTTTTATTTTTTAGTTATTTCGTGTGTGTCTCAAATTCAATTCCAAGCGAATAAATGTCTTGGTGCAGTTCTCTGAACTCCTAGCTGGAGTTCCAAAAGTTTCATAACACTGTCAGGCTCTTGCAGAATGCGATAAATTCGATATCCTGTTCGGTAGTCCATCTTTCCCACATTCTTGGGGTTTTTTCCAACCGCTACCAAACACACATATAAAACAATTTGAATTTGTTTCTTCATTTATGGCCAATTAAAAGACCATAATACACAAAGCAAGTAATGAAAATTGACTTAGTAACTGAATAATGTCCCAATGCTATTCCTGAACTAAAGAAGTACTAAAAACCAATTCAAGAGTCTAAACTTGAGTGTCTAAACAAGAGTCTATATAGATTACCCTAGACGAGTATTAAACCAATTCAAGAGTCTAAACTTGAGTGTCTAAACAAGAGTCTAGAGTGTCTATATAGATTACCCTAGACGAGTATTAATCTGTGTTGATCAATCTAACTTTGTATCAGACATACTGCTGTCAACTCCTGACCACTCAACTTTAGACTTTTCTATTTGATAATTTCAAATATGTTGATAGCAACCAAACCATCGATTTTTGCACAATAATTTTGTGCAATATAAGATGCTTGAAAGTGATCAAAGGCACTGAGAAAAAATTAAACGAAAATTCATGTTATCCCAACCTAGACGATGGGATGTCCTGAACCATAACTTAAAGGTATGAGGAGGAAGAACATGAGGTTGCACTTCCGTATGTGGTCCGTATGAAATAATCAGCTGAACGAATCCAAAGCTTGACCTGAACTATCGATTCTCTAAGTTGTAGAATTTTATCCTGTTGGTTGCCTGGAATTATCTTCTATAAAATAATAGCCCCTATGTCTAGGGGTGTTTTGCAGAAGAGCCCCGGAAATAACAAAATAGTTCTAAATAAAAAAAGGCCAAATATCTTCAACTAAAAACTCAATTTATCAGGTTATTTATTTGCAATTATTTGTCAGGTTCAGCATTCTTATTGGTGGGGCTCTTCTGTGAAAGACCCGGCCTGATTGTTATCAAAATTCTTGGTTATAACATTTCTATGGGTCAATACATAACTTTATAATTAGGCTATTTGAGATTTTAGCAATGCGCAATCAATATATTTTTACCAATCCAAAGCACCTTGAAGATTTGTTGAAGTAAATAGGCATTGGAATTGGAAAAATGTTGTTATTTGACTGCAATGTCTAACCTCAATAATAAAATATTGATACTGTCTTTACCTTTCGATAATGAGATTTTAGACTTAGTAATTCTCTGGATAACTCGTTGATTGATGATAATAATCCGCAAGAAACAATTCCAATTTAATGAATGATTCTCTGTAAAATTTCATTCTAACTCTTTAACATTCCTTTGAAGTGTCATGACATTGTAAACGTAAACATAACCTCTAATGGCGATAAGGAATTTAAATTGCTGATTGAGTTCACGGGAGTCTTCTCTTCTCATTGACCGGAACATTTGGTCTTTGGCTGGCGCTGCTAATGCTTTCTTACGGCGTTTGGGGGAACTTTATTTACAGAAGCCGGCCGGAAACACTAGATTTTCACATCCATCGCAAAGGCGATTCTGCTCGACAAAAATAAATAATATTTATACATAATAAAAATGTAGTATGTAGTCCTAGTTTTTCGTTCACAGCTCCTAATAAAACGTCGCATTATGATTCTAAGTTCTCACCTTTGTACAGGGTCTCGCTGTAGGCCTACATACTATGTAGCACACTTCCTGCATCCAAGCCATCATTCGACAGAAACGTTTGGAAAGCAGCACAATAATTATTATTGACAGTACCGTATTAATAATAATTATTGAATTACTGATATGAACAAACATTTTTTGTGACTAATATGAGCAAAAATTAATCACTTAATCATTTATAAATAAATAAACTATAAACAGGTAAAATAGCTCAATTTTTAACTGATGCATAGGCCTACAGGTGAAGTATTGTAGCCTATTTATTCACGTAGATTTTACCGTACGGTAACTCATTAGAAACCCTGGGATAATACTGGGGGTTTCCTGATACTTCTGTCAGCCACATGGAAGATTTGAGCCAATCTTACATAGGCAGCAGTGTGATTCAATGAAGGGAGAAAACTATTTATTTAATAATTGAACTTGAGAATATGCTGAAAATTTAGAGAACCTTGAAACACTCACAATTACCCAAAACTATGTTGATAAAGATACAAAATTCCTCCTGACTGAATTAGATAGGATTTAGGCCGATCGAATTTACATGTATGTAGGGCTACTGTATGATTTATTATTAAAACTGACACTGTATTTCACTTTTAAATAATGTTTTACTCACATATATTGGAGATGCTTGAGGAATGCATTTCACTTCTGAAAAGACCCAAGCAGCTAAGAAATGAGTAGAAAAGTACTTGAAAGTAGTTTTTAAAATTATTTAAAATGATTAAAAATCATTGAAAATCATCGTGCAATCATCGTACAATCATTGTACAATGATTGAACTTGGCAAAATAGTCATTTTAAAAGTGCTTTTAAATCATTTACAAAGCACTTTAAAATCATTCTAAAAGTTCTTTAAAATGATTTGTATTACTTTTAAATCTACTTTAAAATCATTTTAAAATGTTTTGAAATTATTTACAAAGCTCTTTTAAATCATTTTCAAAGTTCTTTAAAATGATTTGTAGTACTTTTAAAGCTACTTTAAAATCATTTTAAAATGTTTTGAAATTATTTACAAAGCTCATTTAAATCATTTTAAAAGTTCTTGAAAATGATTTGTATTACTTTTAAATCTACTTCAAAATCATCTTTATGGTACCTAAAAAGCACTTTAAAATCATTTACAGAGCTCTTTTAAATCATTCTAAAAGTTCTTTAAAATAATTTGTATTACTTTTAAATCTATAGGCTACTATTATAAAAATGAGATGGTCTCTGTCTGTCTGTAGGTCCATCACGCCTAGTAGACAACCTTTTAAAAGTAATTAAAGAACTGGATCCCTGGTAATTTTGGTATAAATCAAAAGTTTGGGGAATTAAAAAAAAACATTTAAATGTAGAAAAACATATATTTTAGTAGATATACATCAGCTGGATTAAATGTATATGAATTATATGTATATGCTGAATTATATGTATATGCTGAAATAAAATGTAAAAATTAAAATCTATTCAAAAATGTAAAATCAATTATTTTTTTGTACATTTAAAAAATATGTGTTCAGAACATTTTTCATGATTCCCAATTTTATTGATTGGGAAAATAATTTGCATTATTAGCTTTCTTTGCAACACTAAACATATGAAAGTGCACACAACATAATATTGGTAAACTACATTTAAAAGGTTCTAGTGGTGTATCACACAGTAATTATTATGTTGACATTCTCCCGTGTAGTTCTATTGGTATTCATTAAATTCCTGGTATTGCTAACATAATTTCAAGCACGTGAAATATTATTTACTGAAGACAGAATTTATTTAATTTATCTCAAGATTAAAAACTATATAGAACATTCATTTCAATATTTTTCTCCATTCAAGCGAATAGACTAGGAAATATAATATTTCCAATCACTAATATTTTACAGGGTGTTTCAGAACTCATTACCAATATTCTAGGGCATTGTTCCTGGGTAAAAACCGTATCTAAATATCATATTTAAATTGTCCGGAAGTCCTTAGTTACTCACACAGCTGCCATTTTGTTTCTTTCACTTATTATTTTTTTTCTTAATAATGGTGAAACATATGGAATTGAAACTTTACACCAACATTTATGACAACTAGAAAAAGCTACAAAAAATTATGACAACTTTTCAAATCCATAAAACAAAATGGCGGCCATTTAAAATTTTGTTTCTTGAATAACTCTAAAACGGTTGATATTACGAAAATTTTACAAGAATAACTTTTTTTAGTAAATTTAATTACAAATCGATTGAAACTTTATTTGTTAAGATTGGACCAATATTAACTGAGATATGGCAGCTTTAGTGATAGGTGACCACTGGAGGCTAGTTGCAGTGCATCCTGGGCTTGCGGCTAAAGTCTGCCACAACAATGCAACAGTCTCCGTCTGCTTTGCATGTTATTTTTAAGCGATTTTAGATTATTTTGTGTGAATTTTAAAGACAGTGAAAAGGAGAGCAAGTAACCTCCAGCGGTCACCTATCACTAAAGCTGCCATATCTCAGTTAATATTGGTCCTATCTTAACACAGTGCAATACAGGAATCACAATTTGTTTTCCTGCATGAGGTAGGAGCAGACATTTTTTATTTATTTCTTCAATGGGAAATACTTTTCTACTGCTCAACTTAGCTACCTTGAATATTCCAAGATCAGAGCTATCACAACCTATATTCTTGTAAAAATGTTCTTTTCTTTCAAATACCTTTCCCACCACAACCATGTTTTTCAATTCTTTAGAATATGAAAATTTTTCAATAATTATAATGGACCCTTTCTTTAGCACGCAACAACTGTTGGGTGGAGAGACCGAAATATTAAAATTATTCAGTATTAATTTTTTATATTGCGGGGAGACACAAAAAGCTGGCAAAGGGCCGTCATGATGCCGATAAAAAAATTTAGGACTCTCAGGTTCGTTGATCAAAAATTCTTTGGTTAGGCCTACTTTTTCACATAGAAATATTTCACCCAGTCTCCTTCCAATCTGTTGTAGAGGTTTATTGTGGCCTCCTTACTTTTCTTTTAATTTGTTGTAAGAAGTTTTCGAATGGAAATGCTGATATACTATGTATGGTGAAATTTGGAATTTTTTCTCTGAAATGGTAAACGTCATCCACAATATGTAGTAAGTTGTGAAAATTGTGTAATATGTACATTTCACCATACAAAGTCTTTACCGATTGAACAAAGTGATGCAGAAGTTGTCTTGCAAGCTCCAAGTATTCATTATCTAAGCACAAGTCACTTCGCAGAAGTATTGTTGAAGATACGTGAAGTGCCAAAAAGTTGTAATACTTATCCTTTGGCAAAAAAACAAAATGGCAGCTGTGTGAGTAACTAAGGACTTCCGGACAATTTGAATATGATATTTAGATATGGTTTTTACCCAGGAACAATGCCCTAGAGTATTGGTAGGGGGTTCTGAAACACCCTGTATTTCATCTAGATTTGTTTTAATATTATCAATTATAATTGAGTTCTATCAAAATGACTCAATCAAAAGCATTTCTGGTTAACAGATATAAGCCTAATCAGTACAGAGATTTGAAATCAGTACAATTTTCTTCTTTATGAATCAGAACTAAAAATTAATATTAGTTATATCTATGTACAAATTGATCAAATAAGATGTAACTGAAAAAATAGCTCTATAACGTATCTTAAGTGTTAGTTTTTGTTCATTAAATATTACTAGTCCCATTGGATGGACTGCCAATATAATATAATTACACACGTAAAAGTCCTGTCTCTCACTCATTTTGAATAATCACTAAAAATAAGTAGCAGGCTTCCATAACATGAATGGGATTGGAAACACAATTGAGTGAGCAGGAAATTATTTTCTCAAACTACCCGTCACTCGCATTATCCAGTCTGACCACGGCCAAGGGTTGTCGATTCCGAGCCTTCTCAGAGTGTCTGTAAACATACAAAATGACACGTGTAAGAAACCTCATAAATGTATTATAAATTTGATAAAATAAAAAAAGAAACCTGTTATAAATCAACCCTTGGGCTGCGGAAAACAACCTAAAAAGTACCATTCAGCTACCCAACTTTTGCCTATTTCACCAAAAGTTTGCATGATAATTATAAGGAGGAATTTGTCTTCAGTTACTGTAGGTAGTACAGTAATACATTTTAAGGCAAAATAATTATGAAAACTAAAATTTACAATAAAAAGAGATCAATCCTCTTTGGGAAAAAAGTACACATTGACCAATATACTAATAAAAAACATATAGCTCTATACAGGGTTGGTGAAAATTATGGAAACGGCTTAATATTTCTTATACGAAGGTAATTTGACGGTAGGTGACATTGGGGATCGTACTAAAATTGAAAATACTACTTTACTGTGACTTCAAAAATCTGGTCCGCCATCTTGGAGCCGCCATATTGATTTTAACTTCATTTTTTTAAATGGTAAGGTGGTCATGTTGTACATGCTTTCGATACAGAATTTCAAGAGGAAATGAATGGCGAAAACCGCACATCGATATGTCAAACCGTTTATAAGATATTTTGATTATTAATCAGACATATTTTCTCTAAAATCAGTTAATATCTCAAAAACGGTTTGACATATCGATGTGCGGTTTTCGCCATTCACTTTGCCTTAAAATTCCGTATTGAAATCATGTATCGCATCACCACCTCATCAATTGAAAAAAAATGGCAAATCCAAGATGGCGGACTAAATTTTAAAGTCACTGTAAAGTAGTACTTTTGATTTGAGTAAGATCATCAATCACCCCTATCATCAAATTACCTTTGTATTATGAGATATCAAGCCATTCTAATACTTTTCACACACTCTGACAATGTAAATATGTCTGATTAATAATCAAAATATTTTAAAAACCGTTCGACATATCGATGTACGGTTTTCACCATTCATTTTCTCTTGAAATTCTGTACCGAAATCATGTATAATATGACCACCTTACCATTTAAAAAAATGAAGTTAGATTCAATATGGCGGATCCAAGATGGCGGACCAGATTTTTGAAGTCACAGTAAAGTAGTATTTTCAATTTTAGTACGAACCCCAATGTCACCTAACGTCGAATTACCTTCATATAAGAAATATTAAGCCGTTTCCATAATTTTCACCAACCCTGTATGTTAGATGAACACTCCTAGGTCTATATTTAGTTAAGAAAACGGTATATTGTTTATAAAGCTTTATAGCTTAGAGCAGCGGTTCAAAAACTTTTTCTCCCATATCCCTTTGTGCATATTCAACTCAAGTTATATCCCCTGAATCTAAAATATAACCTTCACTTATACAGTGTTTTTACAATTAATGTGTGTAAAATGTGAGTCATGTTACTATCTATTTTATTATATAGCTAGGAGTTTAACTTCTTATTTAATTGTGGAAATAAAGATGTATATTTGGTTTGCTCAGACAAATAATCTTAAACATAATCATTATTTTTGACTTGAAGTTGTAACCAAGCCATAGGCTACTATTATGATTTAATTTACGTAAGATTTAAACTAATTAATCTCAAGATTTAGGCTGGGCTTAGTGATTCTGAGATAAATTGCAGTACTGAACAACTGCAAAGAAAACAAATTACATTAAAAATATTAAAAAATATCTGGATTCGCTTTTTAAAACCTTAAAACTTTTCATTGAACCTTGTTCCTGCTTCATCTCACTCAGTATCGGTATTTTAAAGTTAGGTTCAAGGGTTGATAGATATACTCTTTAAATCATAACTTGCATTCAGTTTGTAGTACTGAAATAAGGTATTAAAACTTGTAGTGCCTATTTGCCAAATATCCATATTTGTAAGTATATTACGACTAGTATATTACGGTGTGCCCGGAAATCAGCATCCGCCATTACTGGCTATTTTCAGCGTACTCCTGTGGGATCTGTCGCATACCCCCAGATTGGGAACCACTGGTTTGCTAGCTTAGAAAGTAAAATAGTGTTATTATCTTAGACTTACTGTAATTCATACGCAGTCTGCTGCAGCCAGGTTTTGACGGTTTTTTCTATTTTTTTTTCCTCATATTGAAAACGTTTTTTTGCAGCACCTGAAAAATTTTATAATATAGGCTGATTAGATTCAACTAGAGGATAGAAAAAAGTAAAAACAATGAAAGTATAATTGTTGTTCTGTTAAAGGTTACCGAAATAGTTTGTCAATAAAATGTTTTTGTTAACAATAAATAAAAAAATTGGCCTTTCAGCCACAGAACGAATTAACACTCTCTAATTTAGAGAAATATATAGGTAAAGTACCTTATTTGCATTTCAATCTTTTGACACATTTGCATCCCAGTAGTACAGCTCGCGCAATTAGTATTGGCTCATGGCAGCTGGATTGTACTAGCAGTCGGCTAGCCACCAGACTACTACAGCTGATTAGTAATAGTGGATGGGCTGGCCGATGTATTTAGAAATGCTCGATAAAAACACCGATCTACACCCCTCGCCTTGTCAAGGTCATGAGCCAATACTAATTGCGCGAGCTGTATACTGCTGTAATTATCTGTACCAGAACGGTGAGTGGCGAAGCGGCCCATTTTGGAGTTTGGACTAAGTTCCGTAAATGGACTAATCTATATAGTTAAAGTGCGACATGGAAACTTATAGTAAACATAATTAAAGGATCTTTCGTTTCAAGATTTACCCCCACATAATAATTATTATACATCAAAACACGCGTCTGTGTTTGTAGACGTGCCAACTCATTTTAGATTTTTAATTTTAGGCAATAGGCCTATAATTAGAAAAAAAAGCGAAAAACTAAGAATCCATTATGCTGCTATGATCCTATAACAGTGAACTTCAAATTGTTTGGAATTGACAATATTTACGGGAGAACGACGCTGTGGCTCAGTCAGTAGAGGCGTTGTCCCAATGACTGCGAGATCTGGAGTTCGATTCCCAAAACTGACAAAACTTTTTTCTTTCAATTTTAATCTTTTTTTATATACTTTTTAATGCACTTTAATTTGTCAGTTATTTTCAGTATTAACCAACACTTTTTGCTGAGAAGGGGCTTTCACCTTATCTAACTGTAACAAAATTAGATATAGTTAAGTCACTTACTGAATAGAACCTTTTGAAAGGCAGTTTCATTGAATGCTTTTTTTTTTGGAGTCAAGTTTTTTCTGGCCACTCCAAGAAAATGTTGAAGTTAGTGTTGGAGAGAGACATTCTTTCAACATTGAAGATAGGGCTCGAGAGCTGCTACTACTGGTTGCTCCCAGAATAGTCAATGTGTTAACCTAAAAGAAAAAACATAATTCATTGTTAAGTGTCCTTAAAAACAATGTGATATCTGAACCTCCCAACTGTATAGGAGACCAAAAAGGTACAAAGGCAATTCAGATAGCTACCAAGTCCAACATATTTTCTCAAGTTAATTGGCAGATTTATCGCTTGAATATTGTTGTAAGGACGATATAAAGTACTAAACATTGATGAAGTATATTATGTAGGTATACTGAGATAAAAACTCAACAAAATAACAATTGTTGAAGCTGAGTAAGTTTGTTAAAGATAATGTTGATACTTGGTAGCCCAATACTAAACAAATCTATACAGTAGATGATGTTTATAATTATGTTAAAGGGCTATTTTTTGTGTGTTAGAGGGAGCAGAGTTAAGATGACATCACAGTTTACATTATACATCACAAACCGGGGTTTCTATTTTTATAAAATAGGTAAAACGTTCCATCAACTCACTTAATTGACTTCATTATCCATCTTTTTACTTAATTAAAAATTCAATTAATTAATTCAATTCATTAATTTAATGGTAGTTCTGAATCTAGTCTTTTAATAATGAAATTAAAATAATGAAAACTGACACTGGCAAAGGCAAATATTGTAGGTAAGAAGTGAATTACTCAACATAACATAATCTTGATTTACGTATCATTTCAATGCAAATCTTAAGGGAATTGGCAAAAGTATTGTGGATTTGTCCGAGCTAACCAATCAAAACTGTAACATGAAATGGCCACACTGTTATTATACAGTATCTGCAGTAGGGCTGTCTTTGACTACACCATTCTATAATGGTGTAGTGTAGTATAATGAAAATTATATAATATAATAATTAACGGGGGAAATATAAATTAAATAATTTTAAAATATTTATAATAAACTTAGGCTACCTACTCATTATAAAAATAATGGGGGGAAATGTCTCCTTTCTAACGGTTTTCAGATACTTTTAATCCGACCAATAGTTGTTTTTTAATTAATGAATACCCAAATAGCCAAATCAGGAAAACACAGTCATTATTCAACTGGAAAAATATTCCTCAATATTGTTTGTCAAGGCTCCAAATTCGTCATAGGCATACTTTGATCTCGATTTATTACCTATCAACTACAGGCAAGCAACGAAAATTTTTCGTTGTTTTTTCATCAGAATAACATGCCAAATCGAGTAGAACAATAAGGCATTAAAGACAAACATATTCATGTTACTACAAGTTTGAAGATAGCCTCACCCTTTCTCCTATGTTTCATTCATCTGGGTAAAATCACAGCCCATTATTTCTATTCATACTAACATAATTGCTCATATGTTATGCAAGCAATGAAAGAAATTTTGAATGAGATAATAATTATAGGCCTATAGCTTTATGCATTTACAATCCATCAACAACCACGTTCGTCATGCTGATGCTACTCTCAATAGGCCTATCAAATTATTCCAAGAAATGTTTCTTGGATAATACCATTGACTATTTCTAGTAATAATTAATATTCAATGACAATACTTACTATTTTGCAACGTAGGAAGTAGATGAAATTTGTTGAAACCACACTAGAATTAAAAAATCACACTTGTATGCCTGATACCATCCAATGCATCCATCCGCCATTACAGTCGAAAGAGTGACGTGACGTCACAGCAGGTTGGATCGTCGAGCCAGTTTTACCACACGTATTTTCTCAATTAACGTAAATTGTCTAAATTCTTTATTAAATGCATAAAAAAATGAGGTAATAAAATTAATGTTTTTCACGAATAATTAAGCTTTTCAAAGCCTACTGAAGCCTACCAAGAACTACTGTGAAATGAAACTTGAAAATTGAAGTCTGCCCAAACTCAAGGTTGGTACCGTATAAAGTGTGAACACTGCTCTTGCGACCGCTCGCAGTTCAAAAATTTATACAGTAATCTATATTTATTGGATTATAATTTTAAAGTAGTAAAATTTTGAAAAATTCAGAAAATCTTCGCTCAAAACGGCTAATAATGCATCAAACTATTGTAGTAAGCCTTGTGTGATCGATAAACAGCACAATAAAGACTGTAAAATATAAAAATATTTAAAGTTTTCAAGTAAAGAGTTAAATGTTTTTGAAATCACGATTTTTAACAACGGGAAAGTGTGTGGAATTGAATTTCAAACACTTTTTGTTGAGTGACATTTACCCGTTAGATGCATCATTAACGAGATAATAACGTTTGAAAGTGAACTTACGAAATTCGCCCTCACACACTATTCGGTTGAGATATAAGGATTTTGATCAGTCCTAAAAGTGTAAAATTGAATTTAGAAACTTTTTTGTCTCTTAACAAAATTCCGTCAGCCGCATGGTTAACGAGATATTATCGTTTTACGCTGATTTTAGAACTTAGTCAAAATTTTGAGTTGAACGAAAACTAATTTTTCTCGAAAAATCACTTTATGAGCATTGAACCTGATGTAAAATTAAATTCTAAGCATATTGAGTCAAGTAACATTTTCCCGTCAGATGCAGCGTTTACGACTTATAGACGTTTTACGATCATTTAAGGACTGTAATGTTTGACAAAAAAAATGCCTACTGATTTTTCGATGCGTTTTCAAGTACTTTAATTATTATCAGAATAATAATTTTAATATGAAATTAGCTAGGGAAAACTTGTTATGATGTAATAAATAATAATAATTTATTATGTAACAATAATATTTATTTTGAAATTGTTTAAAAATCATGCAATTTAATATGTTTATATTGTTAAAACTGTTTTAAAACAATTTTAAAACAGTTCCAAACTGGTATCAAAATAATTTTTATATATTACCTAACTAACTATATCATAACAATTTTGAAGTGATTGTTGTCGGCATAGACATTCCAGGGAAGAAAACCAGTATCACCCATACGCATCTAGCAATATTATTGTCTGATTCCAGTGAAATGTACAAAAAACAAGCAAAAATGCTTTTTACTCAAAAACTATAGCTCTAATCGAAAAAATATACTGGATAAAAAATATTTGAAATGCAATTTTACATCTAGAAAACCTACTTTTGCCTTGATTTTGTGTTATGTGAAAATTGTGATGGGCGAAATTTTCCAAGTTGTTAGTGATAAGAGATTTGAAAATTCATTGCTCCTAAACTATTTGGAATCTAGCTTCCCCTCGTCCTAAAAATGAAAGACCACTCAATGATAGTTCCTATATTTCAATTTCAGCCCCAACCCCCGCTTATATTACGAGTTACGGGTTGATTTTCGCTAAACTTTGGAGGGCTGTTGTGAGGGCCAGGGATGGAATATAAGGGTGTGCTTCACAGACGTATTGTAGGTCACATAGTTCTATATGTGTGTCAAGTTTCGCTCCGATCGGATGAGGGGTTGGAGAGTTATGGGCGCCCGACGAAATTTTAAGAATATCATTGGATGAATTGCTGCTCATTTAGTGATAAGAGATTTGAAAATTCATTGCTCCAAAACTATTCGGAATCTAGCTTCCCCTCGTCCTAAAAATGAAAGACCACTCAAAAATAGTTCCTATATGTCAATTTCAGCCCCAACCCCTGCTTATATTACGAGTTACGGGTTAATTTTCGCTAAACTTTGGAGGGCTGTTATGAGGGCCAGGGGTGGAATATAAGGGTGTGCTTCACAGACGTATTGTAGGTCACATAGTTCTATATGTGTCCCAAGTTTCGCTCCGATCGGATGAGGGGTTGGAGAGTTATGGGCGCCCGACGAAATTTTAAGAATATCATTGGATGAATTGCTGCTCATTTAGTGATAAGAGATTTGAAAATTCATTGCTCCCAAACTATTCGGAATCTAGCTTCCCCTCGTCCTAAAAATGAAAGATCACTCAAAAATAGTTCCTATATGTCAATTTCAGCCCCAACCCCTGCTTATATTACGAGTTAAGGGTTGATTTTCGCTAAACTTTGGAGGGCTGTTGTGAGGGCCAGGGGTGGAATATAAGGGTGTGCTTAACAGACGTATTGGGGGTCATATAAGGTCTATATATGTGTGCCAAAGTTTCGCTCCGATCGGATAAGGGGTTGGAGAGTTACGAGCGCCCGACGAATTTTGATATAAGTTTTTATACTAATGTAGTATTAAAATTGTTTTAAAACAATATTTTAAAATAGTTGCAAACTTATATCAAAACAATTTTAATATAAAACCGAACTAACTATATCAAAACAATTTTGAAATTGTTTAAAACTCATATTAATAAAATTTTGATATGTTTTTATACTATATAGTATTAAAATTGTTTTTAAACAATTTTTTTCTATTTTCAACAATTTTTATGCTGATTGGCGCAGGCTACTGACTAGCGCTGGCGTGAGAAAAAAGAAACGTTCAACTTCAAAAAAAATTTAAAAGTAAATTGGTATAATTTGTCAAATGACTTTGAATCATTTTAAATTATTTAAAAGTACTTATAAGTGTATGTTCTTATTACTTTAAAAGTAGTTTTTAATGATTTATAAAATGATTTATAGTAAGTTAAAATCATTTTTAACTACTTTTAAATCAGTGTTACTTTTATTTATAAATCATTTTCTCCCAATGACTTACAATGATTGAATAGTACATTTAAAGTGATTTAAAATCATTTAATTTGCTTGCGAAACTCGAACACATTTAAAATCAATTCCAATGATTTACAAGCACTTTTCAATCATTTCCTTGCTGCTTGGGGAAGCTTCGTCAGCCTGCCGCCAGGGGTCATGCTTTGTTTAGGTTAGGATGAGCAGCCATTATGTAGTTAAAAATTGCGTTTGATTTGAATTGTATTTGGTCATTGAGTATGTTGGTTCTATCTTGCTTATGGTGTTTGAATATTTCATATTGCTCCAGTGTATTTAGTTTGTGGCTTTTTTGGAATGTGTGAAGAATTTCCAAGTCAGTTTGAATGTTATTGTGTGAGTGACCAGTGTTGATTAAGTGATCTGCAAATGTTGAGTCAGTGTTGAAATGTAGTGCTTTGATGTGTTCTTTGTATATTGTGTTGAATGATATGCCTGTTTGTCCTATGTAGTACTTGGGGCATGTGTTGCATTTGAGCTTATATATTCCTGGTTTGTTGAATTTGTGAATTGTGCTGTTTGTTAGGTGAGCTGGTTCTTGTTGGATCTGATGATTTAGGTTGTTTGCTGTTCTGAATGCTGTGTTAAATCCGGATTTTTGAAAGATGTAAGCTATTTTGTGTGATTTTTTGTTGAAATATGTGAGTGTGATAAATCTGTTTTGGTTTGCAGGTTTTGGATTTTTACTTTTCATTTTATTCAGGATTTTGTCTACTAGATTGGTGTTGTATCCGTTTTGTTGTGCTAAATATTTGATTGTATTGATTTCTTCTTGGTGGTCAGCTTGTGATAGTGGAACATTTAGGAGTCTATGGATCATGGAGTTGAAAGCAGCAAGTTTGTGTTGATTTGGATGGTTGGATGAGTTGTGAATGAGTGAGTCTGTGTGTCTTTTTATGGCTTATTATAGGAAGGAAGCTATTTATTTAAAAAACACTTGGCCAAAAAACGTGAAATTTGGTACACATATTCAATCAAGACCTTAGACGTGTGCTAATAGTGGGTATCAGAGTTTTTAAAAGTTCGCCTAATCTGATATTTTTCTAGTGTTTTCAAGACCTACTTGACTGTATAAACAAATTTTTAAACAAAAAAGAAACCGACTTCAATGAAATTATTTTTACCGTAATAAAAAATTAAATACTCATGTACTAAAAAATTTGAAATAAAGTACTGTATTCACATTTAAAAAGAGAAAATTTCAGATTTAATACAAGTAACCTTTTAAAGTCGGCGCCAAATTTTTCATGAACTAAAATATGACTAACATTTTTGGTGAATTTAACGACTTGCAGTCAATTTTTAATTAAGAATAAGTCATATTTTGCTCACTCTTTAGGCCGAACGTTTTCGAGTTATGGAAACTAGAGAGTGTGTAAAATATTACTTATTCCTAATTAAAAATTGACTGCAAGTTGTTAAATTCAACAAAAAAGTTAATATTAACAACGCAGTTTGTCATGGAACAAGAAATGCAGGAATACAAATATTACATAGAATTTGTTATAAACTCTTAATATTTGGTGTAGACTACAAAAGTGACTTGCATTAAATTAAAAAATTTCTGTTTAAAGTGAATACGGTACTTTATTTTAAACTTTTTAGTTCATGAGTATATTTAATTTTTGATAATCATTTCAATGAAGTCGGTTTCTTTTTCTGCTTTATAATTTTTGTTTTAAGATTTTTAGTTGAATATTCAAACTTTGAAAACGTGACAAATTCCTACAACTTATTCATATGACTCTAAAACATGAACTAAATTATTTACAATATTCTTATGAACAGAAATATTATTTATTTCTTGAATTTCTATAAATGAAGTAGACAAAGCGCGGTTACGCCGAGAAGTGTTGGTTTATTGATCACACACACAGATACATAGATCAAGTCAACATAGGCTCTATGGCGGTTAAGTTCAAAATACTCTAATACTCCTCCTCGATTTCATTTTTATGTGCTTACAAAAAATAGAAAATCGTCAAGTACAATTCAAATAAAATAATGAACACAATGCAAATAGAACGATTATAGTGCAAATAGAATGATTACCATGCAAGTATAGATAATACAAAGCAAATATTGAATACAAAAAGTTATTAAAAGAAATCATACAATTTTCAACTCTTGTCTCAATTTGAAAAATTTGTCATATGACAGTGCTTTAGTCAAAATGTCGCTCAAGTTTTCCTCACTTCTAACATAATCAATACTTAATATACCTTTATTTATAATGTCTTTAATGAAATGAGCCTTTATATCAATGTGTTTGCTTCTTTTGCTGTTTTCAAAATTTTTTGTCATTTGTATGGCAGATTGATTGTCTATAGATAGATAAGTTTTACAATTGTAACCTAAGTCATTAGCAATTCCCTTCAAATTCATTAATTCTGTGGCTGTGGATGCAGCAGCCAAATATTCAGCTTCTGCGGTTGACAGTGCAACGCAATTTTGTTTTCTTGAAAACCATGACACAGGATTTCCAGCAAATAGAACTAAGCAACCACTTGTACTCTTCCTATCAAGTTTATCACCTGCCCAATCTGCATCACTAAAACCCTGCAATAACTCAGGTGAATTTGATTGAAATGTGAGATTACAATTCTGTGTTTCTTTCAGATATCTTAAGATTCTTTTTCCTGCTTTCCATACTTTTTCACTAGGTTTGTCCAGAAATCTACTCAAGTAACTAACACTAAATGCTATGTCAGGTCTTGTACTAGTTGCAATATACATAAGACTTCCAATTAATTCACGAAAAGGAACATCAATCATCTCATTATTATTTGACAAATCTAATCCTTTTTCCATAGGAGTCTTCATACCTTTACATTCAATCATCTGAAATTTTCCAAGAAGTTTCTTTATGAATTTAGATTGATACAATTTCAAATCATTAATGCTCCTCCTGAATTCTATGCCTAAGAAATGTGATATTTCACCCATATACTTAGCATTGAATTTCTTTTGCAAGTTTATAATTACATTCTCAGATTCACCAGCAATTAAAATGTCATCTACATAGACTAACATGTTTACACCATTACCAATATATAAACAAAAATCATGATTGGAACGTTTGAAATCAAGTTCATTAGCAAAATTGTTAAATTCATCATTCCAGCATTTAGGCGACTCTCTGAGTCCATACAAGGCTCTATTCAATTTCAAAACTTTATTTTTGTCACATTTAATTCCTTCTGGCGGCAAAATGTAAACTTCAGAATTGAGTTTTCCATTCAGAAAAGCTGATGGAATGTCCATATGAATTATATTTTGTTTTCTCAACAAGGCTACAGTTAAAAATATCCTAATACAACTCATCTTAGCTACAGGAGCATAAATATTATTTCCTTTATCCTCAACTTGAAATCCCTTAGCTACTAATCGGGCCTTCTTAATACCATTATCTTTATTCCTAAAAACCCATTTTGTTTCTATGGCTGTCTTCGCATTGTTGAACTCTTGAATTTCTTCAAAGTATTTGCCGTTCCCCGTCATGTGAGAAGAGGCTCCACTGTCGAGTATCCAAACTTGTGAGTCTAGGTTGGTTTCTTCAGTTGCATTGAATGCTGAAAAATTTCCTTCATTCTGCTTCCTTTTGTCTCCTGGGTCGTGATTTTCATGTGTAGATCGAAATCTGTAGTCTCTTTGGTCATGATTTTCACGTGTAGATCGAAATCTGCTGTCGTTTTCACGCATAGATCTAAATCTTCTGTCACTTGGTTCATGATTTTCACGAGTAGATTGAAAGGTCTTAGGCTTTTTGCAGTTTCTAGCGATATGATTTTTTTCACGGCAGTTATAACAGATTAAAGTTCGTTTATCTGGAAACGGTTTCTTATTTTGAATGGAAGTTGCAAGGGCTTGATCGTTGGTCTCTTCTTCCGCTAAAGCTCGTTCTTCATCCAGAAGTCTTGAAGTTAAATTGGCAATTGTCTGTTTATCATCCGGCATAGAAAACCATGCTTGTCTTACCGTCCTGTACTTGGATGGTAGGGTGCTCAAAACTTTTGTAATTATTGAAAGTTCACTTATAGTTTCACCTATATCCCTAGCTTCCTTGGCCAGTCCTTCAATTTTGTTGATATGTGTAGCTACATTATCACAAGAGTTCATTTTATACTGATGAAATTTGTCTATTATTAGCATTTTGTTTATTTCAGATTTTTGGCAGTAAATCGAATCAAGTTTTTGTATTATTTCAAACGATGTTTCACAATTTTCAATTAACACAATTTGTTTCTGGTCCATAGCCGTTGATAGAGTAAACATTGCATTCGCGTCCTTTTTATTCCAATCCGCTAGTTCTTTATCAGCAAGTGGCTTTGTTTCCTTGCCAAAGGCAACGTCCAAACAACCTTTAGCTCTAAGAGCACACTTCATTTGGAATAACCATTGTTTGTAGTTTGTCCCGTTGAATCTCGTAATTAAGTCGGAAGAATTCATTTTGCAGGCTTAAATTGTCCGAAATAAATTGTACATTTACCAATTTCAAGTTCATTTATGTTAGCACAAAGCACATCATGTGGCACACAGCGACGTCGAATTTTCACACAGAAGTTTTCGATTGTAAATCCTTTTCCAGTCCGATTTTCACTGAGAATAACTCACTTTGACATTTTTACACTTATAAAAAACAACCATAGTGATTAAAATCAATAAAATAACTCATTTTTAGAGCTTCCTGGGCCCATAACCTATAAATGAAGTAGACAAAGCGCGGTTACGCCGAGAAGTGTTGGTTTATTGATCACACACACAGATACATAGATCAAGTCAACATAGGCTCTATGGCGGTTAAGTTCAAAATACTCTAATAATTTCTTGTTCTTCTCTGTGATGTTTTCCATGACGAAATACTTAATGAACAATCTAATATTAAAACTGACACTGTATTTCACTTTTAAATAATATTTCACTCACATTATATTGGATATGCTTGAGGCCTCAAGGGAGGCATCTCCCTCAAGCATCTCCAATATATGTGAGTAAAATATTATATATAAAAGTGAAATACAGTGCCAGTTTTAATATTAGATTGTTTCTTGTTTCATGACGATCTGCGTTGTTAATATTAACTTTTTATGGTAAATTCAATGACTTGCAGTCAATTTATTGAGAATAAGTATCTAGTGAAAATTTTATTTATTCTCAATGAAAAATTATTGTCTGCAAGTCACTGAATTCACCATAAAAAGTTTTGGTATCTTTCTTATTCTCATCTTTCAATTCAAATTGCCATATGTTAATATTCCTCTCTAATCAGCTATATAGCTCGTACGCCTAATCAGATGAATTTAAAGTTCACCCAATACGTGGGCTAGTTTCACACACCCAGATTTGGGTAACTGATGTTGTTTACCCGGCATAATTACATTGCATCATATGATTTAAAAATTCGGGTAGGTGTGAATTGCTCCATATGATACAATGATCAGCCTGGTAAAAGACACCGGTTATCCGACTGGCAGTTATGTATGAAACTACCCTTTTCTGACGAAATTGAAATGAAGACATCGATGAATGCTCTTTTTTGTTTGTTTTAGGCTATGTACTGGGCCGATCCTTGCGAAACTTGGATGGGACCACCACTGAATGATGCTCTTTCATTAAAAAAATATATTGAAATCGGTTCAATAGTGTTCGAGTAATAGATGTGCAAACATAAAAAAAGATCGAATGGAGAACCTCCTCATGTTGGAAGTCTGTTAAACAGAATCAAACTTATGCTTCAATTATGATATATATACATATTGCAAAATATGCATAAAGACAATTGAACTTATAATTGATAAAAAGCGGGAACATTCTATTTATAATTCTTATTGTTTGTGAATGTGTTAATATTGTTGTATTATTTTTATCGAAACCGGTTCAATATAGTGTTTGAATGATTCATGTACAAACATTAAAAAAAAAACCAGTTTGAATTGAGAACCTCCTTCTTTTTGGAAGTTGGTTAAAAGTCTTAATTTAGTTCACACGCTCAGTCGAGACCCTAGAAGCGTCTGTGACAGAATAAATAGATTCTGCGGTTTGGTCACCGTACTTATCACAGAGCATACAGTTTTATTCTATGCTCTGTGGTACTATATACGTCACATATATTCATCCAGGCTGGTTTCTGTTTGCAAAATAAAAAACAAATTAAGATAGATGTCTTGTTGCTATGACTACCAGACCCAGATATCATCCAACCATTCACACACATAGTAAGCTTGATAGGCGAACTGTTTTACACCAAATATTAGTCACAAGTTGAATCTAAATTTTCAATTTTTGAAGAAACAATTACCTGAATGGTTGCAGAGATGGATCCTACATGCGATGTGGACGCCGAAGATTCCGAATCTAAATTTCGCAAAACTCTGCGCCAAATTATATCACTGGCTCCAAAAATAAAATGTCCTCATGGTGAGTTCGTGCTCTCTAGTCCCAATTTAACCTTAGTGTATTTCTTATATGATTGAGCAATTTCAGATGTGCTTAGCTGCGGATACACCTGGAGATTTTTAGATACTTGGACATTTGAAATTAAAACATTCCAATTGTGGTATTTTATTTATTGAATTATTGATAAAATTGAATCTTCTCAAAATTTAGGCCTGGATTGTATAGACTCAATTTAAACTTTGTGTACTTTTTATGATGGAGCTATTTTAGATGTAATTTATTCAGCTACAGATACACCTGGAGATATATATATATATATATATGGTATTTATATAGAAACGTTACTTGTTGAATTTTGTGGTGAATTTTTTTGTGACATCTCAACACCCCAGGAAACAATAATCCGTTGGAATTTTTTGGGGGTCGCGATTATTTCACATTAAAATTCAAGTTTTCCAGTGGTACTATTTTTCTTAGGCGCAAGAAAATATTTCCATTTGTGAAAATCCGCAGTGTCAAAAATCGTGACTTCCTTCAAGTTTGAGAATCAGCTGACTCACTAATAAAGAACTCTTGTTTGAGGCACGGCTATGAGGCATGCTTTGAGGCATGCCTTCTCTCAGTTCTAATGAATTAGAGAATTTGAGTGTTTGCTCAAGGTATTGTTGTGTGGTAATTTATGACGTGTGTGAAGTGTGAAGTGACTTTTCTGGAGTCGATAAAAATGAATGATGAAGACATTTTAAATTTTTTAATACATCACAAAGTGATAAAAGAAAAAATTGACTGTCCAAACTGTGGAGATGATCTCTACGTGAATCGGCGCACTCTCATGTTTAGATGCCAGAAGAAGGTGGTGTTTGGCAAGAAGGCGGCAAGAATTTGCGGGTTTGCCGGGTCAGCCAGAGTGGGGTCTTTTTTTGAGAACACCAAATCACATTGAGAGGGATGGACCACAAGGTTGGTGAGTGTTGCTCTTTTATATATGCATGTAACAGTGACTTCATGATAGCAAAGGTTAGGCGCGCGGTTAGGTCTTTTGTGAAGTAGTTCAGTCACATCTAGCCTAGGTTAGGTTAGGTTAGGAATTGTTATATTCAAAAAATTCAACAAGTAACTTTTCTATATAATTACCAAAATAATAAAGGTATGAGGTGGTTCAGTCACATCTAGCTAGGTTAGGTTAGGTTTGGTTATGCGCGCTTTGCGCGCACTGCGTTTGGGGAAGGTAGTGTTTTGGAAATATTTTATTCACTTGGTTTACATTGTTTTAAGATTTGGAACTCCTCACACGTTTGCAAATTATGAATTTTTCAAATGAAAATATAAATTTTTATAAAAAATGTTTTTTTCGAAAATTTCAATTTTTTTGTGAAATAATCGCGACCCCCAAAAAATTTCAACGGATTATTGTTTCCTGGGGGTGTGTAGATGTCACAAAAAAATCACCACAAAATTCAACAAGTAACGTTTCTATATAATTACCATATATATATGAGAGACACTTGGACAATTGAAATGTTAAAGCTCTTTGCTTTCATGGAGCTTCTCTTGGATTCATCCTTTTTCAAGACTTTTTTTTATCTTCACCCTTTTTAACTTCTTCTCTTTAGTTTTGCTGTCTTCTCTGTTCATCGTTTCGCCTCCTTTCACTTTTTCATCAGCATTCTTCTCCAAACATTACGGTACTCATCTTTTCACATATCTTTCTCTCAAATCATTTGCATTATCATTACTACGTTTTTTCTTATGTTGAACTCCCGCTCATATAATTATATAGACTTGTCTTACCTTTTTTGGTGTATTCCTTACATTTTTTCTTGGCTGGCTTCACCTGCATTTTTTTCATCATCGTCAATATTTCGTAAATCTATATTTCTTAATTTTGTGTTATTATTTTCAAATTATATATTTAACGACTGAGAAACGGGGCATAAGAGTTCAAATATTAATTTATAGAAATCTATTGGTTTTTAAATCTAATATCAAAACTGACAATGTATTTCAATTTAAATTATTATTTTCACTCACTTTTTTTTTTAAGGTGAAGTCCACATAGGTCTGAGACCTGTGTGTGGGTGATGAGTTGGATGATGGTGATTTATGAGTTGGACCTACAGTTTTAGGTGGGTTCCGAACCACCGGGAAGTGATTTTCAGCAGAGAAAAGTGTCTTTTTTGCTGGCCAATCTAATCGGCCACCGTTACAAACAGGACCTACGAGAACGCAGCTTATCTATCTGATTGAACAGATGCCTGCTACGGCATATCACTTCTAAGAGATGCCGGACATAAGAGTACAAATATCAATTTATAGAGATGAAATGCATCCCTCCTGTATCACCAGTATAAGTGAATGAAAATCATAATTTAAATAGAAATACAGTGTCAGTTTTTATATTAGATTGTTCATCAAGTATTTCGCCATGGAAAACATCACAGATGTTTTTTTCTCGTGTTACAGAATAGTCTGTTGTATCTGTCCATTCATTGTAATTTTGTCTCAAAGTAAATAAGTTTGTAAACAGAATTTATTAATTTCGTATTCCTTTAATTGCTATTAGTTTATACTGAAGACTTCCGCAATGGCGGATATTGACAACAGTATTGAATAGCTGATGGAAATCGATGAATGCTGTACAAAAATATCAGTCACCACCGGGAATCGAACCACGGACCTCTCAATTGCCGGTTGAGCGCCTTAACCACTAGACCATGGAGACCTTTCTGCACAGCAGCATTCATTTTTAACTAGGCCATATCGGCTCGTATCTCACAAGTTAGTTTGAAGTCAGTCACTTCAAACTAACTTGTGAAAAGTATGCAATCAAACCCATCAATTCAACTACATTTTCATATTACTCTGTTGCATCTTTGCATTCATTGTAACTTTGTCTCAATAAATAAACAAAAAATGAAACAGATTTATTCCACTTCATTGATACATCTTCAAATAATAATTTATTGTGTTTTTCTCTTGTTACAGAACAGCAGATAATGCACGAATGGATAAACCGTCTGATGCAGCCTCCATGCTCGGAGGAAGACTTTGAACGGAGGCTGGAATATTCCCGTTACATGGTATATCAGCTGAAGAGGGGCAAACTACACACTCCCTTCTTGGAGACACCATGTGACGGGGAGCTCAAACCCCTTGACGAAATGCTGGTAAATATTCGCCCATTATTTTTAACATATTTTCAATCTGATATCAAAACTGACACTGACATTTCTATTTAAATTATGATTTTTACCCACTTATAATAATAATAATAATAATAAAATAATAATAATAATAATAATAATAATAATTGTGATGTTTTCCATGACGAAATACTTAATGAACAATCTAATATTAAAACTGACACTGTATTTCACTTTTATATAATAATTTACTCACATATCTTGGAGATGTTTGAGGAATGCATTTCACTTCTGAAAAGAAGCTTCATCAGCATCACGGCTGAGGCGGGACCCCGCCAAACTCGCACGCCGCCAAACTCGCACGCCGTCAAGCTGGGCTGGTTTTCCAGCCCACGGTGACGTTGCATGCACCCGCCAACCTGGCACACTTTGGAATGCAGCCCACTGTGACGGCGTGCAGCTTTGGCGCCGGGTGACAAAATCAAAAGAGTGCGAGTTTGTCGTTTGCATGCACCGCCAACCTGGCACACTTAGGAATTCAGCCCATGGTGACGGTGTGCGACTTTGACGTTAGCCCAGCTTGTCGGCAGCCAAGATTGTCGTCAGCCCACCTTGACGGTGTGCGAGTTTGCCATCGTCCCGCTGAGGCTGCCCCTGAGGCTGACGAAGCTTCTTTTCAGAAGTGAAATTCATTCCTCAAACATCTCCAAGATATGTGAGTAAAATATTAGATAAAAGTGAAATACAGTGTAATTTTTAATATTAGAATAATAATAATCATCTTTGTTTTTGCCAAAAAAACTACAGAACTTGTACAAGTGCCAAAAAATGCAAAAGTATGTATAAAAATGAAAAAATAAAAGGAATTGCTAAAATAAAATATAAAAATAAATCTTCATCAGTTACCTACATTGTACAAAATGTTATACAAGAGAAGAAATATTCTATCATGCAAGTGATTGAATCACGTCCGAATGATGGAGCAGTCAGAGAGACAAAAGGAGAAAAAAATGAGAGAAAAAAACAGAGAAAAGGTGAGCAGAACATAAATAGTGCAAAAATAAACAATAAAATATATAAATATAATATATGGATTAGAGATAAAGCAATAACTCGAGTGAGAAAGGCTATAACCATAAGCAATCTAATATTAAAACTGACACTGTATTTCACTTTTAAATAATGTTTTACTGACATATATTGGAGATGCTTGAGGAATGCATTTCACTTCTGAAAAGAAGCTTCGTCAGCTTCTTTTCAGAAGTGAAATGCATTCCTCAAGCATCTCCAATATATGTGAGTAAAACATTATTTAAAAGTGAAATACAGTGTCAGTTTTAATATTAGATTGTTCATTAAGTATTTCGTCATGGAAAGCATCACAGATATAACCATAAATCTCACTAATTCAAGAGAAATTTATCACAAGGTTGGGAATCCTAATCTTATGAAAAGAAGACATGAAAAAAATTAAGAAAATAAATAAAGTAGCAATAGCATCAAGATACAAGGGAAAAACAGATAAATAAAACCACAATAACATTATAATACAACAAATAAATTTGTCCATTAAACAGAATTCAAATTTATATACTGTGGTTGAGATCTGAATTTAATTTGTATTTTTTGAAGCGATATTATGGAGTTGTACATGGCCTCAACTTCCTCTCGGTTACAATTCAGTAGTAGCCATTTTTTGATAATTGATCAAAGAAACAATTTTTTATTACGAGATCTGAAAACTATTTTATGTGATTAGGTAATAAATTGAAAATTGATTAGGCAGTAAATTAAATTGATTACAATGGAAGCAGGCTGATGAAGCTTCTCTTTAGAAGTGAAATGCATCCCTCCCATATAAGTGAGTAAAAACCATAATTTAAATATAAATATATACAGTCTCAGTTTTGATATCGGATTGTTCATCAAGTAGGCTATTTCGTCATAGAAAACATCACAAATATTTTCAAATAGGTCACGCTTTTCATGATAAAAACTTTATGAAGAATCTAACATTAAAACTGATATTATCCATCTGACTTGTCTTATAATCCGAAACTGGAGTCTCAAAGATGTAATCTACAAAAAAAAATCCGTATTTATGAACTTACCTTGAGGCTTCCTTAAGTCAAGGGACACTTGGAAATCCTTTCAAGTCAATGCTTTTCAAGTATTCCTTAAGATAAGTGAGTCTCAGACTTGTATTTATTAACGCTCCTTCAGTGTCTCTTGACTCGACGGTCTCTTGAAATGTTTCTATTCTAAATGCATTTCTAAGTCCCTCAAATCAACTTGAAATTCAATGCTTTTCAAGTATTCCTTAAGGTAAGTGAGTCTCAGGCCCTTATTTAAGAACTCAGTGTGTATTTATGCTCCTTCAGTGTCTCTTGACTCGAAAGAATCTTGAAATGTCTCTATTCTAAATGCATTACATTTCAAGAGTCCCTCAAGTCAAGAGAAACTTGAGGAACGTTCATAAATACGACCCTCAATTGAGGCTAACCTTAAGGTGCAGCCATAAATAAGGTCCTTTATTTCTAGTACGGTATTTCTTTCAATAGAAATGTATCCTAATTTCTTCTTCAATTTAGTTCTAATTGTAGACCTGTTTGTTATTTACAGCTCCAGAAAAAATCAAGTTGATCTCTAACATAGTTCTTGAGAAAAACCCCTCGACAAAATGCTAATAATCAGCTTATTAATTTCAAAAATATTTTTGAATATTATTTGATGTTTTCATGACAAAATGATGACCAATCTAATATTAAATCTGTGACTGTATTTTGAGCTGTTTTTTTTTTTTAATAGAAATATCCAGCATGATTTCTCTTTCTATTCAGTTTAGATTGTACATCAACCTTTTTCTTCAACAATATTTTGAAATTGGTGATGTTTTTCTTGACAGGATACTTGATTTATTTATTCAACAATCAGTGGTACAGTTAGCCTGCAGTTCGGGGACTTACCAACACACAACACATCAAAGATTAAAATAAAATTTAACATGATAAAAACTAGTAGAAAATACCTATTAAAAACACATAAAAAATTATTTAAAAAGGCAACCAGAAAGGATCATTTTGAATGGTCAAAAGTGTAAGTGCAAGTGCTAAAAAGAAGCGCTTTAATAAACTTTTTAGAGGGACCTGTGAATTAAATTGATAAACTGTGATTAGTTAGGGCAGAAATAGGTTTATCCTGGTGCTCAACCCTATTGTTTCTCTTTTGACAGGATACCTATTAACTATTTGGTGAGCTCTGTTAGCTCTGTGATGTTTTCCATAACGAAATACTTGATGAACAATCTAATATAAAAACTGAGTGTATTTCTATTTAAATTATGATTTTCACTCACTTATACTGGAGGGATGCATTTCACTTCTAAAGAGAAACTTCATTAGCTCTTTAGAAATGAAATGCATCACAGTCTATTTATTAAATAATAAATAATTTAATAAATAATAATTAAAATATATTTATTGAAACAACAATAGGGTTGAGCACCGGGATAAACCTATTTCAGCCCTCATTAATCGCTGTTTATCAATTTAATTCACAGGTTCCTCTAAAAAGTTGAATAAACCGCCAAAAATGATTCTTTTTAGCTTTAGTTAAAAGTATGAAGATGCTATTCTCCAATATTAAGTCATAATGTTTAGATACAATTGCTTTAACAAGAAATATGAAAGAGTTGAAAAGTATATGATTCGTTATTAACTCAATAACAGAACTATTTAGGATAGAATAATGCAATAAAAAAAGCAAACCAGCTACAATGTAAGATGATTTTAAAGGCAATCAAGACAACACCACTTATTAGTAAATTACAAAATTAAAAACAGTCACAGGAGTCCTAACAGCTATCTTTCAAATGGGGAGAATATGGGTTTAAGAAGAGCTATAATAAATTAGTGACAGTAAAAACAGGCCATTTTTTGGTAATTTTCATGGATAAATTACAAAATTAAGAGATTCACCAACCTTATTCCAAGTTTTGCTTAAAGAAAGATGTTTTATGTAAATATTCATCAATGGTTGAGTTCATGGGAGCTTGACCTGTAACCGGTAAATGTTAACGGTGGTGTCAGATTGGGTTATTCAATTTTTTTAAGAGCTATGAATTTGAATAGACCAATCAGACGCCATCGGTAACATTCACCGGTTACCGGTAAAACTCCCATGAACTCAACCAATGTTTTTTTTTTGAGGATGAAGCCCACATAGGTCTGAAACCAGTGCGTGGGTAATGAGTAGGATGATGGTGACTTATGAGTTGGACCTATAGTTTTAGGTGGGTTCCGAACCACCGGGAAGTGATTTTCAGCAGAGAACAGTGCCTTAAGATGTATATTTGTTTAGATAAAATAATTATAAGTATTTGAATTGTTGACAAAGATAAATGAATTGACTACCAGCGGGCGAACAAGAGCTTACACTTTTTTTTGTAGATTACGCCTTGAAGACTCCAGTTAAGCTTCACATCAAAATTAAGCCTCACCTCAAGTAATTGTGGTATCTAGTGTATAATATTGTTAACCTGACTTGTCTTATACTCCTTAACTGGAGTATCCAAGACGTAATCGACAAAAAAAAGGAGTATAAGACAAGTAAGATTATGCTGAGAGTACCATACTGTATTATGTATTTTCTCATGATTTATTTTTAGTGAACCAAAAGTATTATAGATTTGCAAGAAGTATGGAATAAAATGAATATAATATTGTTTTTTTTTTTAGGTGGGAAAAGAGCCAGACCAACCGCCTCCAATGAGTCCCGACCAGGATAGTTCCAAAGCGGCGCAAACCTCACCGGAGGAGGAGGCGCGACCTAAAAGTGGGTCACAGGTGGGTGCCAAAAGACTGTCGCTGGCGCAACAAAGACGGAGGACGTCGCTGTCTGCGTCGTTGTCCAAAAAGGCGGGAGCTAACACCGGTTGCAAGGTGCGCACATATATTGGACTATTTATTTATTTTGCTTTTACGACCACATTGGACCTCTTCAGACAATCTACCTGGCTAGGTTAGGTTAGGTTAGGTTATCAAGTTTTTATTAGGCCAGTTGAACGTGAAAGTTGTATTAAGCCAAGTCACAATTCACAATGAAAATATACAATAAACAGTCACAACATTAACAATATATATTAGAGTCAGTATCAATAACAACAGATAACTGAAATTAGCGGAAAGGTCATGTCGTGTCTTCCTCTGTAAGTTTTATTTCCAAGCCGCCCAGAAAATAAATAGATGTTTTATTCCTCGAAAATTACATAAGTTAATAAAAAAACACTTTTCAATTCATTGTACAATTTTTAAGAGTTAGTCACATGAAAAATTACCAAGAAATGAATAACTTATAAATCATAAATAATATATACTTACTTACTGTAGTGGCCACTCGTACCCCAGTCGGTACTTGGCCTCATCAACACAGCCTCTCCAACGATTCCGGTCACCAGCGTCATCCTCATTTAGCCCCATCTTTCTCATGTCTTTCCGGGCCTGGTCCCACCATCTTGTTTTAGGCCTTCCAGCTGGTCTCCTTCCTATAGGATTGTTCCTCAGTACACTTTTTTTTTTTTTTTTTTTTTTTTTTTTTGAGGATGAAGCCCACATAGGTCTGAGACCTGTGCGTGGGTAATGAGTTGGATGATGGTGATTGATGAGTTGGACCTACAGTTTTAGGTGGGTTCCGAACCACCGGGAAGTGATTTTACAGCAGAGAACAGTGTCTTTTTTACTGGCCAATCTAATCAGTCACCGTTACAAACGGGACCTACGAGAACGCAGCTTATCTCTCTGATTGAACAGATACCTGCTACGGCTCGCGGCTATCACTTCACACTGCTTGTTAGTGAGTCCCCTTCCCTCCTCAAAACATGTCCCGTCCACCGTAACCTTCTGCTTTTAATCTAACCCACTATGTCTGGTTCCTTGAATAGCTGGCGTATTTCACAGTTGTGTTTTATCCTCCAAACTCCGTTCTCTAGTGTTGGGCCAAAGATTTTTCAAAGTACCTTGTTTTCAAAAACAAGGATCTTTTTTCTTCTTTTTTATTCAGTACCGTATCCATGTTTCTGAAGCATATAGCAGTACTGGTCTAATGATGGCTTTGTATAGTCTTAGTTTTGATGTATGTGAGAGGAGTCTTGAGCTAAGCAACTTATTGCATGCATAAAAGCTTTTAAATAATATATATAACTTGAAAAATAACTATGCCCAAACTGACAACACCCCTTGTACCATATTGACCTTGCCAACAGCAAGTCTGACTTATACCAGTCATGTATGGTTTGTCACCGTAGTCTAGCGTCATTCCAAGATATTTAGCTTCATTAGCTTATGAAACATTTCTGTTAGATTATGACTCATAATTTCTGTTTGTAAATACAAGGAATTTTTATTATCTGTCTGCTGAAGATGGGTCGCAGATTCTGGAACGCGTCCGATGCTACTCACAAAAGTAAGTATTGTAAAAGTAGCTTATATAATAGTTATTAAAATTTAGGATAAGAGTTTTGGGTTTACTTTTGTCTAAGTAGCGTTTTAGTGCATTTTTTTTTCTTAATTTTATTCAACGTAAATTGAATGTTTCTTGTTACTAGGTGGACCCTATGGAGGAGAATAGAAGGCGAGTACTGGCCATCATGGAATGTCTCAACTTTGACGAGGTCACGCTGGAGGCATTTGTCACGCAGATTTCGCCGCATACACTAGATAAGGGCAAGACGCTGATGGAGGTAAGAAAAGCACAATTATAATATGGGTTAGTACTATGTTCTTTATTAGAAATGAGTTGAGCTCTCCGCTGGCAAAAAGCGATGGGATAAAATTTCTATCTCAACAAATGTATAATTTGATAGTGATTCATAAAAAGCTCCGGTTTCAATATCTTTTTTCCTGGATTTCTTGTTCCATGACGACGAACTGCGTTGTTAATATTAACTTTTCAAGTGAATTCAACGACTTGCAGTCAAATTTGCACTTGAATTTGACTGCAAGTCGTTGAATTCACTTGAAAAGTTAATTTTTTTCAATGATGCCCGAGACTTGTGCGTGGGTAATGAAGTGAATGATAACACACATAGATGCCAGACGGAGGAGCAGGATTCGAACCCACGACCGCTTGAACGACAGCAAGCTGAAGTTGCAACGCCCCAACCAACTGCGCTAAGCGGCCCGCCGCTAAAATATCAAATTAAGAATTGTATTTTTACAAAAATTTCAAGTACAATAGGCTGCTACATGGACATATCCATCTAATTTTCCGATTTTATGGAGGAAAAATAACTTTGGACAAATTATGTCCACTAGTCTGCTACCTTAAATAAAATATAAGGTCTGTATTCAAATAACTCTATAAGAAGTCTATTCATGCAGGTGGTACGTTATGGCTGCTAGAAAACTTCAACCTTCCCCTCCGCAGTTTCGAGTTTTCTCCTTTAAATAATGGATTTTAGGAGCAAATTGGTCCACTGTAGATAATCTTATGTCAACTTTTCATGTCAAATTTAACGACTTGCAGTCAAATATTTGTTAAGAATAAGTATAATAACTCACTTAATCTGGCCGAGCGATTTCGAATCTATGAGATCCATCTTCAGAGGCGTGGGTTCCTAGATCATCATGTCAATTTTTTGGTTAGAAGTGTTGTGGTTTTTGTAAAATGTGATCAAAAAGTTTGTGAGATTTAAAATTTAGTTGTTCATTGAGAATGTTTTGTTTATTGTGTGTGGTGTGTTTGTACAACTAAATTTTAAATCTCACAAATTTTTTGATCACATTTTACAAAAACCACAACACTTCTAACCAAAAAACTGACATGATGATCTAGGAACCCACGCCTCTGAAGATGGATCTCATAGATTCGAAAGCGCTCGGCCAGATTAAGTGAGTTATTATACTTATTCTTAACAAATATTTGACTGCAAGTCGTTAAATTTCACATGAAAAGTTAATATTAACAACGCAGTTCGTCATGGAGCAAGAAATCCAGGAATCTTATGTCACTGGTGAATGCTAACTTACCCGATCTGTTCGTTGGGAACTTGAATATATAGTCTGCAAAAAGGATGTGGAATCTTGCAAACATTTTTTTTTTACATTTTGTCTTGGAGACTCCAGTTAAGGAGTATAAGACAAGTCAGAGTAATGTATCGCCTGGATAGAGTACTTATATGGTAGCAGATTAAGGGAAATGATTTTTATAATATCAATTTTCATACGGTAAAGGAAGATTACATGAACGTGTTTATGAACTATTTTTGTAAAAATACTGTTCTAAATTTCCTAACATCGTATTCTTGCTTCTTTTTATACAAAAGCTAAATTTCATAAATAATATATCAATGATTTAGATCATTATTGTATGAATGGTTTTCAATAAATTCGGTTTTGAATTAATTATAGCTGTTCCATTGAACTGTAAGCAAACGAGCTAAAAGTTCATTTCTAAATTCTAATACAATCAAACTTCTATTTAACGAACTTACAAATCGTAATCCTTCACTAAAAGAATTTTTATTTTGCCCAACGTAATCTTGACAATAACCGTTACGGTACGTCCTCTCAACACCGGATACCTCTCTAGAATGCTTTTTTGCCTGAATGATTGATTTCATTATGCAGAAGTTGTTCAACTGTATTTATTATATATTTATTTATTTATTCATCAATAGAAATAGTAATTCATTTGAAACAAGAAAAAATCCGTATAAGTTACGCCTCTCAAATCCTATACATTTTAATATAGATTTTATTAATTTAGTAGTCAATTTAAATACCAGTGTAATTTATTCATAAATAAGATTCTAATTCAATTCATACATCGCAGTGCAAAATTACCAAATCCATCATTCATTTGATAGATGAATGGGTGAAAAGTAATGTTTATTTCAGATTATCACATTCCAGCATGTAAAATAAGTTATCGGTTGTTTTTGATTTGTTAAACTGTCTCTTATGGAGTTCATTTCTTTCTTTTCATTTGCTCTCTCTTTGAGTTCACTTTCTTACAAGTTAGTTTGAAGTGACTAACAATTGAATAAACTGACAAATATACATAAACAGAATTTATTAACTTCGAATTCCTTTAATTGCTATTACTTTATACTGAAGACTTCCGCAATGGCGAATATTGACAACAGCATTAAACAGCTGATGGGAATCGATGAATGCTACTGTACAAAAATATCAGTCATCACCAGGAATCGAATGTGGGTGACTGATATTTTTGTACAGTAGCATTCATCGATTCCCATCAGCTGTTCAATGCTGTTGTCAATATCCGCCATTGCGGAAGTCTTCAGTATAAAGTAATAGCAATCAAAGGAATTCGAAGTTAATAAATTCTGTTCACTTTCTTGTTTATTTCTTTTTGAACTCACTGCTGGCGCTCAAGTTAATCTTATGCAAGTGGTGCCACATTTTTAAACGTTTTTAGTTCTATTAAATGCATTACAGGTAATATTTTTGTTTTTGAATTGTATTACTTCAAGTGTTGTAACTTTTTTTCTGAGGATGAAGCCCACATAGGTCCGAGACTTGTGCTTGGGTAATGAGTTGGATGATGGTTATTGATGAGTTGGACCTACAGTTTTAGGTGGGTTCCGAACCACCGGGAAGTGATTTTACAGCAGAGAACAGTGTCTTTTTTGCTGATCAATCTAATCGGTCACCGTTACAAACAGGACCTACGAGAACGCAGCTTATCTCTATCTGATTAAACAGATACCTGCTACGGCTCGCGGCTATCACTTCCCGATATGTTTTTATCTGTATTTTGAAGTGGCAATAAAGTCTGTGATGTTTTCCATGGCGAAATACTTTATTGCCAATCTAATATTAAAACTGACACTGTATTTCACTTTTAAATAATGTTTTACTCACATATATTTGAGATGCTTGAGGAATGCATTTCACTTCTGAAAAGAAGGCTGACGAAGCTTCTTTTCAGAAGTGAAATGCATTCCTCAAGCATCTCAAATATATGTGAGTAAAACATTATTTAAAAGTGAAATACAGTGTCAGTTTTAATATTAGATTGGCAATAAAGTATTATATTATTATTATTATTATTATTATTATTATTTATTATTGCTCTCAGGACAGTGTTTGAATTGAATTCATCAAATAATGATCATCCATTATCCTTCCTCCTTTTCTCTTCCCAAAATCTCTTCATTCTTTGGCTGTGTTCCTGCTTTCTTTGCTCTGTCCATACTCTTCCAGTTTTCTTTCTTCTTTTACTTTAAATTTTATGCTCTTAATCCTGATTCGGAATGTGTCTCTTGAGTTTATTATCTCGTCATTCACACCTGCTTGTTTCAAGTCTTCTTCAACTTCCTGAAACCATTTGGTTTTTTTGTTTAAGCTGTTAACCACATCAAAGATTCTCCTTGTTAGCCTGCTTTTGTCCATTCTATGTAAGTGCCCATAGAATGCCATTCGGCGCCTTCTGAGATTTTTTTTTTTTTTTTTTTTTTGAGGATGAAGCCCACATAGGTCTGAGACCTGTGCGTGGGTAATGAGTTGGATGATGGTGATTGATGAGTTGGACCTACAGTTTTAGGTGGGTTCCGAACCACCGGGAAGTGATTTTACAGCAGAGAACAGTGTCTTTTTTGCTGGCCAATCTAATCGGTCACCGTTACGAACGGGACCTACGAGAACGCAGCTTATCTCTCTGATTGAACAGATACCAGCTACGGCTCGCGGCTATCACTTCGCGGCTTGTCCGTGAACCTGTCCGTGTTTTCATATAGTTCTCTGGTTGGTCTCTTCATCCATATACCGTTGCTTTGTACTGCTCCAAATATTTTCCTTAGGAAAATACGTTCCATTTTCTCTATTTTATTATAGAGTAAATTATATTTAAAGTATTATATTATTATATATTTATTTATTTCTGTAATCTATTGTACTCCAATTATTATTTTTAGGTGGTAACACAGGAGCAGCTCGACTACAAGGCGCAGATAGAGAGAATTTACCGGGCAAAAGAGGAGAAAATAAGCGCCGAACTGGCCAGAGAACAAGCTGAGATACCGCAGCGCTACGAAGTGGCCAAACAGAAAATGCTTAGCAGGGCGATGGCTGGACTCAACTACATAAAGTCAGTCTGTCCCTCGTTCCAGTACGAGAAGTGGCAAGCGAATGCCGACTATCTCAGAGACATGTTCAAACTGGTAAATAATTGGAATAGAATAGGCCTATTAACGGCCAGTTGCACGAAAGAAAATTAAATTTGACCATCGCAAGATGACGTCATTTGACGGAGCCTGTGCAACGACTTCCCTATTGAGCTCCGTAAGATCAAATGTTGGTTGGAAGGATATTCCTGGATTTTTGTTCCATGACGAACTGCGTTGTTAATATTAACTTTCAAGTGAATTCAACGACTTGCAGTCAAATTTTCATTAAGAATCAGTAGAATTTACTTAGCCTACTCTGTAGGCCGAACGTTTTCGAATCTTTGGATAGGATTGTAGCTTGTCTTACCGATTCGAAAACGTTCGGCCTACAGAGTAAGTAAATTCTACTTATTCTTAATGAAAATTTGACTGCAAGTCGTTGAATTCACTTGAAGAGAAGTATATCTTTGAATATCCTTTTCCAAGAATGGACATTTATATGTTCAAACTTGGCCGTTTCATGTAGATACATCACAATCATATTATCGTTATCAAATTGCATCTTATATTCATATCGTTGATTTATTCTTTAGTTCAGTATTGTAAAATTAATAGAACAATAATATTACAGCACTTATGATATTTCAACTATCATAATCTAGAATCTAAGACTGCGCATTTTGTAATCTACATGAATAAAGCAAATAATCTAATCTAATCTAAGATGACATCATCTTACGGTGGTTAAATAATTTTCTTTTGTGCAACTGGCCGTAAGTTATTTATACATAAGCTGTTAGGTGTATACTTTTTGAGAGACTGCTCTGACCCATGTTTCAGTTGAGGAATTTCATAATTGTAGTTTGTCCTGTTAATTGTAGTTTTTACCGGAAGTTTAAATTTGTTTCACCTATGATCTGTGTTTTGTATTTTTTTATGATAATTAATAATGCTTTGATGAAGAGTTGTCTAATATTTAAAACTGGGAATTCTGAAAACAGCAAGGTAGTTGGGTATCTGCGGCCTTTTTTTCAATATTGTTTTAATTATTGCTCTCTGTGTGACCGCCAGCGGCTCAAGGACCGCGGAGGAAACACCGCCTCAAGCCAGGATGCCATACTGGATCAGCGACTGATTTTATTGTGCACGACTTGATTTTTATTACTCATGTTGATAAAGTTATTATAAGCCATGACAATACATGAACTATTATGAAAACGACCCTCCTCACACACAGACCTGTGTCTAGATTGTGAATGCAGCACCATTGAACGTGTGGATAACTGCAAATATTTGGGTGTAATAATAGATAACAGGTTGAGTTGGGGGCAACATGTTTGGTGCATCAAAAGTAGGCTCAGGAAATTATTATTTGCTTTTTCTGAGCTCAGCCAAGTGATGAACATGGATCAGTGCAGGAAAGTATACTTTGCTTATATAACATGGCTCAAGCGGCGAGGTGGAACTACCCGTAAGGGTCTCCCCACCAATAAAATACGCATTTACAGTAGAAACAATTAGTCTGGGCGCACGGCCGTTCGGTAGTCAGCCATGGCGAGGGGAGTGTTTATCGCTCATTTCTAAAAACATGTGGCCCGTGCGACGCTGCAGATTTCTTCAAGGTCAACTAGTCAACTTTTAACAGGATGGCTAGTAGTGAAACCAGAGCCACGCGCCTAGACTAATTGTTTCTACTGTAGTTTAAATCGATCATTTTTCAACAGGAGATGTTTTACTTTAAGTATAAAAAAATTGAATAATATTTTTTCATATATTGTGACGAAATTTCAATGAATGTGACGGTACAACAGACTGCTCTCTTCACATATTTTACGTTTTATTTTCATGTTTTATTTTTTGCTATTCGTGTGTCATCTTTCAGCCAAAAACTGATAATATTATTTTAAAAATTAATTACAGAGAGAAGCCAAGAAAGCGTCATCGTCGCCGTCGCCCGTTCCAGATGCGATGGCTGAATGGGAGAGAAAGAATCTTCAAATGTTGCACGATGTCAATTACGAAGCAGAACGTTTGGAGGTGAGACAAACCACACAAATTATTACAAAACTATTTTCATTTTAAACATATTTCAGTAGTATAAATTTGTAGGAATATATTGTGCCATCATATGAAATTGATTTAATTTCACATTGCAAACTGATAAATTGATATAAATTATTGTGTACCACCTAATCCTATACATTTCCAATGATAAAATTTCAGATTTAATTCAAAACAAGGAATAATTAAAACTTGAACACTATTAAGTGGAAATAATCTCACGTTATGGCGTGACGACGGTTTCACTCTGTTGTCAAGAGCATCGTCTGGCGATGCTCTTGACAAGAGAGTGAAACGGCCGTCACGCCATAACGTGAGTTGATTTCCACTTGAAAGTGTTTAAGTTTTTATTATATATTAGTGGAAACAAGATGGATCTTCAACATCATAACATTGAAATAAGGATTTTCAAGGGTAGGCCTACTAAGTAATCGCTTTTTATACCTTGAAAATAAGTATTTTTACATTCAAATGACAAGGTCTTTTCAATAATAAATTTTCAATTTAACACAAAAATAAGGTTATAGGGGTTTCAATTCTACTTAGTATTTTGCCTTCCAAACATTGAAAATAAAACTAATTCTACTATTAATATGTAGAAGGGTATCAATTCTACTTAGTATTTTGCCTTCCAAAAATTGAAAATAAAACTAAGTTTACTATTAATATGTAGAAGGGTATCAATTCTACTTAGTATTTTGCCTTCCAAACATTGAAAATAAAACTAATTTTACTATTAATATGTAGAAGGGTATCAATTCTACTTAGTATTTTGCCTTCCAAAAATTGAAAATAAAACTAAGTTTACTATTAATATGTAGAAGGGTATCAATTCTACTTAGTATTTTGCCTTCCAAACATTGAAAATAAAACTAATTTTACTATTAATATGTAGAAGGGTATCAATTCTACTTAGTATTTTGCCTTCCAAAAATTGAAAATAAAACTAAGTTTACTATTAATATGTAGAAGGGTATCAATTCTACTTAGTATTTTGCCTTCCAAACATTGAAAATAAAACTAATTTTACTATTAATATGTAGAAGGGTATCAATTCTACTTAGTATTTTGCCTTCCAAAAATTGAAAATAAAACTAAGTTTACTATTAATATGTAGAAGGGTATCAATTCTACTTAGTATTTTGCCTTCCAAACATTGAAAATAAAACTAATTTTACTATTAATATGTAGAAGGGTATCAATTCTACTTAGTATTCTGCCTTCCAAACATTGAAAATAAAACTAATTTTACTATTAATATGTAGAAGGGTATCAATTCTACTTAGTATTTTGCCTTCAAAACCTTGAAAATAAAACTAATTTTACTATTAATATGTAGAAGGGTATCAATTCTACTTAGTATTCTGCCTCGCAAACCTTGAAAATAAAACTAATTTTACTATTGATATGTAGAATCCTGCTGTGCAGAAAAGACCTTTTTGAGTCGCGGCGGACGCGTTTCGAACTATGTGGTCCTTCTTCGGCGCTTGGTTGCAGACCGAGTCAGTTCTGCACAGCAAGATTGCATATATTAATAGTTATACTGCAGTTCACGAGAATGAATATTCACAACAATTACTAATTTTACATTAATAGCTTTCAACTGCTTAAAAATTTCTGGACATGGAAATGCGAAATTAACTGTCAGTTGCAGATAAAAATTATTCCTAAAATTGATAATATATGCTTAGAAATCTCACACTTGAAAAAGCATAGCTATTTTATATTAGTTGTTCAATCACTTTAGGGAAACTGTAAGATCTTTCTTATGAATCGATAAAATTTCCTCCATAATTGAACCCAAAATGACTGATCTTATCAAATATTAGGTCCTTGTTTCAACAAAAAAGAGGTATAGGTCTACGTTGTTCATAGGAGAGAAGCTTTCAAATTTCTGGCATTCTCTTTCCCGAAATTAAATTTTCACAAAATAAAGCATTTCAAATTCCCGATTTTTAATAAAAAAACTTGTAGGAAATTCTTTTAGTTCTAATTTAGGCAAATTATTTTTTATTTGTTTCAAATGTAATATAAGAAGACATATTAAAAGATACTGGCAAACAAGATACAAAAAAGAAACTGAACAACTCAAAATTTCTTTCATGTACAATTTTTTTTGCAAATGAAATGGATAACATTTTTTTCTCTAGTGAAACTGTGACTTCTTGCCACCTTTATTTGGACATTTCTGTATTGAAATTTAGAAGAGGAAGTTTCCTCTTCATTCTACTGCAATGTGATGAGATACATAGATTATAAATAAAATTATTAATAATGTAATGAAGAACCCTGATATTTATTTCTCAAAGAAAACACAGAATCCTCTAATCTTTACTGTATTAGCTATACGTCATTACGTATTAGCTATATTCTTTACTTTGCTTTACTCTTTTTTTTACATTGTTATCTACCCATTTATTTATTGCTTTCTTATATGCATGCGCAGTTTTGAAGAAACATATAATTATCAATGAATGACAATTGAATAGATATATCAATTACATACAATACTGACCATTATAGGAATACATAAAATATTGACTATTTTAGCAATACACATAGAGAATAATAGTAATAGGTATATCTATACTTACATTCAATACAACACAGTCATCATAGTAAAACATGAATGTAAGCCCCACTAAAGCAGAGCTTGTGTGTGGGAATTTTAGTTTACAAAGTTTCATATTTAATAATGACTTAAATTAATTGATTGATAGCACCAAAAATGAGAATATTTAACAGACACTTTGAGAATATAATATTCAATTTTACAAGGATTCAAATATAAGTACTTAGATTAGAATTAGAATAAATTATAATAGTACATTATAAAGTTAGATTAGTTCTTTCTTTGTTTAGTTCGGTTTAGTTTTAAATTTGTAATATCTCCCCTCTTAGATCAAATAGAGACAACATACTATTCTATTCTATTTGTTCTTGCTTGGTATCAGACTAAATATATTTATAATTTTCTTTTGTGATTTTCATCCTTACTTGAAATGTTAGTTGAATCGATGTTATTAAATATCTCGATGTATATTCGATGTTATTGGTTGCTTCTACAACAGAAATTACATTCTTTGAGTAATGTATATATACTTATATACTTATATATTCTTGTATTTTTTTTAAATTTCTTATTTTCTGTTTATTTTCTATCTATCAGGAAGCGAACGCTGACAAAGAGAAGCAAATTCAAGAGTTGGTTGCTCAGCAAACGGCTCTTGAGCAGGACTTTAGCTGCAAGAAAGCGCAGCTTGCCAAGAAAGTGCAAGATCTTGAGTCTGAGAAATTCGGTTATTGCATTGCGTAAGTTGAAATTTGATTTTTCCCTTCTAAATATCTCAATCCATCAGAACTGAGATGTTAGAATTAATTTATTTTTACTGATTTTATTCGTGATTTTAAATTGAATTTGACACGTATTTCTCAAGTTAGTTAACTGACAATTTAACAAACGGGCAAATATGTAGAAACAGAATTTATTAATTTCGAATTCCTCAAGGTGCTATCAATTAATTTATACTGCAATCATTGATTTCCATCAGCTATTCAATGCTATTGTCAATTTCCACCATCGCGGAATTCTTCAGTGCAAATTAATAGAACTTTGAGGAATTCGAAATTAATAAATTCTGTTACTATATTTTTCTAGTTGATAATTACTTTGAATTACTAAAACTGAAGGGTTGTATTTTGTATAGAGTGATGGAATGGAATGGTATAAAAAACTATATCAAATATATTCACAAACATTAATTATTATTAGTAAAATATACACAAAATACTTGAATTTTTACAACAAATGCTGAAAATGGCTGCTTCGCTAAGGAGGTACCTACTAAATGCATGCTTGATTTTCTGCTCTTGAGAAAACGACATCTGTGATGTTTTCCATGACGAAATACTTAATGAACAATCTAATATTAAAACTGACACTGTATTTCACTTTTTTATATTGTTTTATAGGGCCCTTACACTAGTAAAAATATTGTCAATATAAGTTAGAATTGACAATAATATTGAGACAAAAAGGTAATACTGATGTATTGATGACTTGTATTGAAGAATATCTAGATTTCTAGAAATCCACCATCAATACCGTCTGTTATTGACAATATTATTGACGAGTTATGTGTACATCAATATTATTGTCAGTAATAATAGTAAATATTAATAATAATCAGTAATATTATTGTCAGTAAATAGTATTAAAACCAAACAAGCCTTTTCTTTATTTTTCATACTTAATTATTTGCTAATGTTTGATCAACTAATTAATTCTTAACAAAATAGGTTAACAAAAACTTCACAAATCATACTCGATGACAAATACTGACGAATTTTATTGACAGTATTATTGATAAGTGTAAGGGCCGTTTGCAAAAATGTATCACAAACCAGTATTGTCAATATCGGTCCTTCAATATTATTGACAGTATTTTTACTAGTGTAAGGGCCCTATTTATTCACTTATATTGGAGATGCATTTTACTTCTGAATAGAAGCGAAATTAATATTAAAAGGCTGACGAAGCTTCTTTTCAGAAGTGAAATGCATCCCTCAAGTATCTCCAATATAAGTGAGTAAAACAATATATAAAAGTAAAAAACAGTGTCAGTTTTAATATTAGATTGAAAAAAACTTGTTAACAAAACAGTAATCTGAACAATATTGCAGACTTGATGCAGCCAGTATCCATTTCACTTTCACTGGTGTCTAGATCTGTTGTGGGTACTACATGGGATGCTATCTTGCAGAAGCCATCATACTTAATTCAACGAAACAACTATTATTTACAGAAACGTTTATTTACATGTGCGCGCCTAAAATGATCACTTTGCACTTCTCATTTATTTTCAGACTTCTCTTTAGAAGCAAAATGTATCCCTCCAGTTTTAGTCAGTAAAAAATTACAATAAACTAGAAATACAGGTATTAAGAGAAGTTTGTTTTTAGGTATTAAGAGAAGTTTTTTTTAGGTATTAAGAGAAGTTTTTCGACATTGAAAACATCACAATACTAATAACTTGCCACTGGGGCGCTTGTCTCTAATTAGATAAGACTCTAGCTACTGTTCCTCAAGGTTTGACTGTAGAATGCAGATCGTTATGGAACAAGAAATCCAAGAATCCCTCAAGCTCTCGAGCTCGTTCATGATTGGATGCTTTCACCTCATTGCCGACGCACAAGTTTCAAGACTCATGTGGGCATCATCTAAAAAAGGGAGGGGAAGTTCATTAGACAATTTAAAGTTTACTCACTGTGTGTTTGTTATCATTTGTGAAGCTACCTTGAGACTTTCTTAGCTTGAAGGAGACCTTTTGAGTGACTACTCAAGTCTTACTTGATTGAACACGGTCTTCAGTTTTTTCTGTTGATAACAAGCTAACTTCTAAGAAGAATGACACATTTAATAAATAAACATAGGGATGCAGTGGGTTCTACTGTATTTTTTTAATTTATGCAGGACCTTGGAAACGTATTTATGAACTTACCTTAAGGATGTCTTAGCTCAAGGATACTTGAGAAGCGTTCACTCAAAATGCTTTTCATGTCTTCCTTGAACAAAGGTAGCCTTAAGGTGGGCTCGAAATATAATTTCATCAAACAAGCCTTCTTAAAAAATACAAGTTAATGGCTCTCCTGACCTCACAATACATTGGGACAATTGAAATGTGGTTTGTAGGCGTCATGATAAATAAATAATAATTTATGAACTTTTATTAATACAGAAGATTTCTTTATTGTTTATAATAAATCGCTTTTTATTCATTTAGATACTAATAATTATTAATAATGTTGCAATTTGTAATGGCTGCATTTTGACAAATGCTATTTTAATTTGTGATTTGATGATTATTAGAAATAGAAATATTCTATTGTCCAACAAATACATAATAATGTACATTAGGCCTCGTAAAATGTATTTAATATCAATAGTTCAATAATTTTAAATAGCACCTGAAAATCTAACATGTAAGGTATAGTATAAAATAGTGAATAAAAATATACACTAAACCAGAATACTTCAATCAATCAGCTTAAAAATGACTATCTATTATATCAGTAGACAATTCAAAAAAAAGCCTTAACGTTACCGTATATAGAGGATTTTCCAGAAGCATCTTTTTTACTTTAAATTTAAACAAGGATGCACTAAGAGCTCTAGAGACCATAGGTAACGTATTAAATGCTTTCAATGATATGATTTTTTTTTTTTTTTTTGAGGATGAAGCCCACATAGGTCGAGACCTGTGCGTGGGTAATGAGTTGGATGATGGTGATTGATGAGTTGGACCTACAGTTTTAGGTGGGTTCCGAACCACCGGGAAGTGATTTTCAGCAGAGAACAGTCTTTTTTGCTGGCCAATCTAATCGGTTACCGTTACAAACAGGACCTACGAGAACGCAGCTTATCTATCTGATTGAACAGACACCTGCTACGGCTCGCGGCCGTATTTTTATTGACATTGTAGTTTTTTTAGCCTAACATAAGGAACATTCAATTGACGACCCTGTCTAGTAAAGTGCTCATGCATATCTGATCTGCACTTTAACGTATCCAGCTCATTTTTCATCCTTATAAGCATAATATACAAGCTGGACCAGTGGCGGATTAATGAATTTTTATGGGAGGGGGCGACATACCCCAAAAATACCCGTTGGTCGGGGGGGGGGGGGGGGGGTTGTATGGAATAAAAATTTTGGAAATTTTGTAGCCTTTAACCGCATTTTACACCATTCTAGCATTAAAATGTAGTAGAAATATAATTTTTTAGAAATTTTTTAGTGTTTAAGAACAATCAAATTTCCCCTAGCTAGAGTAGTTTATTTCTGTATATTCATGTGGAATTAGGAATACAAATTTTTTTATACAATACAATATGTCTTGAACAAAAATTGCTTTGCTAGCTTAATTTTTATCAAAATTTACAGAGAAATGAACAGAGTCTAAGCAATTTATTCGTGATCGTGATGATTTTTAGACCTATATATATATTTAAATTAATCTCAACATTCTTTCATGTTTCATAATACCAGTACTACAATAAATATGTATTAAACAAACAGAGATTTATATGCCCCTACCTATTCTATAAAAGATTAATCTTATTCAAACTAATTTCACTTGATATAAGATTTCCTTCATTCTCTGTCATTTGTTAATTCGTCATTGAATTAAAATTATGTCAACAGTTAAAGATGAAGTAAAGGTAATATAGAAAATAAGGCAAAATAAGTATTACAACATTTGTTAATTCCCGGTCGGCGGAGGCGGAGTGGTAAGACAAGTTGGAGGTATTCCGTCTGTGGCGGGACAATTAAAATTTAACCGTGTGCATGTCACAAGTGTTACCCTTTTTAATTTTTTTAAATGTGCAAGCCCTCGGGGGGGGGGGGCGGTCGCCCCCTCCCCCCCCCCCCTTTAATCCGCCCTTGAGCTGGACACAGTCATGATCCGCAACGATATGAAAAGAGGTCGACAGGGAGCATAATAGTGAACTCCAGCAATTATTCTCAGAACTTTTTTCTGAAGCAATAACCCCTCCCTATATTAGCTGCTCCACCCCAAAGAATGAGCCCATACATCAATATGGATATATACATTTTTATGCAATGATATAATGAAAATGAAAGCTTCTATTATCAATTTATTGATATTTTATGCATTTTTTCTATTTCAACAGGAACGATGAACGAGATCGTATGATAGAGCATCTACTGAGGACATTACAAACACTGAATGCAACTAAAGCAGAATACGACGATGAACCTTGCTAATTTGAAACAAACAAAAATTATTTTTTTACTAAACGAAATTCCACACTGACTAATAACATAACTATTTTTAAGACTTGAAATTTTACAAATTAACTCTCATTGTATACATTATATTCTAGAAGTTTCAAGAAAACACTTTTTGGTTTATTAAAAAATTGTAATTTTAACGTTAGACTTGAAACTAGATTTTAAATTTTAGATGTTCCAAGGAAACATATGTTGGTTTAGAAAAATTAAATTTTCAAGTACAGTACTACTGAATATTTCGAATGTAAGTAGGTTAACATTTTCTTGTTTTGTATGTTAAAAAGTAAACAATGACTTGAATAATAAACGAAAATATATATGTAACTGCTATTTGAGTTTTATTTGTTTTTTTGTGTATCAGATAATCTTTAAAAAAAATTAGAATAATAAGCGCATGGCTTTTATTGGTGGGGAGACCCTTACGGGTAGTTCCACCTCGCCGTTTGAGCCATGTTATGGGAAACATGGTGGACCTACTATTTTAGGTGGGTTTCGAACCACCGGGTGAGTAATAATAAAGCTTATAACATCAACTAATTGAAAACTTTATTAATTTTGATTCCAATGGTAGAGCAGTTGGTTGGAGTGCTTGTGTGTGATAAGATAAGGATGGCTGGCTGCGTTTCCTGCAGCAGCCTTGGGTTCGAGTCTCATTCAGCCATGTATGTTTCTCATCATTCACCTCATTACCCACGCACTAGTCTCCAGACTCATGTGGGTATCATCCGCAATGAGAAAAAAAATACCACTAATCACTCACTGACTGTTTTATTATTTTTTTTTTTTACTTATTTATAATAATTCTGATACCACTCACACACTGGTCACAATTTATTAAAAACTACTGAATGGATTGCAATGATATCCAGAATGCAGCTTGCAGGTTGCAGATGCTTGCCAAGCAGTGGCGTAACGTTTTCCAATTGGGCCCCCCCGCAACCGATTTTCCGGGCCCCTCTCCTCAAAATCATATAAATATCCCCCTTCACCCTTGCCACCACTACCATAAAAACTTGCATAATTATTTTGTGGGCAGTTATAATTATGTAAGAGCTAATCACCTTTTTATCTATTAAATTTTAAAATTCAATCATGTTTCAAGGCTGTGGGGACTTGTGGGGATTTTTAATAAAAAGGCCTTTTATCTAAATTACCGCAAAATTACTAAGTCAGGAAAAGAGAAAAAAATTGAGAAATTTATTCTTAAGAGGCAGAAGAGAGAAAACGTAAACTACTTATACAGTACTTGTTCCTATTATAAGAAAAAAATTCAACTGCGTTGGGAGAACTGACACAATTGAACCAAAACTATTATTTATATACTTATACTGTACAATAATCACGTAATTTATCCGATATAATTATATCAAGGGTAGAAATATTGCTTCTGATCATTGTTTAAAAATGTACTAGTCGATAAAAAATAGAAATACCGTAACTAAAACATGACTGCACAACATCAAACATCACAATACCATAAACGCAGCATGTTGAAAAATAGAATAAAAATTAAAAAAAAATGGCACCCCAAATAATAAAACTCACGTTCACAAACTCAATTAATATACATAATGGTTTACTCTAGCCCAATTTACCGGACACGTGTAGGCCTACATGCATCTAACTGGACGATTCAAAAGAGACTGAATTCAAAATACTGTATGAAGAAAAATATTGACTTTGATTTCTACACAACCCCCCCACTTTCCATTACATCGTATATGCTAATATTCATTGAAGAATTCAATGGGGGAAATAATATTAATTTCCTCTAATATTTGCACTGTGGAGACATTGCCATCATGATTTATAACAGTCTAGATAAGTTTGTTTGAAGAGTGTTTTGTCCTTGGTATGTCTCCATTTCCATTTCCTGAAGTCACAACATCCTGCTTCTGAACTCCTTCACTAAGCTATTTGCGAATTGATAAAGTAAACAATAAACATTGACCTGACAATAATTAGCCAATTCATTATTCTTCCTTCAGTGTTTCAGTTTTATTTCTTTTGAAAATGTTATACATTTCAATATATATATATTTCAGTCTGGGCACGGGCCATTTTTTGAAAAAAAAATATATATATTTTCATTCCGGGCCCCCTTATAGCCCGGGCCCCCCGCGCCGCGGGGTCTGCGGGGTCTGCGGGGGTGTACGTTACGCCACTGTTGCCAAGAAATCTTTTGAAGATTTTTCATGTCTAATGAGAGTTTGGGCATTTCAAGGAATGAGCACTCGGGCCTTTTCTATGCCTTTTCTAGCTCTCAGGCCTTCAACATTAAAAAAAAAATATTTGAACCACGGTAATTTAATCAAATCAATATCATTTATTTGTACATGGTTTACAAATAGTGATAGCCGAGTGCCAAAGCAGGTATCTGTTCAATCAGAGATAAGCTACGAAACTCCTGGACGCTCTTTGCAAGGGTGACCGATTAGATTGGCCAGCAAAAAATACTCTGTTCTCTGCTGTAAAATCACTTCCCGGTGGTTCGGAACCCATCTAAAACTGTAGGTCCAACTCATCAATCACCATCATCCAATTCATTACCCACGCACAGGTCTCAGACCTATGTGGGCTTCATCCTCCAAAAAAAATCGAGCATCTATTATGCTGATCTATGTTAAAGCTCGATTATTGGGCGAAGCCTGAGTAATTGCTTCAAATTTGACAGATATATGGTTGCTCCATGTATTCGTTTTATGTTGTTTACTTTGGTTGAACTTTATTTTTTTATTCTATAATAAATTGAATCACAAGGGATAATTAAGAAAGCAAAATGGTTGATAGCAAGGTAATTTAATCAATCAATATAATTTATTTGTACAAGGTTTCACAAATACACACAAGAGACATTAAGAAAGAAAAATGAAACGCATGTTGAGGAATGGGGTATTCACGATGCTCATATCTGTCCTACAAAATTCTACAGCATATGTTTCATTTTGTCACGGTGCGTGTACAGTGGAGCATTAAATAAGCGAGTACAATCATGTGAGTCCTGAATAGTATGATGCTTTTCTCAGGAAGAGCTTTTTTCTGTGTATTATAAACTAATGTAATAAATAATTTTATGGTTTCGCCCCTTGTTTCATAAGAACGAACAAGACAGTTGGCATTGGAAATATCTCTATTTTTTAGTACAAAACTAACAACCTCAATATAGCCGGAATTGTAAGACGTTTATACTTTCTGCTTTCTTTTTATTATTATTATTATTATCCTCTTTTCTCATAATTTCCTGGTCATAACAAATAGTAGATAGATAGATGAAGTACTTTATTTAGGCTCGGGCGAGGCTGTAAGTAGCCCCATATCCAAACCCATTACATAAAATTAACAAAATAGGCTACATGAGATAAAAATAATACAATAAAATATGAAAAAAAAAATTATAAACAATTGGTCGGTCTTCAAACAATAACTGAATACATATTATGAATGCCAAAACAAATTAAATGATTCCTTTCTAATTATCACCGTAAAAGTTCATATCATATAGAATAGTAGGGGCTAACGCCAAGGTACTATGTGTGGTGGACTCCTTCTAAAAACTTTCTTAAATTCAATGTATAATGAATAATTAGAAGAAATTGTCACAACCACATTTATTAAAAAATATTGAGAAACTATAGTTTCGGTTGTTATAGCCTACCATTATCAATCTCAATCAAACTATTCTATGTTCAGTTTATATTAAGCTTCTCTGTACTTTAGTTCTAGTTTGATTGAGATTGATAATGGTATAACAACTGAAACTAGTTTCTCAATATTTTTTAATAAATGTGGTTGTGACAATTTCGTCTAATTATTCATTACGGATACATTCCACAATATCACCTTTGCCACTTCAAAAGAAGTCAATGTATAAGTTTGGTGTTTCACTGTTTCAATGCCCTTAAGAAGTGATTATTCTTAGTATTTATTATTATTATTATTAGTCCCGTGTTTCGGAGGACACGTTAAGCTGTCGGTCCCGGCTGCCTAAAAACAGTCGTTAAGTCACGTCAGAGGCCCTGAACTTATTCAGGTGCGACCTGATAACTCTGACACCAGACCTGAGCCAGCCAGGTCACACGATATTATTATTATTATTATTATTAGTAGTATTTATTATTATTATTAGTAGTATTTATTATTATTATTATTATTATTATTATAATTATAATTATTATTATTAATGAATTCTCCCTGGGTGGATGACGATAAGCAGCCATGACTCGATCAAGAATTTCTTGTGTTCCTCTTATTATTTCAATAGGCTTCTATAGTTTCTGAAAAGCTTTTCTACGACTACTACGGCCGGAACTGCTTCTCTTTTGACTGCTCTGTAATTTTCCACTTGTCTCTGAATAATGTTTCTATCAAAAATTTCAGTTGCTATTTTGTTCGCGTTTTTCAGGTTTTTACGAGTATGTTGTTGATATTATTATAATTATTATTTTTTAATGTATGTCAGATTGAAGCAGCGTGAATACCACCATTCCACAACGTGCATTTGATTTTTTAATGGTTATTATAACATCAAATATTGATGCTCCACTGTGCAAGCAGCCTAATCTATTCCCCGTCTAGAAGTCATCGTCGCTGTGATCGGGATTGTTGATATTGGACGCGTTTCCGAGCAAGCGGAGATCATCGTCGTCGTCATCGGATGGGCCAAACGGCTGCGATATGTCGTCATCGTCGTCGTCCAATAGCAGATCAGAGTCCGAGTCGAGGCTGACACTCTCGTCATCGGCAGCTGTCATCGCTCCGTACACACGCCTGCGCACACTGCGACCTGTCATTGGTCGGCCGCCATTATCTATGAAAAATAGGTACATGTAATGAATTAAAAGAATAATAATAAGAAAACAATAAGAATAAACAACAAATAAATAAATAAATAAATAAATAAATCTTTATTGCAGCAACTCCTGAGGTCGTCAGAAGCATTACAAATTGTCATAGTCACATCAAAATAATTTTTCTCATACAACATTGCTTGAACGTTAAAACAGATAAAAAAAACAAAATCACATTTTTTAAAATTAGCCTACCTATCTATTGCAGTGTCTATTGCATTTAAAGCTGTCTCCAAATTAACTACAAAGTCTTGGCTCTTTCATAAAAATCCTCAAACCTATATAATGGGTTATACATCAAAAACAATTTCAGTCTACTCTTAAAAATTGGATATGGCAGATTTTTGAAGCTCTCTGGAATGGCATTAAACAGTTTTCCACCTATAAAAAGAAAAGTTTTTTGTGTGTTTGAATAATTGTAACAGTGAGTAATCAAGTTATTTCTTGCACGTGTGTTGTGAGTATGTATCACCCCCTGTATAGTGAAGTTTTCCAAATTATCTTTCACATAAATCAAACATTGTAAAACAAAGAGGGAAGGTAGGGTCAAAATTTGAAGCAGAATAAAACTCTCCCTGCAGTCAGCACGTTTTGGGAGACCACATATCAGTCTTACAGCTTTTCTCTGGATGCCAAACAGTCTTGAAGAATATGCTCTTGACCCCCAAAGAATTGTACCATATGACAGGTGCGATTGAATATGGGCAAAATACACTACCCTCAAAATACAAGTACTAACACAGGTTCTCAATTTTCTGATCATGAAGATTCCTTTATTAAGCTTTCTTGCAGTGACATCAATATGTTCTGACCAATTCAGACCACCATCAAAAGTAAACCCCAGAAACTTGTAACAAATATAATAATAATAAACATAAGTGACAAATGCAGGCTATGTGCTGCTGCTATTGAAAGTATCCAGCACATCACATCAGGCTGTTCAATACTGGCTCCAAGAGAATACTTGAGACGGCACAATAATGTGGCAAGGATAGTGCATCTGGAGTTGCAAATGAAATTTGGGATTATTAATGAGATTCCCCCATATTATTCTTATTCGCCTCCTGCATTGGTTGAAAAGAACCAGACAAAGATCTACTGGGATGTTCAAATGGTCACCGATAGACATGTTCCCCACAACAAGCCTGATATCCTGGTTGTGGACCTGCAAAGAAGGGAAGCCCTTATTATTGACATTGCTGTGCCAGCAGATGAGAATGCTCAACGAACAAGAAGAGAGAAGCTGAGAAAATACCAGGAGCTTGCATTTGAACTAAAAGATATGTATGAACTGAACACTGTTAAGATAGCTCCAATTGTAATAACAGTGGGTGGCTTGGTTCTTAAGTCAGCAAACGAGTGCTGTAAATTGATTGGACTGTCAGACTCTGTGGTGGAAAAAATGCAGAAATCTGCTTTGCTTGACACTGCACGCATGGTGCGTCAAATATTGCAATGCACAAGATAAGTCTAAACCATACTCACTTGTAATAGTTATCTTGGAGAGGAGGTTGCATGTGAATGCCCCTCCCTTCAAAAAACCTTACCGCAAATGCGAGAAAACACCAATAATAATAATAATAATAATAATAATAATAATACACACATACAAGCAAATTTACAGAGATGTAAGTGAAAAACAATAACAATAATAATAATAAATATAAGAGGCTAATTTGGAAATTGTAGTGCAAAATAGGGGAGAATTGTAAGCTCTTCCAACTATGGTTACCCATGTACTAGGAAAGCCTTCAATCCTTGAAATAATAATAATAATAATAATAATAAATAAAGAATAATAATTTGTTTATTTCACTGGGACAAACATTTTACACATGATAACATGATAATACAAAATGTATTTGCAGTGCATCCCTCTTAAGGTTGTACTTGTGTGGAGGGATGGCTCAAACATAAACTTAAAATAGTCAACTAGATTAGCAAATTAGTCAACTTAAATTATGAATTATTTGACTATTATTAGTCAACTTAAGCACAGTCACAGTGTTCGATTGTAAAATAAATATATCTTATAATAATGATCATACTTATTCTTCTATACTCTATAGCAATATCTAAGGATTCCGAAATAAGAGAACCTAAATTATAAAGAATAGCGTTCGAGTAAGAATATAAGAATTTAATTATATGCATATCTCTTATAATAATAATAATTATGCTTATTCTCACATAGAAATCAATATATAGCAATCGGAAAAATCAGAGAAAAATACCAAATGTCTTTACATTGATATAACTTTTTTTGAAAATAAACCAATTAAAACACTTATTAGAGGCAATGAGGAAATAAAAATTTAAACATCATGAAAAGTTGAACATAGCATATCTTCCTTCAAATATTAATTTATTTGTGGAGGCAATAGAGTTTCTTTTTAAACAAGGTGTCCCCGATATACTTGATGGTAAAACCTTGAACAAACGAAGTCCTCTGGAAAATGCATGTAAGGTTAAAACTAATAGACTATAAAAAGCTTTATCAACTAAATATTTTTCCATCGTTTTTTTTAAATATTTCTATACAGTATTTTTAAAACTCTTTCAAAATTGTGGCAGCTTGTTGTAGAGTTTCCTACCAATATAACCAGGTTTTTGTTCGAATGAGCAACTATTGTGACTCACCAAGTGATAATCACCTCGGCTTATTATATTATAATCGTGTACATCAAGATTTTGGTTTATATCACTCTTTTTATGTATTAAGTAGCTTCATACACATATAAGCGGGGTACAGTTAGGAGACCAAGTCTCTTGAGCAACGGCCTACATTAATCTATTCTACACTCCCTGGCAGATAAGTGAAGCAAAAATTTGTCCCCTCGGGGGTCCCGGGGGCAGAGCCTTTCTGTCAATGCTGTTGAGCGGCTACTTTGAATCTCCAGGAAGCCTGAATAGCGGGGTCATAAATACGGGCATAAATTCAACAGTATAGGGTTTCGCTTATTAAAACATTACATGCTATGAAAAATTATAATTATTTATTGAGTTCGACTTGTGATGAGGTTTTAATTCTTTCTTTTTTTTGTCAACTTATATCAACCTTTTTGTGTCAATGTTATTCATTTTTATATTTTTGAACCCATTTCATACTAACTTATATCTTGTCAACTTTTATTTATATTTTTGTGTCTTATTTTTTCAACTTATATCAACTTTTTGTGTCAATGTTTTTCATTTTTAAATGTTGAACTCATTCCATACTAACTTATATCTTGTCAACTTATATTTATATTTTTGTGTCTCATTTTTTCAACTTATATCAACCTTTTTGTGTCAATATATTTAATTTTTATATATTTGAACTCATTTCATACTAACTTATATTTATCTTTTTTGTGTCACATTTTTTAACTCACTTGTAGCCGTCCGTATACGTTCGACGACAGTTTTGTCCGGTTTGTCCTGTCCGCCGACCGCTGGCCTGCCAATTGGATTGGCCTGCCGGTTGGCGGGGACCAACTGTCCGCCGACACTGTCGCCAGTTGTACTGTCCGGCTCTATTGTCATCAGATCGACGCCATTTTCTTCCAGCAATCTCAACGCCTCCTCTTCCCGCATCTGATCTAGAAGGCGTTTGGTTGCCGCCTAGAAACATACAATATTAGATTAAAATGAAACATTGAAAAAATAAAATAAATATTGATAATAGAACGGTTTTTGGACACTTAAAAAAGAAGAATAAGTTTTCACGGCCATATCTTCAGAATGAATGAAAATCGTCTTAATAAGCAAATATCTGACTAATTCAGATTAAGAAAGACAAAATTTAACTGGCTTATCAAGTAGAACTTGACTTTGATGAATTAGATATTACTGAAAATATAATCAAGAATACTGTACGTCTAGGAAAGTTGCTGAAGGATGAAAATAGAAGATTTCAGGAAAAACCTGAAGCTAGAAGGGGAACTGTAGTGTCTGAGGAGAGGAGAGGAGAGGAGAGGAGAAAGGCAACATCGGAGAGAATGGGAGAGGATTGGCGAAAGCGCAAGGAACATACACAAAAGAAGAATAATTTATTTAACGAACCCCAAAGTGGGTGATACGAAAATAAATTGAAAACAATGGCTACCGGTATATAATGTTATAATAGGTCAGAAAAATAGAGCTGAAAAAATTCTAAAAATAGATGGATATTTATTTGTTTATTCTGTCACTATATAGGCTTATCTATTGTGACATATACGAATGTAAGAAATATGTAACAGAAAAATAATCAAAAACTTGTCAGATACATTATATAGTACTGTAATTATCAAGTGAACTATTTCTGCATGGTAGTGTGAAATTAAATTAGCCCTGAAAAAAATTATAACTTTTCATTCAAGAAATTGAAGAGTCTTTATTTGAGTGTTCTATAGGAAGGTGAAAATACAATATTCAATGGTAAGAGATTCCAAAGTCTTGAGACAGAAGGAGTGAAGGACTGGTTGTACTACTTTGAGTTTACAGAGCAGTTTACTGAGAACTTGAACCCATTACATACATTATACATAAGAAAAGGATATCTTTTGTTGGTCACATTCAAAGGACACCAGAAACTAGATTATCAAGGAGAATAGTAGAGAAGATGTGGGATATGAAGCACTAAGTAGGATGGATTAGGGAAGAGCCTAAATCTTTTTTCATCGCCCACATGTGTCTGACTTGTGCGTCGGTAATGAGATGAATGATAAAAGATAGATGCCAGACTGAGGAGCGGGAATCGATCCACAACCGCTTAAACGACAGCAAGCCGAAGTTGTGACGCCCCAACCAACTGCGCTAAGCGGCTCTCCATGTAAACTCTGGGTTACTATTGTAATCCAAAATAGTAATAGTAACAGCAATAGTAATAAATAATACCAGTCTGTTAAAATCCTCTTTATTGCTTGACAGATAAACCTCTGGCTTACTATTGATAAACCAGGGTTATTGCTCACAATCGCCTTAACCTGGCTTACAATCGGCCAGGGCTATTACCAATCCATTAAAATCCTCTTTATTGCTTGACAGATAAACCTCTGGCTTACTATTTATAAACCAGAGGTTTATCTGTCAAGCAATAAAGAGGATTTTAATGGACTGGAAATAACCCTGGCCGATTTAAAAAACAAAGTCGAAAATCTTAAGAGACGGAAAGAAATAACAATAGATTCAAACAAAAATAGACAACCGGTATAAAGGAATTTATGTAAAGAACGACAGAGAAGATCAGAATGAATAAAAATGGACTGGTCAATGCAGGATTCATCAAGGAGGACCAGGAAACGATTGACTCAAGAGGTCCAATGTGGCTGTAAAATCACTTCCTGGTGGTTTGGAACCCACCTAAAACTGTAGGTACAGTTCATCAACCACAATCATTTAACTCATCACCCACGCACAGGTCTCAGGCCTATGTGGGCTTCATCCTCCGATAAAAAGCAGAATAAAATAATAATTGGATTTTTTTTTGAGATTCTTCCTTCATCCTTCTACAACTTCAACAATAAGTATTGATCATAACTCTTAATGGATTTATATCTGTGAGTTGAGAAATCACATTAAAATATCATTGAAGGTGTCAACCGTATTTCTAGACTGAACAAAGGTTGCATTACAGTTCTAAACTGTGTTATTTCCCAAAACTTTCGTAAGCTTTTCCCAGTTAATTGCTGCCAATACAATGACGCCTCAACAACAGCTACTGTCTTGCACATTGGAATAACATTGTTGGGGGCGTCAACTGTACTGACGACCTGAACAAAAGCCGCAGTTACCTGTTTCTGTTGAATGCGTTCCTGTTCGATGCGCTCTAGCTCTTCGACTTGTTGCTCTAGAAAGGCGACACATCTGAATCGAGCCATGTAGTCCTGGTAGAGCTGTCTCAGCTCGACCTCCAGACGTTCAAACTCCTCCATGAATGGGGGTCTGTAACCAACAAATTATTAGAAAATTGTAAATATAAAATTTAAAATTATATAGTGCCACTCTATTTACAACAAAGATTTCATTAATGTGAATAACGGCCGCTGAAGATAAGATCAAATCCAATAATTTATTTGTCCTTTTAACAGATAAACACAAAATTATATCTGAGCAATAGAAAACTGAATAATAACAAACTTAATTTGAAAATAGTAGAAGTGAAATCAGGAATAATAAGGAAGGTGCCCATAGAGGTCTAAGCCTATGTGCAGGAGCCGAGTTTTATAACAAAAATATGTAATGTAAAACGTTTCTAGAACTCTATAAGGATATAAGAATTTCCATACGTCTCTAATAGTTTTCGTTTCTATTTATTTTATTTATTTATTATATAATTGTTATATATCTTCTTCTTCATATTGATATTATCATATGATTGCCTTTATACTATCTTGTTTACTACTTATAAATAAACAGTTCAGTTCAATTCTACAACTCATAATGTCTACATCCACCTTATTTCTATCATATTAGAGAAACATAATAATTGGCGACGAAGGAAAATAAGTTAAAATATGGATCCAGATCAATTTGCTACCTTCATAACTATGTTCCAGAGGCAACAGGAACAAATCACTTCATTACTTGAGGTAAGTTCTCAAACTAGGCCTGCGGATGCGGCACTTTCGAACGTAGCTTCATTTGAGAATTTTGATACGCAACGGGAAAAATTTTCAAACTACCTGGAACGATTCGAAAATTACTATAAGATGAAAGGCTTAGGAAATGAAAAACAAATCGCTCAACTCCTTTGCGTATCCATTGGTAGCGAACATTATAATAAGCTTTCTGCATTGTTGGGTCCTGAGCAACCTATAAAACTACTCGATTACAATACACTCGTGGATCAATTAAAAAAGATACTAATTCCAAAAAAGAGCCCGATTATTTCTCAACATTATTTTCTGAATATTTTTCAAAAAGAGAACGAGTCAATTTCAGATTTTGTAACTAACCTAAAACGTGATATAACTGATTGTGAATTCTTGGTTGAATGTAAGGCAGAAACATGCAAACAAACAGTATCAACTGCCGATGTTTTACTACGTATACAATTTGTTAGAGGACTGAAAGATGATTGGATACGAGAACAAATTTTACAAACAACTTCCACCAATTTTGACAACATACTGAAAAAAGCAATTGCATTTGAAGCATCAAAAATAGAAAGTAAAGTTTTTCAACAACATCATGATTGTAACTGTGTACATTCCAATGACTGCAAAATTAACAAAATTACAAGGACTCCTTCCAAAAAGTTTTTGAATGATCATTCTGAACCAAAACCACGGCATTACCAATTTAGTAAATCAGATTTCATAGCTTTTGGAATTGAAAATCTCTGTCTCAGGTGTGGTAAAGACAATCACAAAAGTACTGACTGTAGAGTGGATAGATTCAAACTCAGATGTGACAAATGTCAAAAACAAGGACATGTTTCAAGAGTCTGTTTGACCACAATGCGAAATGAATTGAGAAAACCAAGCCGTACAAGTTCAACCAATTTTGTACATCAACAGACATCACAATATGATGACGAAGGTGATGATGAAATTTACAATGACTACGTAAAAGGACTAAACAAAATTAATGTTGTCAATTTGTTCAAGATGAACCAGCAATCTGATAAATACATAGCTTCAGTGTTCTTGAATGGAAAACCTCAACAATTCGAAATAGACAGTGGAGCCAAATTTTCCCTTATTGGAAGAGATGATTTTGACAATCTGAACTTGGACATTCCTATTCAAGTTTCTAACTTAGCCTTTCGTTCTTATTCTGGAAATATTGTAAAACCAGAAGGAAAAGTATTGGTAAAAATAGCTTACAAGGGAAAACAAATAAAGGGAGAATTATATATTGTTCCTGCTGGTCATGAAGCACTCCTTGGTCGAGAATGGATTAGAAGATTGGGAATAGAACTTTCTGAAGTTGATAACAACATGAACCTACTAGTTAAGACTCACCAGATAGAACTCACAAATTCAATTGATGAAATATATGAAGAATTTAAAACAATTTTTGAACCAAAGGTTGGATGTATACCTGGTCTCACAGTTTCACTGAACCTTCGAGAAGGAACAAAACCATGTTTTAATCGTGAAAGAAATGTTCCATTTGCTCTTTTGGATAAGGTTAACAAAGAACTTGACTCTCTTGAAGCTGAAGGAATTATTTCAGCTGTACCAACCAGTGACTGGGGATCCCCACTTGTTGTCATCCCAAAAGTTGATGGAGGGGTTCGTATTTGTGTTGACTACAAGTGTGGTGTTAACGAACGACTTGTCAAAGCTAATTATCCAATCAGAAAAATTGACGATGTTCTTGATAGCTTACGTGGTTCCCGATTTTTCTGCAAACTTGATCTATATAAAGCATACCTCCATCTCAAGGTTGATGATGAGTCCAGCGTTATTCAAACAATGTCAACACACCGTGGAACATACCGTGTCAACCGTTTGAGCTTCGGAGTCAAGACAGCTCCATCAGAATTCAATCGAATACTTGCTCAAATATTAAATGGACTGCAAAAAACTGAAGCATACTTTGATGACATTATTATTCATGGATCTACCTTGGACGAATGCAAGAAGAACCTAAAAGCCTGCCTTCAACGACTCTTAGACTTTAATTTACATGTTAACAAACAAAAGTGCTCATTCTTTAAGGAAAAAATTGAATATCTGGGTCGGGAAGTGGAGTTCAACAAAATCAGGAAATCTTCCCTGAAAATTCAAGCTATGAAGGAGATGTCCCGTCCTTCAAATATTGAAGAAGTGAGACGGTTTCTGGGGCTAGTCTCTCACTATGCCCGTTTTTTTCCAAATGCTTCAACAGTCACTACTCCGCTACGACGTCTGTTGCAAAAACAGGTGAAATGGGCATGGACTCCTGAGTGCGAATCAGCATTCATTACAATAAAAACTGAACTTTGTAGTGACCGAATACTTGTACCTTTTGATCCTGAATTACCATTGGTCCTCACAACAGATGCTTCACCAACTGGAATAGCCGCTATCCTCAGCCACACTATTAATGGAATTGAGAAACCCATAGCATATGCTTCACGTTCACTTACAGCTACAGAATGCAATTATAGTCAATTAGACAGGGAAGCCCTTGCAATAGTTTTTGGCGTCTCACGTTTCTACTACCATTTATTGGGAACAGAATTTCAACTAGTCACTGACAATCAACCAATTTCTCGAATCTTCAGACATGACAGAGCACTTCCTCAAATGACTTCAGCGCGCTTGCTTCGTTATGCATCATATCTTACAGGTTTCAATTACAAACTAAAATTCAAGAAAGGCAGTGAAAATAAGAATGTTGATTGCCTTTCAAGAGCCCCTATAAAAAATAGTAAGGTTTCTACTGAAAGAACAATTGATAATGAAGTCCATACCATCTACACTGAAAACATACTACAAATTTCTAGTCGTGAAATCACGGCCGAAATTATAAAAATGGAGACAAAAGATGATTCAGAACTCTCCAAAATTCTGCAAGAACTTCTGAACACTTCAATTGATTCTGAATTCGCTTTGTTTGATGGAATTATTTTTCGTGGAGACCGAATCTACATTCCCATGAAACTTCGTTCTAAAATACTACATGAACTTCATGAAACACACCTTGGCATAACAAAAATGAAGCAACTTGCTCGTCGTTATGTTTATTGGCCAAAAATTGACAATGATATTGAATGCATGGTCAGGAAATGCGAAGCATGTTCACTTGTCAAAAAGAATCCTCAAAAAGTGACAATACATCCTTGGGAATGCCCACAAGAAAATTGGGAGAGAATTCATGTTGATTATGCAGGACCTTTCCAAAATGTATATTTCCTAGTCTGTGTGGATGCAAAATCAAAATGGATTGAAACGAAAATGATAAAGAATGCACCTTCCAGCTCAAGCACAATAAATTTACTGGAAAACATTTTCTCAAGTCATGGATACCCATACGTTCTTGTAAGTGACAACCATTCAATTTTTCAGAGTGAAGAATTCCATACCTACTGTAAGGAACGAGGAATATTTCAAAAATTTATTGCCCCAGGACACCCAGCTACAAATGGTCTAGCTGAAAGGACTATTCAAACTTTAAAAAATCGACTCAAGGCAATGACTCAAGACACCCAAGACTCAAGACCATTAAATACAAAACTTCAAGACATTTTACTTCGGTATCGAGCAACACCGTTGGCATGTGGAAATACCCCGGCAGAATTGTATCTGAAAAGGAAAATGCGAATTCGCCTTGACGCTATATTCCCATACCGACCACAACAATCTAGTGATTACTCAATCCCTATCCGTTCATTTAAAGAGGGAGAGAGAGTACAAGTGAGACTTTTCATTCAAAATGAGTATATATGGAATTTTGGTACAGTGACAAAACGTTTAGGAACACGTCACTACTTGGTGTTGTTAGACACAGGAAGGACCATCAAACGACACATCAACCAGTTACGTTCAACTCTGGTCGAAAAGAAAAAGGAAACTGTCACCTTGCAACCGCCACCGCTATTTGATGTTCCTTGCATTCCATCACCGCAGATCACACCATCAGTGGTTGGACAGCCAGATACTACAACAGTTGTTGACAACTCACCTGTTCAAGGTGGTGCACGACCTCAGAGACCTCAAAGGAATCGTCGACCTCCGGCTAGATACGGACATGCTGTTACGCACTAATTTATGTGCTCTCATACTAGGAGGGGAGACTGTTATATATCTTCTTCTTCATATTGATATTATCATATGATTGCCTTTATACTATCTTGTTTACTACTTATAAATAAACAGTTCAGTTCAATTCTACAACTCATAATGTCTACATCCACCTTATTTCTATCATATTAGAGAAACATAATAATAATACACATACAACAAGAAACATGCGAAAACAAAAATATTAAAATACAATTAAGAAATAAAATAAAAGTAAAATCCATAAATTTTTTAAATAGTTCTGATTATGTATGTGGTAATTGATTACATTTATAAGTGAATATAAACTTTTGTTAACTTCTTTATACGGTACTTAAAAAGACACCACATGGGATAAAATTACATGTATTTTATTCCAATATAATTATTAGTTTATCCCCAAAATAAATCTTTAAAATCTCAAAGTACTGTACTTTCAGTTGAAATAATTTTTTTATTCGGAGGATGAAGTCCACATAGGTCTGAGACCTGTGCGTGGGTAATGAGTTGGATGATTGTGATTGATGAGTTGGACCTACAGTTTTAGGTGGGTTCCGAACCACCGGGAAGTGATTTTACAGCAGAGAACAGTGTATTTTTGGCTGGCCAATCTAATCGGTCACCGTTACAAACAGGAACTACGAGAACGCAGCTTATCTCTATCTGATTATTATTTATTATTCAGTAGTATTTAAAATCTTTAATAACTTTTAGTTTTTTTTTAATAATTTATTTAAAAAAAGTAATTATTTGATTGGATTAAATAATAATGTTAATAAATATTATGTCACTTTATTACTCAAGATGCCTTTTAGTTATAGAAAAATGATAAAAATTGAAAAATAACTCTTAGGTAAGATCAATTGACCCCAAAACAGAAAAATTTCAATTGTGAACCTCCATACTTCACAAAATAGTTAATGAAAAACGTTTTTCCGACGGTAATAGATAGCTTTTCAGACCTAAATAGCATAGGTACAATACAAGAAACTTGGAAAACATTATGATCTCATATCTTTAAACAACACCTCCTACTATTTGAATGAGAAACCAGTGTTGTCAACCTGACTTTCTTCAGTGTTTGCAGCCGTTTCTGGTTGCGTTCGAGCTCAGCTTGGCGTTTCTCAATCTTGGCGTCTAAACTGGCCTCGGTGCCAGCTATATTCTCAATGAGGGCCCTTGTGGCTACCACACTCTCCTGCGCGCCAGAAATCGCCTCCCTCAGGCCTTGCTCAATGCTGCCAACCTCCAACTGATTTGCCACGCACAAGTTTCGAGTCTCCTGTCAACAAATGTTGAGCAACAATTGGTGTTGGGAATAAAGATCAAATTGAAAATTAAGAACATCGTTAAAAGAAAGAAACATGCTATAGGCCAGTTCCAGAATGATACATAGAAATGTTCAGCAACTCAGTTGATACAGTCCACTATTTCACCGTGAGCGTAATGCAATAATATTATTGTATGTGTGAAACAAGCCTCAGGGCCGCTATTGAATCAATAGCTTCTGAATGATTCACTGAACGACTGAGAAACCGGTAATAAAAGTATTGTTCATTTAATTGGAAATATTAAAAAAAAAAAAAAAAAACACTAGCCGAAGTAAATTTAAATATTGTCACATCATGAAAAGATTCATTCAAAACGATACAGCAGACACTTGGATTTCTTGTTCCAAAACGATCTGCGTTGTTAATATTAACTTTTTGTTGTAAATTTAACGACTTGCAGTCAGTTTTAAATTCTGAATATATAATAATTGTGCTCACACTTGGCCGAACGTTTTCGAGTTATCGAAACTCATCTTCAAGATGTGGATACATTTATTATACATTAACAATTTAAAACAAAAAATTAACAGCAGACACATTGCCCTTACAGATGAAACATCCTATAAAAAACACCTACTTGCTGTTATCTGTCGACGAAACTCTAACGCTGGAGAATAAGAGATTGAAGGAAATGAGGAAGAAAAAGGAGGAGAAGAAGAAAAGAAAGAGAAGAAAAGGGGGGAAGAGGGAGCCAGAAAAAGGAGATAGAAGATGGTGAAGACGGAAAAGAGGTAGAGGAGAAGTAGATGTACAAGAAGTGGAAGCAGAAGGAGAAGAAAAAGAATAAGAAGATGAAAGAGGAGGAGCAGGAGGACGAGGAGGAGCAGGAGAACGAGGAGGAGTAGGAGGACGAGGAGGAGAAGGAGGACGAGGAGGAGAATGAGAATGAGAAAAAGAAGGAGAAGTGAAAGAGGTATAAGAAAAAATATAATATGAAACTAAATTTGTAGATAGGTTAGTACACATTCTAAAAATCCAAAGCAGAAGGAGAAGAAAAAGAATAAGAAGAGGTTGAAGGAGGAGTAGAAGGAGGAGGAGGAGGAGGAGGAGGAGGAGGAGGAGGAGGAGGAGTAGAAGGAGTAGAAGGAGTAGAAAAGAAGGAGGAGGAGGAGGAGGAGTAGGAGGAGGAGGAGGAGGAGGAGGAGGAGGAGGAGGTGGAGGAGAAGGAGAAGGAGGATGAGTAAAAGAGGTATAAGAAAAAATACTAAATTTGTAGATAGGTTATTACACATTCTTAAAAATCCAAATTAAATTATTAAATCGTCCAACCTGATAGTATACAATAAATGAATAAATTTCTCACCCTCAATTGAACTTCTTTACCGAGCAGTTCATACAATACAGCTCCTTTTCCAGTGATGTGAGAAGCCAGCTCGCGAGTTAGTTTCAAATCTTGAATCTAGGAGAGAAAAATGAGAGAAATTCTATTTAAAAACAATAATAATACAAAAAACAAATACAGTAAAAACTAAATAAATGAATAAATTGATAACAAATAATTAAGTTTAGATGCCACGGAAGAGAACAAGATTATATTTAGATTCCCAGTGAATATTACAAAAATATCCAAAGTACACTGCATTAGTACATTTAGTAATGAAGGAGTTTTTTAAATGTATGTATATAGTGCCATAGCCGATTTCGACTGTAGGTGACTCTTCAGATCACAACATTATGTTTTAGTCCAAGAGCGCACTACACAAAGAGTGAGGTAGTTTGTGATTGCTTTCCCCACTGAGCTAACAGAACTGTATCAGTATGCCTAGCCCACCAAAACAAATATTATGAAGCTCACTCCCGACTTTACACAGAATCTGGCTTCACAGGTGAGTGTGCGCACTATTTAGGTGCATAGAGCTTTAAAAATAATTAAAAAACTAACATCCTGCAGACTGATGTATGACATTGTATAGCAGTGTAAATAGCACCATTCCACAACATGTGTTTGATTTTGCGATGGTGATGATTAATAAACTATTTATTTCCAATGAGTCTAGATACGTTATAATAAGACTAAACCGACAACTACAAGATACTACAAAATTTATCTTATGTTCTAAATATTAAAAAAAAAAACTTAAAAAAAATTCAATTTTCAATGTAAATCACCCTACCCATCTATGACAAGCCATGTTCTAGAGTAGGGTGCAATTAATATTGGGTAAAAGAGCTCACATATTATCGGAAATTATGTTTTCTATACTTGTTTTTTTTTTGGAAGATGAAGCCCACATAGATTTGAGACCTGTGCGTGGGTAATGAGTTGGATGATGGTGATTTATGAGTTGGACCTACAGTTTTAGGTGGGTTCCGAACCACCGGGAAGTGATTTTCAGCAGAGAACAGTGTCTTTTTTGCTGGCCAATCTAATCGGTCACCCTTACAAAGAGAGCCCAGGAGAACGCAGCTTATCTATCTGATTGAACAGATACCTGCTACGGCTCGCGGCTATCACTTCCCTTCTCTTCCTGTATTCAATATCCAACCTTGTATTGATTTCTTGAATTTTCTGTAATGTGTTATATACTTTATGTCTCCGGTAAGCGAATTGTACAATTCTAGTGCTAAGCGGTTACAAAGTGGTATAAAGATCTCCTAGGAACATCAGCAATAAGCAGGTGTCTGTTTTATTGTGGCAAGTCCATGGTTCCTGGTTTAAAAATATTCCGTGTTTCTGTGATGTAATCTGCAAATGATTTCCTTCTTTTGTAGACTATGTCTTGGAGACTCCGTTAACAAGTCATATCAACAATTGCATACATACAATGTTATCAATCTTATACACTAGTTAATTACTATATAAATTAGTTGAGGTAAGGCTTAATTTTGATGTGAAAAGAACTCTTGCACACTTTAAAAAGCTTTATCAATTAAATATGTTTACAATTATTTTAAAAATATTTTCTGGACTCTTTAAATACTGCTGCAGCTTGTTGTAGAGTTCCTACCAATATAACTAGGTTTTTGTTCGATAAAGCTACTATTAGTGATAATCTCCTCGACCTCTTGTACTATTATTATTTTTTTTTGCTGATGATGCCCACATGAGACCGAGACTTGTGCGTGGGTAATGAGGTGAATGATTACACATAAATGCCTGACGGTGGAGCGGGATTCGAACCCACGACCGCTTAAACGACAGCAAGCTGAAGTTGCGACGCCCCAACCAACTGCGCTAAGCGGCCCGCCTGAAAAATTATAATATTATTATTATATATTAAATTATTATAATCGTATACGTCATGGCTTCGGTTTATATCACTCTTTTTTATGTATTAACTAGCTTCATACACACATATAAGCAAGGTACAGTCAGGAATCCAAATCTCTTGAACAACGGCCTACATGAATCTAATCTACTCTTTTCACACTTCTAACAGCTTTCTTTTTGTATCTTAAATACCCTACCAAGGTTTTGTTTTGATGAGTTACTCTATACTACTGTAGCATACTTTATATGTGACAGTAAGATTCCATGGTAAGCTGTAATAGTAACTTTTTGTCATTTTTTCTAGCACGCTGTTGTAGGAATAATACCCCAGATGAAATTTTACAACATATTTTCTCAATGTATGGAGCTCAGGCCAATCGTATATACAACAAAACTCCTAGAAATGCAATGTTTTGACTATAGCTATCTTGCATCCATCACACCGAGTTTGTTGAATAACTGATCTGATGGTTTTCTGTATAGTACTATTCTGGATTTCTTGTTCCATAACAATCTGCGTTGTTAATTACAGCTTTTTATGGCAAATTCAATAACTTGCAGACAATTTCAGTTAAATTTAGTAAAAATTAGTAAAGTTAAATTTCTAATAAAAAATTGTTTTTAAATAAGTTTATAATACTGTAGTTGATTGGAGATGACTTGATAATCGTGCTCATGAAAGTACAGAAACTGGTAATAAAAGTAATATAACTTTTTATGGTAAATTCAACGACTTGCTGTCAATTTTAATTGAGAATAAATTATATTTTCACTCACTTCAGGCCAAACGTTTTCGAGTCACCACCAAGACTCAACTTCAAAGGCATTGAAGATGAGTCTCCATGACTCGAAAACGTTAGGCCTGAAGTGAGTGAAAATATAATTTATTCTCAATTAAAATTGACTGCAAGTCGTTGAATTTACCATAAAAAGTTATATTACTTTTATTACCAGTTTCTGTACTTTCATGAGCACAATTATCAAGTCATCCCCACTCAACTATTATAAACTTATTCAAAAACAAACTTATTTTATTAGAGATTCAACTTTCCTTTGAGAATAATACAAATACTTACCCTGCTAGCTACATCCAGAGCAGCAGTATTCTCAATTTCATTGGCATCGCTTCCATCCTTGTTCAATGAGGCTGTATTTCTTAGAGCATCACACAGGACTGTAGTAACTTTCAGCATCTCCTTTATAGCATAGCCGTCAGCTTGATACAATTTCCTCGTATTCAATTTAATGCCGCATTTTAAAGCCTGAAATAAAGCGCAAATATTTTTCAAAAATCTTATTTGGATTCTGTAAAGAATTCAACTGTATTTATTTTCAGAAATTTGTAATAATAATAATAATAATCACCGTTTCACCTCGCCGTTTAAGCCATGTTATGGGGAACATGGTGCACCTACTATTTCAGGTGGGTTCCGAACTACCGGATAAGCGATAATAAAGCTTATAACATCAAGTTATTGATTTTGTATCATAAAACATGATAACAAAAAATTGTGGACATTTTTCATTCATTATATCTTTTATATAAAGCATTAATTATGTATTAACTTTAAGCTCTTTTAAATGTGCAGGAAGAATAATGAAAATTATCTTACAAACTCTATGAAACAATAACTTTCAAGTATATGATGTGTAATTACATTCTCAGTGGTGTAGAATGTCTAGTAAAATGGCTAAGGACAGTTCTATTGATAGGTACTTGACAGATTTCTCTTTTGTATACAGGGGGTACCAAAATATAAAATCTAACTCCAATAGCTTTCAATAAAAGAAATAATAAAATAGCATAATAGATAATGATAAGAAAAAGCAGTATAATTTCTTCGGATTGGCGATAGGTATGTTTCAGTACATATCCAAAAGGAATTAGGCTCAATATTATATAACAATATAGCTGTAGCAATATCGAGACTAATTTATCAGTTTGATTTAAATATATAATATCATAGTTATAGCCTAATATATAATATTTATCACATTTTATAGGCATTATTTCAATAAAATCATTATTTCTACCAACAGGCTACTGGTAAAATGGGTATATATATGTATATGGAACTCTTGGGGTTATATGGAATTTTTGTTCTTGTTTCAAAATTACCACCTGTAGGTCTACCCACAAGAATTTTCTACTGTTTTCAATTTGCTTATATACTTCAATAATGTATAATCATAGAATAATAAATCATATGTTTTCAAAAAACTTTTTTATCATTCTCCAATGTCGAGATTTTCGTGACAGCTTATGCACAGAAAACATTTTTCATGAATAGTCTCACCTGTGATCAAGTAACCACTGATAAATAGTTCTCTTTATTGTTGAAGTCTTGTGTGCCAAAACCTCTTTTGTAGAACCTATGCTTGTTTATTGTGATCTAGTGTATGTTTACTGTTTTTGAGGAAGTTTTTTAAAAAGTTGTATTTTAGTGGGGTTTTATAGAACAATGCCCCAAAAACATATTCACGTTCCTGGAACAGCTTACCGGCGCAATTACGATGTCAATAACATCGAATTGGCATTAAATGCTGTCAGAAAATCGTATGTCTTTCTCACATGCAGCAGAAAGGTTTGGTGTACCAAAAACGACGATTTACAGATGGTATGAATAGTGATAGGTTGGGGAGACCAACTATGTTGAATTCAAATGAAGAAAATAAAGTTGTAGAAGCATTAATAAAAGCAGCAGAGTTTGGATATACATTTACCAGTGTACAATTAATTGAGACAATTCATTCAAAGTTATTTGAATCAAAAAGGTCTCATAGTTGAATTTTTCACGGACAATTTACCAGGGATAGAGTGGTATTCTGTTGAATTGGAAGCTGTTCCATATAACCCCAAACTGAAGGTTATATGGAACAGCAATAAATGTTTTTAAAAAACATTTGAATATTATAAATTGATCTTTTCCTCTATGATTCAAGCTAAATTGAGTATCTCATTTTAAAAGAACTTGTTTTGAAATATTTTCTTTACTTATTTGAAGTTTTAAATAATGAAAATTAAAAATATTGTTCCATATATCCCCATGTGACGGTACTATTTCAAACTGGGAAGCATACACAAGCGAGGAGTCGGTATGGTTTATACAATTTTTTCATTTCTATTTTTTTAGGATATGCCTTTTACCTGTGATTGGATAATGAGTTGAATGATGGTTGTTGATAAGCCACGCCTACAGTTTTAGGTGGGTTCCTCACCACCGGGAAGTAATTTTACAGCAGAGAACAGTCCTTTTTGCTAGTCAATCCAATCGGTCACCCTTACAAAGAGGGTCCAGGAGTTTGTAGATTATCTCGATAAGTGATTGAACAGAAACCTGCTACGCATCACGACTCTCACTTCCCTAATTGCTTATCTTTAAGAATCTTTTTTGCCTGTACATGATTTACAAATATTATAATTATTATTCTAAGCACAATAGGATAATACGAGTGCAAATTTGTGATCGGTAATTTTTTTTTCTTCGAGGATGAAGCCCACATAGGTCTTAGACCTGTGCGTGGGTAATGAGTTGGATGATGATGATTGATGAGTTGGACCTACAGTTTTAGGTGGGTTCCGAACCACCGGGAAGTGATTTTACAGCAAAGAACAGTGTCTTTTTTGCTGGCCAATCTAATCGGTCACCGTTACAAGCAGGTCCTACGAGAACGCAGCTTATCTCTATCTGATTGAACAGATACCTGCTACGGCTCGTGGCTATCACTTCCCTGAATTTAAAATAAACATTCATTATTTTGCCAATACTTACAAGAAACTGTGCAACAGACCGTATCAGCATGACTCGATCCTGTTCAGAGTTATAGATCGAATGAATTTGCATTTCAGCATCGGGCTCAAATCGTTTTGACAGCCATATTACAATTTCAGCCACAAGCGGAAAATTCGGAGTGCGGAAATTTTCCATGGAAATAAGTCTTGGGTACCCAAGGGTGCGCATCATTTCGGTGAAATCTGAAATATATAGCAGGAAAATTATTTGAAAAAGTAATAAAATGATAGTATTTATAAAAAATAGAAACTCATGGTTTTAGAAAAAAATGTGATGGGCTTGATGGAGTAGACAATTAAGGCCATGCCCCACCGAGCTCGCTCCCGCGGCGGACGCGAAGTTTAAAAAATCGCTCACCGTGGAACAGGTCACACAGAGCATCCGCGCGCCCGCGGTAGTGCCCGCCACTATCACTTGCTGAGCGATTTTTGTATACTACCGAGGCGGTCTAGCGCATGCGCAGAGGTGCACCACGAACGGGCCAAGGCTCCCAGTGCCATTGCCATCTTCGTACTCCCGCGCGGGCGCGGTACTTTTGGTGTGGCCTGGCTCATGGTAAAACGTCCGCGCACAACCGTCCCTCGGCGGTAGCGGCGGATGTCGGCGTGGCATGACCATTACGGTATAAGTGATAATTACAGTATAATATATACAGTATAATTAACAATCAAGTGATTTATTCAAACTCATGTCATCAAGAGTAAAAAAACTCCTCAGTTTCAGGGCCGTATTTATGAACGTTACTTCAGTGTCTCTTGATTCGAGGGAACTCGAAATGTTTTCGGAATAGAGGTAAATCACTTCCCGGTGTTTCGGAACCCACCTATAACGGTAGGTCCAACTCATCAATTACCATCATCCAATTCATTACCCACGTACAGGTCTCACACCTATGTGGGCTTCATACTCCAAAAAAAATATATAGACTAAATAAAAAATTTAGAGTTAAAATTTAAAATTTAAATAGAGTCAAGAGACACTGAAGGACCGTTTATAATTTAATATGGCTCTCAGTCTCTGTGAGCATAAACATATTTGTGAACCTCATACCTTCTTAAAAACTCTCTTAATAATTGCCTCTATATCTTATACCTACTTTAGTGATGAGAAAGCAATCGCGACCTACATCACTCCTCGTTTGTATAGTGGACTAAAACATAATGTTGAGGTATGAATAAGAGTCACGAGCAGTCGAAGAAAAAGGGAGAAGGAGAAAAACGAGAAGGAGAAAGAGAAGGTGAATGAGAAAGAGGAGGAGAATGACAAAGAGATGGCAAAGAAGAAGGAGTACGAAGAGGAGAAGGCTGTGGTACCATACATACACCTACTTTATCATTGTTATCCTCTGATAGGCTTGAAAATTGAAAAAATGTTTTTTTTTATAGGAATAATACTTTATATAATAAATAATTACTTGCTGTTATCTGTCGACGATACTCTGACCCCACAGCTTTAGGACTTTAAAGAGGGGGAGAGAAAGAAGAATGAAGAGATGAAAAATAAAGAAGGGAAAAGAGAAGGAGAAAAAAGAATAAGGTGAAGGAGTAGGAGAAGGAGGGGTAGAAGGAGGTGGTGAAGGAGGAGAAGAAGGAGGAGGAGCAGGGGGAGATGAAGGTGAAGGAGGAAGTGGAGGAGGAGGTGGAGGAGGAAGACGATGAGGTGGAAATGTTGGCGGAGGAGGATGATGAGGAGGAGAGAGTGAATAAGAATGCACCTCCTTGCGTATGTGTATTGTACATCCTATCAGATTAGATTATTTCATATGTGATTCTATACAAGGATTTTTAATTCCTTGTAGACAACAAATGATTTTATTTTTCTGGTATTTGTTATTTATATTGACTTTTCTGTTATTATTCATGATTATGTAAACGTTAATTTTTGTAAAAATTATTTGCAGTTTTGACTGTTGATAAGTTAATGATATATTGCATCCAAAGTTTGTACTCACTTCTCAAGTCTCGGAATGACATATTCAGGTTATTATAGTTGCTCTGCTTATGTATCAAACCGTAGAATAGACTATACAATTAAAATCTACACATTAATTAGTTATTCTGAAATATTCACGTAGTATGGCGCCTATATACCATACTAATAAATAAAAATGAATATCCAGTCACGCAAAGGGAAAACGATCTATGTTCTAACACAATACAATAAACAAAAACTAAAAGTCAATTATTCCAGTAAATCAGAGTACGAAGCATCGTCTCCGGTGAAAAATTATGATGCAAAATGGAAAAAGAGCACTCAAAATTATCTATTTCGATGAAAATGATTAGTAAAGTTTGAAATGCAAAAGTTTGTTTTGTTTTTCGGTTACCATGGCAACAATACAGCTTGAAACAGGCCTAGGCACACTTTCTAAGACCAAGGTACATGTCATCGATCTTCTACTTCGATCTACTTTCAAAACTTGAAAATTTAATATGAAATCTATGTAATATATTATATTTTTACCTAAAAAATGTCATATTGTATTATTTTTTTTCATTATGGAGAAATGTCATGTTGTATTATTTTTTATACACATCTTATTACAATCATTCAAACAGCTGAGAACGAATGGCAGGATTCTTGGCATTGACACTGCCAGACTGCCTTCTTGTTTCGGAAAACCAAGACGAATTTTGAGGTTAATATTGACGCTTATCTAAAATAAACCGAATTGTACAACCTGAACAACACAAAATACAATTCATTGGACATTTCATATTTTTTGTGTAATGTTACAGTATATGGCCTTGGAAATTCCCAGTTTTGGAATGAGTGCGTTGAGATAGTGTGATATGAAACTTATTTGTGGTTATGTCATTATTTGTCTTGTAGTCATGGCCATGTAATCGCGATATAATTATCTTTCGTAATTATTAGTGAGGAACCTGATCATCACAATGTTTGTTTGATTGCTAGGCTAGTTTCTTGAGCAGCATTTTATGTTGTTTCAAAGATAACTGGTTTGTCGTGCGATGAAACTTTTGATTCAGATTTCACTTTCACACAAATACATTGTTACACGTCAGCTGTTTGATGATTAATAGGATTAGAAAAAGTGCATTTTGGTTTTGGAAACTTATTACAAAAGAAATTAGCCTATGATGTGCATTGTTCGGTGATATTGGATGTTTAGTTTCAACGGTGCAATGAAACTGGGGTTATGATGGAAGTTTTACCCGATGGTGAAGGTTAAGTAACTGTGGTGTTAAGTTTTCGTTATATTTTTTCAATATTAATATTGGAAATGTCTTCAAGAGATTGGAGAAAGGCACTACGTTCTCCACCTTCCTACCGGGTAGGCAACAGAACTTTCAAATTTCAAACGCATTACATGACGATGATTGCAATTTTGGGTGTAATTGTGATTATTTTGTTGTATACATCGGTGTCAACAAAAAGTGCAGAAACTCTTGTCAGCTATGGATTGAACAACGAAATAAGCAGAGACGTTCATATAAAGTATCCATCGTGTGTTAATAATGTGATATACAACTCAACCTATCCCCTAACGCAACCCATAGCAACTCCTTACGGTATAAAATACCGTATCGGTATCATTAGTGATATGGATAAATTGTCAAAGAGTCCAGATGAACCGTATACTTGGATCAGTCACTATCGTAAAGGATATTTGACTTGGAATCGTTCAATGTCACCCGCGGTCTCCATAGTTTGGGATGATGGGCCACCGAAAATTCTCAAAACAAAGTACAGCGAAAAAGGGCGAGGCATGGAACTTTCAGAACTTATTATTTTTAATGGCAAATTGTTGAGTTTTGATGATAGAACTGGAATTGTTTATGAAATAGACGATGGAGGACGATCTATTCCTTGGGTTATACTCATTGACGGCAACGGGCATACTGATAAAGGTAACAAAACTCTTCTAAATTCTAACCGAAATAATGATAAATCTATTATTGCATTCTGGTACATTTGGTATCAATCGAAACAGGCTTGAATTTTATTCAGTACATAAACTGAAATTATACACATTTGGTCTATACAATATCATAGAAATACAATATAAAAGAGTTCAACAGAACTATAAACTCTAAATATAACCACTATCCATGTAGAAACTCAGCCACTAAGTAATAAGCCGTATTAATCAATTTTTTCTTCAACGTTCTAAATTGTTTTATGCTTCCTGAATTTTTAATATCTTTCAGCAGAAAGTTACAGATCTTTGGCCTCATATACTGTGGGGATTTCTCAAATAATGTCTATAAGCAGCTACAACCAACAGTGCTGAATGCCTTGTATGGGACTCTCTATAACGCGCGAAGTTAATTTATGTTTTTGGGGGGTGTAGGTGCAGAGTTCCAAAATATACAGCGATGGTAAGGCCTATTCTGAAGAGTGCCTAACATGGAATTTCAAAAATATGTTAGCTTTTTATTTTAAATTTAACGACTTACAGTCAGTTAACTGTCAGATCAGTAACTGACAGTAAGTCGTTAAATTTACAACAAAAAATTAATATTAACAACGATCGTTATGGAACAAGAAATCCAAGAACAAAAATAATTCTTACTGCTTTTTTTTGAGCTTTGAATATTTTTTCAAATGATTTAGAACATCCCCAGACTGTAATTTCATATTTTAGGAAGGGGAAGAGATAGCCATAATATACATTATTTTAGCAATGATTTGTAGCTCAAATTGCTCCTAAGCAATTGCAGAGAGATGTTTGCTGAGTTAATCTTAAATGATACGATCTAATATCAAAACTGACAGTGTATTTCTATTTAAATTATGATTTCTACTCACTTATACTGTAGGGATGCATTTTACTTCTAAAGGGAAGCTTCGTTTTTACTGAAGTGAACCATATAACTTACTGGAGTAAGTAAAAATAATAGTTTAAATAGAAATACAGTATCGGTTTTGGTATTAGATTGTTCATCGAGTATTTCTTCATGGAAACATCACAGATTATATGATAGCCTATCAGTGTGTGCCAACCTGCCAACCATTCCAATTTCCCGTCAATAATTAGACCGAGGATTCAAATCGAATTCTAAAGTCATTGAAACCAGCCACCTCAACAGAATCATCAGCTGAGAAGTGGGAGGCTGAAAAGTGATTACTTCCAATAATAAAAATCCGCATACAATAGTATTAAAGCAATATTGAATGGTACAGATATCAAATATTTTTAACTAGCATTTTATCCAGTCTTGTCCGGGGATCCAGTTTGGAGTTTTTTTTTTTTTTGTAGATTACGTCTTTGAGACTCCAGTTAAGGAGTATAAGACAAGTCAGATAGGTTGATAACTATTCTCGGTTCTCGGTTGATAACTTATGGTAGTGGTCTCAAAATTACGAAATTGGAATGGATGAGTGAAGTACTATACAGTTCATCTGTTTGAAAAGAGAAGCTCACAAATAAACTGTTTTTTGCACTGATTTTGTGAGTGTTTTTTTTTTTAAGTCAATTTTTTTAGCAACTTTACAGCTCTACCCACTTGCATAGTTTTGTGTTTAGTTCTTTAGAATAATGATTACAGGTCTCCTGGGCACTGTTTGTAAGGGTGATCGATTAGATTGGCCAGCAAAAAAGGCACTGTTCTCTGCTGTAAAATCACTTTCCGGTGGTTCGGAACCCACCTAAAACTGTAGGTCCAGTTCATCAATCACCATCATCCAACTCATTACCCACCCTCAGGTCTGAGACCTATGTGTGCTTCATCCTCAAAAAACAGGTTATACACATAATAATTGAGCTCACAAGGCGCTGGGTAATTAGCAGCTGTAATTTTGATACAGAGCTAAATAGGTTGGCACATATTGTTTCAATAATTGTTAGCTTCAAATTTATTGATACTATGGTTGATGTATTATATAATATGTATATTTATTATAGTAGCTTATTTTTTAATTATGTATTTTGCAATTCACTGTCTATCCTGGAAATGTGTTAAGTGTCTTGTAAATTTAAATGTCAATGAAATAATTTCAAATTCAATTCAATCAGTTGGTTTGGCTTTATCGGCGTATCATCTATATTATCTCCATAGTGACGTATCATGTTATCACCTGTTCTACGAGCTTCCTGCAACTAAACATATTTTTAAATAAGTATTATATAGTGCTAATAGTACTAATAAATAGTGCTAATAAAAATAGTAATAATAGTACTCATAAGTGAAGTTTGAACATTAATTTTCTTTTCAATAAATTAAATGAGGACACCGGGATGATCCCATTACTGTCCTCATAACACAAAAACAAAATACGAATTTCAGTCTAATATCAAAACTGACACTGTATTTCTATTTAAAATATGATTCTCACTCACTTTATTCAAAATATGCAGTGTCAGTTTTGATTGTTCATAAAGTATTTCGTCATGGAAAACATCACAGATTGATTTTGAAAATTCTGAAAGGAAAATTGTTCATAAAGTATTTCGTCATGGAAAACATCACAGACTGATTTTGAAAATTCTGAAAGGAAAATAAAAAATCCTGCTTCGAGGTACTCTGAATCGAGTTTAAAGGAGGCTATGTGCCAAATTTAGTGTTCCAAATAGTGGCCGTTTTTGTGAAATTTGTAAGATTGAAAAACACAGACAAACAAACCCCTCATCTCTTTTTTTTTAATTTTATGACCACATCGGATCATTTTAGTCTCTCTGGTTAGTTCTCCTTCTTTGGTTGCTCACTTCGCTTTTCATTTTCTCCCAATACTTCTCTTTATTATATAGATAATCTCTCTTCTCTTCTATTAAATAGATAATCTGTTGACAGGGTTCAAGAGCGAGTGGGCTACAATGAAAGATGGCTGGCTGTATGTGGGTGGAATGGGCAAGGAGTGGACATCGGCCACTGGACAATTCCTAAACACGCATCCGATGTGGGTGAAGCGCATCTCGGCTCAGGGTCACGTCGAACACGAGGACTGGCACAATCGCTATGTTCAGCTCAGAGCGCAAGTCGATGTACAGTTTCCAGGTAACTTTAAAATTGAATTTTATTTATTGCCAACATTTTAATCATATTATTAACACAACCCAAAAAAAAAACAAACAACAATACAATAATACCACATATTTATAACACTCAATAAAAAACAATAAGGAGTTGTGGTGTAGAAAAGAGAGGGGATTAGAAGGTCTTCCAACTATGGTTACCCATGTAAAAGGGTAATGAAAAAGGAATGTGGAGAGAAAAGGATGAGATAGAGGGATATATATATATATAGATATAGTCCAATAGACCAGAAACAAAGCATCGGTAAGCAAGCTCACAAATCAGAAGAACCGTTTCTAGTACTATTATCATAGATAAAATAATAATACCTCTTGATCCAACTACTGATGTTTTTTTTTTATTATCTTAGTTATTTTGGCACTATTTATAAGGTGTTCAGAAATTTCATTTATAATTTGAGAGCTTGTTTATATTAGCTGTCTCCTAATTGTTTAAATGTTTGTATCATATATATTATATTTATTAGAGGAAGGTCTTAATCTATATTGACTGTTGGCTTTATTATTGGTGTGAGGAAAATTAGTTTTATGTTTAATTATAAACTTGATTACGTCTGACGGTCATAACATAAAATTCATCAAAAATTAAGTTTGTTGAGAAAAATCTAGGTTTATTCGGAACGGTTTTGATAATTAATTTTTGCATTATGAATAGTTCTTCTAAATGGGAATTATAACAGCCTCCCCAGATGGTTATTCCATATTGAATTATAGACTTTACAAGTGCAAAGTAGAGCATTTTTGGCTTGGACTCAGAATTTTGTTAGCTTCATAGAACTTATAGGAAAGATATCTCATTCTTTTACAAATAAATTTTATATGTGTGTCCCATTTTAAATAAAGCCTCTTACTTTTCTATTTATTCTATAAAATTTTGCATGGATGTTTCATCAAATATGTGTAAGGATTTTTAAAATTTGCTTCCATTTAAACGATATTTAAAGCGAAAAAAGAAAAAATCTTAGGCCTTCTTATTTATGGAACAGATGATTTTTAAAATTAGCTTCTACATCATTTGCAATTGGAATCAGATTTCAAAATAGCCCTCGGGCCTTCTTATTCATCTGGTTGAGCCTTTATATGAATCAAGTTATCATTCATAAGAATAACATATTTGAGAGAAACAAATCATTTTTTATAATATTTTAATTGAGTATGATAACAAGAAGTGATTACTAAGTAAATGAAAATAAATAGTATGAAAATGTAATAGTATGCGTAGCTCAGGTTGATTGAAATGAAAGTTTACTCACTAAAAATAGAATTGTATCTGTATTCAAACATAATAATTAGATAACTGTACCTGTCAACTCTTATCTCAAACTAAAATATAAATATTTATTGAACTGACTTTTATACAAAGCTAGTAATTTATTAGGAATAAGGGGCTTACAACTCGCTTGGCATATCTGAATAAATTAAACCTCGGAGCAAGAGACGTAGATTGTTTGTGGCAGCCTATTCTTTAGCTCATAAATGAGATTGTAAAATTAACTAAGTTCTTACCTTTTTGTGATGGGATGCCATGCAAGATGTAAACTCCTGTTCCATCCTGCATCCACCAACACAAGACACCAACTCGCTACCGACCAATCTACTACCGACTCCATGTTAATTGACAATTGATTATATGAAAATAAAAATGTTATGAACATCTCAATGTCAAAGACAAATAAATTCATCTCTGGCATTGGAATACTTCTGACCTAATCAACATCTATTGCTCCATCAATGTCTTTCTTTGTAGTGGCGAAGGTGATATTGTGGAAGGTATCCATAATGAATAATAAGACGAAATTGTCACAACCACATTTATTAAAACTTAGAGAAACTAGTTTCGGTTGTTACACCATTATCATTCTCTATCAAACTAAAAACCAAAGTACAGAGAAGCTTAATATATACTGAACATGGAATGATACTATTGGCTAAGCGGGAAAGAGGCTGACCTTCATCGGACGTTGTAATTGGCTGTCAAGTCACGCCCTCTGGTGGGAGGAGTAACAAGAAAAAATACAAGTGAAATCAATAACTAAACACTGTGAACATCAAGAATGCAATTAGAGAGCTTCTAATTTTTTAGTTTTAATTTGATTAAATTCTAGCATTATTATGTATTTTTTTCTTCTTTGTTGTATTCTTGATGTTCACAGTGATTAGTTATTGATTGGACTTGTATTTTTGCTTGTTACTCCTCCCACCAGTGGGCGTGACTTGCCAGCCAATCACAACGTCCGATGAAGGTCAGCCTCTTTCCCTCTTAGCCAATAGTATCATTCCATGTTCAGTATATTATATTAAGCTTTTCTGTGCTTTGGTTTTTAGTTTGATAAAGATTGATAATGGTGTAACAACCGAAACTAGTTTCTCTAAGTTTTAATAAATGTGGTTGTGACAATTTCATCTTATTATTCTCCATCAATGTCACTACGTGTTTCAAAAGATAACATTCTACTAAAAATATTCCATTAATTTCGAATTCCACAGAGTACTATTAGTAGGTACTTGTAGTCTAGTGGTTATTGCGCCCGACCGGCAATTAGGACGTCCGTGGTTTGATTCCCGGCGGTGGCTGATAATTTTGTTTAGTAAATAATAATAATAATTATTATTATTATTATTTTGTTTAGTAGCGCTCATCGATATCAGCTATAGTTGTCAATTTTCGCCACTGCGGATATCTTCAGTATAATTAATAGCACTTTGAGGAATTCGAAATTAATAAATTAGGTTCCATATATTTTGTCAGTTTGATAAATTATCAGTTCCTTCAAAACCAACATGTAAAAATATGTTAATGAATAATAAGACGAAATTGTCACAACCACATTTATTAAACATATAGAGAAACTAGTTTCGGTTGTTATACCACTATCAATCTCAATCAAACTCATTTTGATTGAGTTTCATTTGATTGATAATGGTATAACAACCGAAATATTTTTAATAAATGTGTTTGTGAGAATTTCGTCTTATTATTCATTATTACCTTCACAATATCACCTTCGCCACTACAAAGAAAGTAAAAATATGTCTTCAATCAAATTTGAGGTGGTTCCGGTAAACTGTAAGTCCAATTCATCAATCACCATCATTCAATTCATTACCCACGCACAGTTCTCAGACCTATGTGGGCTTCATCCTCTGAAAAAAACAACTTAAAACTTTAACATTAAAACCTATGATTGCAATACTTTATGTGGATTTCAATACTGATCTGCCTTATATGTTTATAGGTTATATGATCCATGAATCTTCCGTGTGGAGTGCCATACACAAGAAATGGTTCTTCTTGCCTCGCCGCATGTCCAAGGAAAGGTACGACGAGAATATCGATGAGCGCATGGCTACCAACATTATGATAATAGCTGATGAAAATTTCACAAATTTTGAGGTAAGTTCTAGTGTTGTTTTGAGATGAAAATTTCAAGGTCATGTTGCAGGTTTGTGGAAGTGAAACTTTCTTCATGCGCCCCCCCCCCCCCTCATAGGAAATGTGTTTAGGCACCAAAGTAAAGATGTTTCTTAAAGAATGATCCAATTTCAAATTTTATTTTTATATGTTGTACATCACCCATAAACTATTCTCTCTTTTTTTCGGAGGATGAAGCCCACATAGGTCTGATACCTGTGCGTGGGTAATGGATTAGATAATGGTGATTGATGAGTTGGACCTACAGTTTTTAGGTGGGTTCCGAACCACGGGGAAGTGATTTTACAGCAGAGAATAGTGTCTTTTTTGCTGGCCAATCCAATCGGTCACCCTTACAAAGAGCGCCCAGAAGTGTCGTAGATTATTTCTGATTGAACAGATACTTGCTACGGCACTCGGCTATCGCTTCCCTATTGATGTAAACCTTAATTATTAAATTGCATGCTTCAGCAATGCCATCTTTATATATGTGTTGGCATATATGACATCAATAAAAAGCGTTGAATTGTATGATGTGAATAGTGATTTGTATATATTTATACTATCTATGTATCACTATATATAGAATAGAATAGAATAGAATAATTTATTGACCATCAAGATATCATTAACGATACATAGGCACGTCGTACAAAATCACAGTGAGTAACAAAACTACAAATATATTAAAAAAAACCCAAAGCACATTTAAGTCACAAACGTGTAGTACAAAGCAACGTTATTCAAAATCTTCTACTTTCCAGCTACTGGTAAGGAATTCTTCAATATTATAAAATGCCTTATCTAATAGAAATTTTTTTACTTTAAAAAGAACCTTTTTTTTACCCCCAATTCTCACTTCAGTTGGCAACATTTCATAAAACCTACTTGACATGCGCACAAGACTTCTCTCACTCTTCTGAAGTCTAACCCTAGGCAAATCAACCCTGTTTCTGCCCCTGATCGCATAATCATGAACAGACCCTCTGAAGCTTATCAACTCCAAACGGTCAAGGATGTAGTCCAGGCAAAAATATATATAGAGAGAGGGCAGAGTTAAAATTCTGAGGGACTTGAACAGGGCTTTGCAGTGCTCTCTAAAAGCCACACCCGCCATCACTCTAACTACCCTTTTTTGAAGGATGAAAATGTCTTCCGCATGAGGAGAACTACCCCAAACAACCAGGCCATAAGTCATGTGGGATTGGAAGATACCAAAATAGGCCTGTCTTATACCTCTCATATCCAACACTCTACAAATGCGTCTAATGGCATAGATACTAGAGCAGAGCCTTCGTTTAAGATGAATGATATGCTTTTGCCAAATCAATTTTGGATCCAATATTAAACCAAGAAAACTTTGAGACAAGGAATCCGGGTCTACCGCTTCTCTCAGACCAAAAATCATGGTTTTTGTCTTTTCCTGATTAAGATAAAGCTTGTTGGCAGCTAACCAATTTTCAGCATGAACCTTATAGTTTTCTGCCAGAGCCAAAGCTTGACTGCGACATTTATTCCTGGATAATACTGTTGTGTCATCAGCATAAAGTATTACTCTTGCTGGCACACTCACATCAAGGTCATTAATTAGAAGAAGAAACAGGAGAGGACCTAGTACCGACCCCTGGGGAACCCCCCTTACCACTGGAAGAACTTCTGATTTCTCACCATCCCAATACACATATTGACGTCTATTTGTTAAATATGACTGAAACAGAGCCAAGGCAGTACCTGTAACATGATAATATTCAAGTTTTCTCAACAAAATCTCATGAGACACAAGGTCAAATGCCTTGCTAAGGTCGCAGAATGTGATTGCAGCAAAGTCTCTTCCCTCAAAAGCATCCATAATAGCATCTACCAACTGAATCACAGCATGTATTGTAGACATACCTTTCCTAAATCCAAACTGACCTTTGGCTAGTAAATCAAAGTATTCCAAGAACTCTAAGAGCTGTGTAGCCATGACTATTTCAATGATCTTGGATAGAATTGGGATCAAAGCAATGGGTCTGTAATTGTTCAATTGATCAAGTTCACCTTTTTTAAAAATAGGGATAACTTTAGATATCTTCAAAATATCTGGGAAAATTCCCTGAGTTAAACACAAATTTATAAGCACAGTCAGTGGCTTAATGAAACTGTTTATTGTCTCCTTCACTAAAGTATTAGACATTCCATAGTGATCCATACTTTTCTTAGGCTTAAGATGGGTCACAATTTGAAGAACACAGTTTTCAGTTATAGTGCTGAATTTAAAATCACATATGTCATCAGGCAGAGATTTATTGACCAGAAACGTTTTATAATTAGAAATGATATTTTCATTCTCACTATTATTTGGAGTGTTTATACCTGTGGTCAAGTCATTAGTTAAATTTATAAAATATTCATTGAAAGAATTGGGTGATAACTCTACATTTCTTACAGGCATAGCCTTAGGTTTATTATTATTTACAATGCTCCAGAGTGCTTTAGTCTTATTTGCAGAGTTATTTATGAAATCAGTATTTGCTTTCTTTTTAGTCTGTTGTACTTTCTTTCTATATTTTTTCTTCTCTTTATTATATATATCTTTAAATTTACAATCGTCTTTAGACAATATAAACAAGAGATCAAGCCAATTTTTCATATTTATCAAGTTGCTGTCAAACCACACTGATTTTTTTGATGCTGATTTCAGTGCCTGGTTTCTATGGTTTTTGAATTTTTTAGTTGTCACAAAACTTACTGTATAATAATATGTTAAGGTTCTTAAAAACTCTGAAAAGCACTCATTTGCACTATTATAGTTGAAGCAACCCGCCCAAGACTCATTAAACAAATGACTTAGAAATATTCCTACATTTTCTATATTTATCACAGTTTTTTTATCACTAACTTTGATGCTCACATGGTTAGAATAGTTCACATTATCCCTACAAAGGTATGTTGTAAAAAGTTGACCCTGATGATCTCCAATATGAGAACCAATGACTGTAGTTACATAATCACTTTTCAAAGAGGTAAAAATGTTATCAATGCAATAAGCATTACGAGTAGGCTCAAAGATTGTCATTCTTACACCAAACATGAGACACATGTTGACCAAAAGTTCAGCATTCTTATCATCAGACATAAAGCGCAGGTTGAAATCCCCACATATAACAGAAATTTTATTCATAGTATCTAGTATACTCAGGACTCTCTCCATTATATTAAAAAAAATATCAATGTTACCATTAGTGCTGCGATAAACGGCAATGAGTATCAAGTTCAATTCAATCAACTCCACACAAGCAAGCTCACAGTGCAGTTCCTCAGACAGCTGCGTGATAGCAGGAACTTCTCTATACTGAGCAGCATTATAACTTGTAAAGATCGCCACTCCACCATGCAACCGGGTCGTGCGACAGAAGCTTGAAGCCAGATTGAAGTCACATATCTTCTGAACCTGAAGGTCCTCTTTGACCATCCAGTGTTCCGTTATACATAGAAAATCTATTTTATTCTGAGTCGAAATATACTCAAATAATTCAATCTTATTTGATAGACACTGAGAATTTTGATGAAAAATATTCAACCTTGTTCCCCATCTGTCTGATGTGCCATTGGTCATTTCTTGTCTAATTTGTTCCGGTTCAAGTAGTTTAAATGGTCTCTTTTAGCATAGAATTTGTTCACAAAAGTTCCTCTAGGCCAAAATTGAGCAGAGAAAGCCTCCCTCATATAGGCACTGGGTAATCCTACCTTGAAAGATGAGTATTCCTCCGGATATCTGGATGATAGTTTCTCAACAGTTACATTGGAACACTTACGAATATCAACTAAATAACTTGTTATGTCCTCACTTTGTAGTTCTGGACTGATACGTGAAACAAACAGGAATTCTTTCTTGTCGATCGTTTTAAGGTTGGAGTCCACTTCACAGCTTCCGACCACAAAATGTTTTCTTCTTGGGTAGTTTGCCAATGCACGTCCTTCAGTTGTAGTGTTGCTACTTCCTACTGCACGTATACCGGTATTACTAGATCTAGTTTGGGTAATACTAGTAGCTGGGTTCTTTGCGTTTTGAAGTTTCGGTTTTTTTCGTCTCACTACCATATTCCACGTCTCATTATTGGATGAGGGCCTTGTCATAGTTGAAATGTCCGACTGAACTGGGCCTACGCCGACAGTCTGGTTGTCAAACCCTATAAAATCTAGGCTACCGATAGATGATCTGTCCGGCTCAGATTGCTGAACCGTTGGGACTTTCAAATTTTGAATCTCAACTTCAGGATGAGTACAAGTTTTAGGTTGGACCGAGTCTGACACTGGGGTAGCACTGTTCAGCAAAGCACATAACCTTTCATTGTAACTCAATAACTCACTGGTTTTATTTGACATAGTTTGATTTTCCGTTGTTAAATTGTTCACCAATGTAAACAACACATCAATTTGCTCTTTAATTGTCACTTTGAAATTCTCTGTGTAACACGAACTTAACCTCAAAGAGCACTGGTCACAGAACCAATGAACTTTTGATTTCAACTGCTTAATGTGATCGTAGTCCTTAATCAGTATTGGAATACATTTTATATGAAAACTATTACGACAAAAGCCTTCACGCGTTAAGTAGTTTTCATTTTCTAAAACAATATTAAACTTGCATTCGTAGCAATGAGACAAGACGTCAAGCGCTGCCATCTCAATCTCAATAAATAAATAAATATCAAATATCTTCCCCACATACAGTTATCGCCACATATACTTAAGGGCTGGCGTCAGGAAGGGCAACCAACCGTAAAATCCGTAAAAAAACCGTAAAATATAGAAAATAGTTATTGTTGTAAATATCCATTTTTCGTGAACTGCAGTAGAACTATTCATATGTATTATCTTGCTGTGCAGAACTGACCTTTTTGAGTCGCAGCGGACGCGTTTCGAACTATGTTGTTCTTCTTCGGCGCTTGGTTGCAGTCTGCAACCAAGCGCCGAAGAAGAACAAAATAGTACGAAACGCGTCCAGACTGCAACCAAGCGCCGAAAAAGAACAACATAGTTCAAAACGCGTCCGCCGCGACTCAAAAAGGTCAGTTCTGCACAGTAAGATAATACATATGAATAGTTCTACTGCAGTTCACGAAAAATGGATATTTACAACAATAACTATTTTCTATATATAGTGATACATAGATATATTAATGAAGGGGTGAGAACCTATCCTTTTGTTTCGCCTCTAAAAGGATGAAGCAGTCGGTTAATGTTATTGGCCAACGAAGTTGACCTGTCTAAAGATACCAAGAATCTGTGTTTCAAATTTGAAGTTGATTGATAAAGGCGTTCGAAAGTTATCGTGGAACATACATACAAACAAACACACAACGCCTCGAACCTCAAGTCAAAAGGATGAACTCGCTTCGCTCGTTCAATTAAGTTATTGTGCTTGAAGCAGTGTACTATGCAGATGTGAATACAATTTATTTAAACAGAATTTATTAATTTCGAATTCCTTTAGGCGCTATTAGTTTATTTATTTCTCAGTTTTCAAATAGATGAATATTGAAGATGCTCGTATAATTGCAATTTAAATACTAGTTGGATTTTACAATATTGATAACAAGTCTTCTTGTGTTTTGGAGCATCAGACTGAATGAAATTCAAATGTTTGACTTTAACTGTTGAATATTCAAAGCCAATTACACGATTGTCTAAAACAAAACGTTTTTCCAACTAGTTGATTACAATGTAAGCCTTAAACTTTTCCTCTCAGTAAATTATAATATGAAACTTTATGACATTCTTTAACTGAATTAAAAGCTTGAAATTTCGTATAAAGTTTTGAAATTAATACCGGTTGTATTTCAATCACAGTAAGAGCTTCTTATCTATTTTTTTTTCACCTACACTTGAAGTCAAGATGTGATAATAATAGACAAGGCTGTGTTACAGCATAATATAGGCTTTAATCGTATAAATTGCATTGCACGATGTTGAAAATGAATTTTGAACTTACTAAAAGTAGTTTTGTCAGACTTTTATTGCATGTAGTAATTACATTTTTCAATTCAAATACATCCTTTGACTCATGAGAAAACCTTCAATTGATAATTCACTGACTGCTTCATGAATTTATTGTTATTATTCTTTTTTTTCTTCTTTCTTACATGGTTTAGGCATTACTGCCCCTTTAAACCTTTGCTGCAACTCTGTAGTAATATAATTTTCAAGTTTAAATACATTGTTTGACTTATGAGAAAATCTTTAGTTGATAATTCTCAATAGCTTTGCTTTATATAGCAATTACTTATTATAGCCAGTTCTATGATTCATTTTTTTTTTTAAATAAATTGTTGACATCAAGTGTCTTGTAGCAAGTAGTCCAATGTATTGTTAACAATGATAATATTCATGTTAACGGAAGGTTTTTCCGTATCTCGTACTCTAGGCGTGGAATTTTCAATTTTCATCCCTAGTTTCCCTTCTTTTTACATCATTTACCATTCACTTTCTTCTCTGTAGTTGTTCCTAGATCATTTACTTCTTATTTCAGACTTTCTGTGATGAAAATTTCAACTGAAATGGAGGAAATAATAATTTTAAATATCAATTTCGATGTGAAAAATTGAAAATAAATAACATTATCACTTATTTAGTGGTTCAAAGTCCACCTGAAACTAGTCCACCATTTATGACCCACGCACAAGTCTAGGGCTCATGTGGGCATCATCAGTACAAAAAAGGAAAAAGAAAAAGATTTAGGATATTCACCAATCAATCCAAAGTTGAAATTTATTGTTCAATAAATTATAAAACTATAAGTTGAATACAAACAATGTATCCACTTTTATAGCCAATTTCTTGAATAACGCTCAGCTAGTGTAATTTATCCATAAAAGTTGCGTGTGTCGGCGAGTTTTTTTTTTTGAGGATGAAGCCCACATAGGTTTGAGACCTGTGCGTGGGTAATGAGTTGGATGATGGCGATTGATGAGTTGGACCTACATTTTTAGGTGGGTTCCGAACCAACGGGAAATGATTTTACAGCAGAGAACAGTGTATTTTTGCTGGCTAATCTAACCGGTCACCCTTACAAAGAGAGCCCAGGAGAACGCAGCTTATCTCTATATGATTGAACAGATACCAGCTACGGCTCACGGCTATCACCAACGTGGATTAAAGTAAGGGAAGTGATATCCGCGAGCCGTAGCAGGTATCTGTTCAATCAGATAGATAAGCTGCGTTCTCGTAGGTCCTGTTTGTAACGGTGACCGATTAGATTGGCCAGCAAAAAAGACACTGTTCTCTGCTGAAAATCACTTCCCGGTGGTTCGGAACCCACCTAAAACTGTAGGTCCAACTCATCAATCACTATCATCCAACTCATTGCCCACGCACAGGTCTAAGACCTATGTGGGCTTCATCCTCAAAAAAAAAAAAAAAAAAAAAAAAAAAAATAAGGCTCGTATTCGTTTGATTTTTCTTGCTTATTCTTTGAATTTTCTCGTTTCCCCCCCCTAATTTCTGTTGAAATTTGTTTCAGGTGAAGCACATAGGCCACGTGGTACCCACGCACGGTTTCAGCAGTTTCAAATTCATTCCGGGCTCGCACGATCAGGCGATTGTGGCGTTGAAATCCGAAGAGGACCAGGGCAAGATTGCCACCTACATAATGGCCTTCACTATACAGGGTGACATTCTGTATCCCGAAACAAAGATATCGGATAGCATGAAATTTGAAGGCATCGAATTTGTTTGATGTCAGAAAATGTTTTTGTCAATTTGTGTACCGAAGGTGCTATTACTAGGTTAATAAACTATTTTATGTTACAGATGTGTGTGTTGTGATTTAGATTGCCTTCTAAGAGCCTAATTGACCGAGCGAAGAGAGGTTTCTGTTTCAAGATTTTTCTATGCTGAAAGAGGTTCATTCACGGATTACCTATGGCATAGATTTTTGGGGTAATTCCAGCGAAGTAGGACAAATCTTTAAATTGCAAAAATGGGCAATAAGAATTCTGGTGGGTGAGTCTATTCGGACGAGCTGTCGACCATATTTCAAACAGTTGGAAATTCTGCCTGTGCCTAGTTTATATATATTTGAACGAGTCAATTTAATAAAGTAAAATGAATCAATGTTTAATAGGGATTCCATGGTTCATTCTCATAACACTAGGTGCAGGGACGAACTTAGAAATGAAACTCATCACACTGCTCTCTGTGCAAATGGAGTTAGAAATTCAGGAGTTCAACTTTTTAATGTTTTAATGTAGATGTGACCAGATTGAGAGAGTCGTTCAAAGTAACTGACTCTTTAAAATGAACTACGAATTAGTAGTTCAAATTCAGAAAGTAGGTAGTTCACTTTTGAACTGCGTTTGTGTTTTACGGAATACTGTCATCACACCATCTAGTGAGCGCGCCTTGAATTAGCAGAGCAGTGCAGCGGCCTGCTATAGGCACTGATAGACAAGAGCACTCACCTCCCCACTCAACGAGCATTTTGAACTGTGAAGTGAACTAACTACAACAACAGCTTGCTCACTCACTCACCTCTCTCAGTTCCACGAGCTTTTTGAAATGTGAGCTGAACGAACTAAAGCTGGCTGAGAAAGCTCATTGAGTAAGCTCTGTGCTCTGGAATATTAAACTGATGACTCAGATTCAGAGAATTATTCATATTGAGGCGCCAGACATACGACAAGGCTGTTTATTGTTGTGTGTGTGTATGAGTGCTCAGTGAGCGAGAGAGCGCTTAGCTGCTGAACAAGCAATGGTAGTGGATAAGCACGAGCATTGCTGATGACTCATTTTTGAACTAGTTCGAATGAATGACTCACTTATAAGAGTGAGGGCAATTGAACGACTCATTGAAAAGAGTCATTATTGCCAAGGCTACCGGCCAGGCTTAAGAGACTTCCTCTCAAAAAATTTAAAGAGGTTTTCAAGAGAGAGCTAAAGGACTGGTTTCTATTCAAGCCAAGAATGTAGAGAGTATTATAAAAATCCTAAATTAATATAGCCTGAATGGAAATAATTGGTTGTATACAGAGTGGCGAACGCGCGCCAAAAATATCTTACCAAAATTTTGACAAAGGTCTGATCCAAGCACCAGCTCCCATGGTTCCCACGCTGCCGTATAAATAGTCCTGAATAGGAAAAATATATTATTAGTAAAAAATAAGAAATAGAAAAATTAAGAGGCTTCCTTTTTCTAAAGATTATGACCAGTATTTATGAACATTCCTTCAGTATCTCTTGATTCGAGGGACTCTTGAAGTGCCTATATTAATACATTACATTACAAGACTCCCTTAAGTCAAGAGACACTGAAGGAACGTTCATAAATACGGTCCTATGTCTTGAAGATTCCGTTTATGAAGTACAAGACAAGTCAAAGTCAGATCAACAATTATATACAATATTATAATTCTTATTTACTAGTTACCAAAATTTAATTTAGTTGAGGTGAGGCTCAATTTTGATCAGCAAGGAAAACTTGTACATCTTCTATCACTGTATTCATTTATAGAATACAAAACTACATGCACAAGTCATGCAAAAAATGAAAAATATTGAAATATAATAACAGAAATCCAATAATATACAAAATTAAATCCATAAACTAATTTAAAATAATAGTACTATATTAATATTATTAGTAATGTTAGCAAACAGTTCAAGGTACACGTTCTGAAAAGTTGTAATGATTTTATAGTTTTTCTATGTCATTATAGTGAGATTTTGTTTCAATCAAGATGGATGTTGGTTTTTTTCTTAACTTATTAGTCCACAGTGAAGTAAATTTTTTTTGTTTGTTATAATATTTAAAAACATTAAATATACGGTAAAAATTGTGAATAAGGATATATATTTTTTTTAGTTTATTGAGAGTTATATTTTAGTTTGTTGAAAGATATTTTCAGTTCAGGGTAAAGTTATTTGGTTAAGCGACTCATCACTCAGCACAAGCTTGGCTTAGAGAGGGTTGAACCATCTTTTTTCATTCTAAAATCTTTATTAGTTTATTTATTTTGTCTAGAATATTCTATAATTTTATTTTGTTTATTTATTTTCTTTTGATTTATTTATGGAATGTTTTATTTGCTTATTTAAAAAAATGAAAGTTTATTTTATTGTATAGGGTACTTATATATTTTGCATCTTGGAATGTCATTGTGTCTTATATGAAAATGTATTGTACATTTTGATTGGTTGAATAAAAAAATTTATTTATTTAATATATGTGGAGATGTAAACCCCTTCCAACTATGGTTGCCCACGTACTATGGAGGGGTTCTCATAATATTAGGGTAGGAGGAAGAAGGAGTAGAAAGGAAAGGTTGAACGATTTAATGAGAGAAAAAGAAAATTAAAACTGCTATTTTTCCAAAACTAAATATCAGAAAAGTAGTTCCTCTTGATCCAATTTTTGATATCATTTTTTATTTTCATGTTTATTTTACTATTGTTGATGTATTGATTGGGAATTTTGTTTATGATTTTAGTACTTATGTATACTAACTGTCTCCTAATTGATTCAATATTTGTTTTATAGATTTGAAATTTACTTGAATTTTGTCTCAAACTGTATTGGCTGCTGACAATGTTATTGGTGTAAGGGAAAGTAGTTTTGTTCTAAATTATGTATTTTACTACAATTTATTTCTATTTAAATCATGATTTTTACTCGCTTAATAATTTGTTTAACATTTTTTATTTTCGATAAAATCTTGCTTACACTGGAGGGACGCATTTCGCTTCTAAAGTGAAGCTTCATCAGCCTGATATTAGATACAGAGTTGAATGCTCACCCATAAATTTGACTCGAGGGCCCACAGCAGTTTTTTGTAGCCGGAAGTGATACTTGTTGCCTGACGACAGCTGCCTGGTCGATCTTTTTCGACTAAGTTGTCGCTCGTGAAAGCAGTGGCCACGTTCCAAGAGTAGATCACGTTGTCGTCCTGCTCGCGAAAGTACAGATTTGAGCCCAAGTCTCCATCACTGCCCACAAAAACTATCCTGCTAGGCTTCTTGCCGACCTGCGACACTGAGGCGAATGTTTTTCCCTCGCTGTTAGGACATGGAAGACCAGAATTTAATATGAAAGCTTCTTTAACATGTGGTGCGAGTTTCTACTTATCACTTTTGCATGCCTTCGATCACACAATTATGTAACATTAGCAATTGAATTGTGCTTTATTTCCTCTTAAAAAAACAAGTACATAGATAAGTCAGAGAAAAAAAATATTAGTTCGAAGTTACCGACAATTGAACAAACTGACAAATTTACTTAAACAGAATTTATTAATTTCGAATTCCTTTAAGTGCTATCAGATTATACTGAAGACTTCCGCAATGGCGGATATTGACAACAGTATTGAATAGCTGATGGAAATCGATGAATGCTACTGTACAAAAAGTTGGTTAAGGCGCGCGACCGGCAATTGGGAGATCCGTGGTTCGATTCCCGGTGGTGACTGATATTTTTGTACAGTAGCATTCATCGATTTCCATCAGCTATTCAATACTATTGTCAATATCCGCCATTGCGGAAGTCTTCATACAGTGAGAGCTAAAATGAATGGCTAAATGTGTTGCTAAGTGCAAAACTAAAAAAAATTGCGCAGAACGAGCCCTAGGACTAACTTCTACCCTATTAGTTGTAGGAGGTTTAAATTTGAAATGTTCCTTCATTAAATGTGTTGAGTAAGAAAACAATGAAGAACTCTGATCAACTGGAAGTGCCCTAGGACTAACTTCTACCCTAATAGTCCTAGAAAGTTGAAATTTGAAATGTAGCCTCAGTGGGAGGTGGCAAATAATAAAATCAAGAAGGATTTCTTTCGAGACTACAGCGATTTCTTACGAGCCTGCTAGTATTGATTCTTTCTTTGTACATTACGTCTTGGAGACTCCAGTTAAGGAGTATAAGACAAGTCAGATCAACAATTATACTATCTTATACACTAGTTACCATAATTACTATATCAATTAGTTGAGGTGGGGCTTAATTTTGATATGAAAGGAACTCTTGTACACTATAAAAAGCTTTGTCAACGAAATATTTTTTCAATTGTTTTTTAAATATTTCTATATTTTCAAGACTCTTTAAAACCTGCGATAGATTGTTGTAGAGATTCCTACCAATATAACTGGTTTTTTGTTTGAATAAGCTACTATTGTGACTCACCAAGTGGTAATCTTCTCAGCTTCTTGTATTATAATCGCGTACGTCAAGATTTTGGTTAATATTGACATATAAAGTAGCTTCATACACATATAAGCAGGGTACAGTTAGGAGACCAAGTCTCTTGAACAACGGCCTACATGAATCTAATCTGTTTACTCTTTCCTTACACCTAACCGCTTTCTTTTGGATCTTAAACACTGTGGATCTAAACACTTTGGATCTTGTATAACATTGATTTCTAGACATAACCTTTATTTAGATATTTCTGTATTGAATTTTAGAAGAGGAAGCTTCCTCTCTATTCTACTGCAATGTGATGATGCGAATAGATGATACATAAATAAATAATTATCATGCTATTACATTACTACAATTAGTTTTCAAATTCAATTTAAATTTTTATTCACTTGTTATGTGAATTTAACGACTTGTAGTCAAATATTCATTGAGAATAAGTAAAATTTACTTACTCTGTAGGCCAAGCGCTTTCGAATCTTTGAGATCCGTTTCCAGAGGCCTCTGAAAACGGATCTCAAAGATTCGAAAGCGCTTGGCCTACAGAGTAAGTAAATTTTACTTATTCTCAATGAATATTTGACTACAAGTCGTTAAATTCACATAACAAGTTAATATTAACAACGCAGTTCGTCATGGAACAAGAAATCCAGGAATTAAATTTTTACACAACATATTGTAGTGAACATGAATTTGGAGGGAATAGAGAGAAAGAAGAAACAGTGGTTCTCGGTGTTATCTGCTATGTAAATATTTACTTTAAAGCAATTTATTACTCTGCTTTTGACACTTTTATGGTGTTTACTTGGTAATTAGTAGAATGTTCTAGTTGTTTGATTAGAAATTAATGGAGTCTTATCGAATATTGTAGAAAGTTCCAGTTTCCTTGATTTATTTATTCAGAAGATGATAGAAAAATGTAGAAATTGCTCGATTGTTGAAAAACCTATTTAAGGCAACGCATTTGTAAATTAGTTGAGTTGTCTTTGTAATTCGTCATGATAAACAAGTGTGACAGTTAAGTAGTTCAGTTATTGTTCTACGTTGATAAGTGGTGGTAGTGACAGTTCGCATTAATACAGACAGTGAAATCCCGTTGGCGCTTTTACAAACCATGCAATGAACTTTCATTGTCTGTAGTGATAATTCTCTTGAAAGTTCAAAAGTGATAATTCTTTTATCTATTACTGTATTGACGGACTTGTGCTACGTAAGTTAATTGTTCTTCCTCGACGTTTCTTGTTGAGTATTATTAGACAGTTTATTGTACAGTTATTGTTTAATATTAGATCGGCCTTTTGACATTTAGTGATTGATTCATGTACAGTTCATTGGAAACTCATTATCAGTTGAACAATATCATGTTATCTGTTTTTAATTGCTTATTTTTCTGTAAGAAATTACTGAACATTGTGAGTTGAAGATTATTTGTGTTAATAAAGTGAAAGGGCTACATTTAAGTGTTGCCAGTGTTATTTTGGACATGAAACCCGTAACAATATGAAAAAAATACCCCTCACATACCTCAAATCCTTGGCGGGCGCACTGAACAGATAGTTGCCGCTCAAATAGGAGAAGTAGAGTGTCGGTTTGGAATTGGACAGACGACAGGGCTCGCATTGAGCGATCATCAGATGCAGCACGTCCTGCTTGCAGCCATGTTGCTTGAGGCAGATCAGCGGCGGCAATTGAACCCTGAAGCCGTGACTGCTGCTGGTCAGGGCGCCATTGTAGACGATCAGCGACCTCGTGCCTGCATCACTCACAAACAGAGTGTTGCCATCGGTCACATCGGCCACTAGGAACTGGAGGCGACTCTCGGGGCACACCATGTCGCTTAGGTCGATCACTTTTACTACCTGTGACATCTCAACAAATAGCAGCTCATGCAATGGTTGTATATACATAATATTTGTTTATGCAACGATTTTATTTTGACCCTTATTAAGGCACGAGTTAGATGTAAGTTATAACACGAGCGAATGCGAGTGTTATAAATATCTCACGAGTGCTTTAATGGCCAAATAAAATCGTTGCATACACTATTTTATCTACGACCACTAGTATACATTTAATTAAAACAATTTCATTTTACCTGTGACTGTCAGAGATACCTAACCTCTCATCTCAAATACGAGAAGTTATAGTAGATTGTTAGGTTAAAGCAGCTGGTGTAGCAGTTTGATCAAATCAGCTGATAGTTTCACAATATTGAATTACGATATTGATTCCATCAAAAATGCTTTTGATTGGTCCAGAACCCATGTTATAATGTAGAACATGTACTATAATGAGCTCATTATGCAACGGGTTTCAAAAAGCATTTCGAAAAGACAGCTGTTTTGGCATAAATTGTGAAACTGTAATGTATAGGCCTACATTATGACATGGTCGTAGATAAATAAATAAATGAAAATAATTTATTGTCAAAACAAATCATTTTTATAAAACAACGTCATTAATAAATATAGAATAAAATTGAGCAACTATTCAAATAATCTATTTCATTCCTGGATTTCTTGTTCCATGAAGAACTGTGTTGTTAATATTAACTTTTTATGTAAATTTAACGACTTGCAGTCAAATATTTGACTGCAAGTTGTTAAATTCACTTAAAAAGTTAATCTATTTCAACTCATTAATACAGAGACTGGTTAAGGAGTGTAGGACAAGTCAGATCAATAATTATACGCGATGTTGAAGACCCATCTTGTTTCCACTATTACGGTACATAATAAAAACTTGAAAAAACACTTTGAAGTAGAAATTGACTCACGTTATGGCGTGACGGCCGTTTCAATCTGTTGTCAAGAGCATTGTCAGACGACCCATAGTACACTCATAAATGAGTAATATGGAAATTATAAGTCACATTATGGTGTGACGGCCGTTTCGCTCTGTTGTCAAGAGCATTGTCAGACGACCCACAGTACACTCATAAATGAAAATAATTTATTGTCAGAACAAAACATTTCTGTATAAATGAATTATCATTTATACAAATTATTAAATTTTATTCAAATGAAATATAATTTCTGGGATAATGAATATATGATGTTAAAGATCCATCTTGTTTGCACTAGTATTATAAATAATAAAAACTTGAAAAAACAATTTGAAATGGAAATTAACTCACGTTATTGCGTGACGGCCGTTTCACTTTGTTGTCAAGAGTATCGTCAGACGACCCACAGTACACTGATTTAAGGCATGAGTTTGAGGGTTATGGATGTTGGAGGGGTGGGGGGATGAATAGGCGGGAGGTTTGAAATAGGGATTATTTTGTCAAAAAGGGTATGTGAGAAGAAGTGGAGTTGATCATTTAAAATGTTGTCAGGTTGCTGCTTTGTGTGTTTGTAAATCTCATATTGTTCTAATACATTGAGTTCCTGGCGTTTGTGAGTGAAGTGAAGTGTGTCTAAATTAGTGTCAATGTCTGTATAACTGTGGCCTGTTGAAATGATGTGTTCAAAAGTGGAATGTGTGGTACTGTGAGTAGTCTGAGGATACGCCATAACGTGAGTTAATTTCCACTTAAAAGTGTTTTTTAAGTATTTATCAGAAAATAATTTATTATGATGTTGAAGATCCATCTTGTTTCCACTAATATGTATTATAAACTTAAAAAACACTTTTAAATGGAAATTGACTCACGTTATGGCGTACGGCCGTTTCGCTCTGTTGTCTAGAGCATCATCAGACGACCCACAGTACCTTTTTTTTTTTTTTTTTTTTTTTTTAGGATGAAGCCCACATAGGTCCGAGACCTGTGCGTGGGTAATGAGTTGGATGATTGTGATTTATGAGTTGGACCTACAGTTTTAGGTGGGCTCCGAACCACCTTAATAATTTATTGTCAAAACAAAACATTTTTGTATAACAATGTCATTAATAAATATAGAATAGAATTTTTATGGAGAGACACACAATTACAACATTCGCAACTTCAACTTAATTTCTATGGTAATGCCCTTTTTAAAAGATATAAAAACTATAAATAGTCATAAACAGTTTGTTAAATTTAGGGATTGGCTGGTGAACAGGGCTTCCTGCTCAGAAAATGTGTTTATGATTGGGCAACATGATCTATATACGAGTATGTTTTAGTATTTATGTTTTTATTGAATTTTTGACTCTTCCTCTGGCTGGTATCTTGACCGGGTGTTCTCGGGGTGTAATTATATCTATGTATCTAATACAGAGACTGTTTAAGGAGTATAGGACAAATCAAATCAACAATATTATACACTAGTTTCTATAATTACTATATCAATTAGTTAAGGTGAGACTTAATTTTGATGTGAGAGGAACTCTTGTACACTATAAAAAGCTTTATCACCTAAATATTTTCTCAATTGTTTTTTTAAATAATTCTATATTTTCAAGACTAAAAACTGGGTAGCTTGTACAGTTTTCTTCCAATATATACTCAATATAAAATAAATATAATTAGGCTTTTTTCGAATAAGCTACTATTGTGAATCACTCTGTGCTCAATTTCTTAAATTTTAGGAGTGGGAATGCTCATTAATTCTTATAAGTCACCCTCTCTATTTTCTTATAAGACCTAGTTAAACATTCCCTCACACCCACACCCCACCCCGTTAACATTTTTTTTTTGAGGATGAAGCCCACATAGGTCTGAGACCTGTGCGTGGTAATGAGTTGGATGATGAGTTGGACCTACAGTTTTAGGTGGGTTCCGAACCACCAGGAAATGATTTTACAGCAGAGAACAGTGTCTTTTTTGCTGGCCAATCTAATCGGTCACCGTTACAAACAGGACCTACGAGAACGCAGCTTATCTCTCTGATTGAACAGATACCTCGGTGCCTACTCTAAATTTCCTATAAACTTGTTTCGATTTGCACCAAACATTTTGTATGAATCTTACAATAATCTGTTTTTTGTTTTCTACTAATTTTCTTTCACAGTTCGTATCTAACTAAAACCAATATACTTTTTTTTAATGAATGGTAAAATAAAAACAAATAAAGCCTTTTTTATTTTTTAATTTAAATAAAGTACAGTAGTAATATCAATACGTAAACAGATGTTTTTGGATATTTCTGAAAAACTAGTGCTGTAGTTTTCATATAACTTGGCAGCAGTTGGGTTCAGATGTAGCAAGTCCTCATCTTCTACACGCTGCCAAGTTATATGAATACTACAGTAAGTCTAATACTACTAATACTCTAATACTACTAATACTACAGTAAGTCCAAAAAAGACTTGAGAAAATGAGAACGAGTTTGAGAGCGATGCAAAGAATCATGCTTGGAGTAGCAAGGAAAGATAGAAAAACAAAAATATGTATTTAAATATGTAACAAGAGTTCCTTTCAAATCAAAATTAAGCCTCACCTCAACTAATTGAAGTAATTATGGTATCTAGTGTATAATATTGTTGATCTGACTTGTCTTATACTCCTTAACTGGAGTCTCCAAGACGTAATCTACAAAAAAAAAAAAAAAAAAAAAAAATCACTTGGTGAGTCACAATAGTAGCTTATTCAAACAAAAACCTAGTTATATTGGTAGGAAATTCTACAACAAGCATCCGCAGTTTTTGAAGAGTCTTGAAAATATAGATATATTTAAAAAACAATTGAAGAAATATTTTGTTGATAAAGCTTTTTATAGTGTACATTTCACATCAAAATTAAGCCTCACCTCAACTAATTGAAGTATTTATGGTATAGTGTATAATAATGTTGATCTGACTTGTCTTATACTCCTTAACAGGAGTCTCTCCAAGACGTAATCTACAAAAAAAATCAAGATTTTGGTTGATATCACTTGTTTACACACATAAATTAGCTTCATACACATACAAGCAAGGTAGAGTTGGGAAACTCCTGTGTCACTTCCACCAAATATTTGAAGAAATATTTAGTTGATAAAGCTTTTTATAGTGTACAAGAGTTCGTTTCACATCAAAATTAAGCCTCACCTCAACTAATTGATATAGTAATTATGGGATCTAGTGTATAATATTGTTGATCTGACTTGTCTTATACTCCTTAACTGGAGTCTCCAAGACGTAATCTACAAAAAAAAAAAAAAAAAACATTTGATCTCATCAGGGTTGCATCATTTCTGAAACGCTTGTTAGTAAATATAATTATGGATTAAAAAATAGAACAAGTTAAGAACTGAAAATTTCTCACCTTATTATCTGTTATTTGTATGCCAAAAATTCTAGGTGGTGCTATTTTCGTAGGATTTTCCAGCGTGTTAATTTCCCCAATGTCGAGCACCCATAGCACGCTCTGATTGTTGTCCAGAAAGATGTCAACTGCGTTCACAATGCTGGCATAAGTGTCTTTGGTATGCTCCAGCCAACTGGGAAACGGGTACAGTTCCGTGTCGAATTTAGTCTGTGACGTCAGAAGCACGTAGCCCAGACTGAACGGAATTCCAGGTCTGTATCTGATAAATAACACATGAAAATGAAGAAAAAACTTTGAATAAAGTAATGAATAATAAGACGAAGTTGTCACAACCACATTTATAAATAAGTCCTTAATGAGGAGTTGAATGGAATAGGAGCGTAACCCAGAAATCGGAATTTTGAGAAAACAGACCTTGAAGTTTTCAATTAGCTTCATAATATAGTGTTTTTTTCAATTACTTTGAAATTTAGCAGATTTTAATTTGGGATTTCATGATTGCAGTGTAATTTAAAGTTTCAAGCATACATCAACAGTTAATTTATATAAACAGAATTTATTAATTTCGAATTTCTTTAATTGCTATTAGTTTATACTGAAGACTTCCGCAATGGCGGATATTGACAACAGTATTGAATTGTTGATGGAAATCGATGAATGCTACTGTACAAAAATATCAATCACCACCGGGAATCGAACCACGGACCTCCCAATTGCCGGTTGGGCGCGTGAGATACGAGCCGATATGGCCAAGTTAAAAATGAATGCTGCTGTGCAGAAAGGTCTCCATGGTCTAGTGGTTAAGGCGCCCAACCGGCAATTGGGAGGTCCGTGGTTCGATTCCCGGTGGTGACTGATATTTTTGTACAGTAGCATTCATCGATTTCCATCAGCTATTCTATACTGTTGTCAATATCCGCCATTGCGGAATTCTTCAGTATAAACTAATAGCACTTGAAGGAATTCGAAATTAATGAATTCTGTTTATGTATATTTGTCAGTCACTACAAACTAACTTGTTAATTTATAATTGAATGATTATAATATACATGTAACCGCCCTTATTCCATTCAACTGGTCAGCAAGGCCCTTTTTCCATACTTGAATGGAAATATAAATTAAATTCAATTCAATTATAAATTAAGAAGTTAGTTTGAAGTGACTGACAAATATACATAAACAGAATTTATTAATTTCGAATTCCTTCAAGTGCTATTAGTTTACAAAAGGGCAGTTTCAGACTTGAGACTTTATAAGACTTTCTATTGAATGATATGTAATACAAGCTGTAAAGTGATATTAATAACTGGAATAAGATGTTGTCACCATCATCAACATCACTGGTCATTTTAAATAAAAAGAAAATATTGAAAATGTTCTATTATTCACATTTTTCAAAGTATCTTTTTATTTTAAATGAAAAATATAGCAACGTGGCAAAGCATAACATTCAACATTGAGCTATTTATGATCTGCACACAAATGACATTGATATATATATATATTACTGTATATCATATTAAAATTCAATGTGTAATATTTATATCAATGACAAATTATGTAACTTGGAAACTGTTGAAAACACATGACATGACCTCCTAAAATTGAATGTCACCAGCTGGGGAAAGAAGATACAGGAATGAAATTTCGCAGGCATACCAACTAAACTATGGAGATGCCAAAAAAGCGTTGAACGGAAAAAGGGTAGAACATGGATAACGCCCGTATTCCATATAACTATCCATAACTCCATATAACCGTTGCCTTCGAGGAATATTCCTCGAAGGCAACGATATAACTCCTCTATATAACACCTAATTTTGCAATTTCATTTGTGAACTAAAGAATAGGCTGACCCCACAAGCAATATCTTCCTGTATCTTGCTCAAACGTTTAAAATATTGAGTTGTCAACCCCCTTATTCTTAATAAACTATTAGCTTGTATAAAAGTCAGTACAATAAATATTTATATTTTGTTTTGAGATGAGAGCTAGAGCTAGTTATCAAACTATTATATTTAAATATAGATACAATTCTATTTTGAGAGGGTAAACATTCATTGAAACTATTACAAAATAGATGGAAATTTTTTAATAGAAAAGTTGATAAGAGAAAATTTACAGTAGATCACAAAGTAAACGAATAACTTTAATGTAGTTGTAGTTGGTAAAATCTCGGGAATCAGTCAATAGGAAACACTTGTGTTTGAACACTTGGTGTTCGTGCAATCGTAATGCTCAGTCGAAACAAATAGTTTATTCGCATTGGCCGATACCCGATATAACCTAACCCGATATTACCTAAAGAATTAATTAGTGGTAGAGCCCTCTTATTTGCTGATGATACATCACTCATTTTCAGCAATTCCATTCTAGATAATTTAGAAATAAGTGCCCATATAGGTGTGCAGTCCATTGTCCAATTTTTAAACCAGTTGAAATTAACTATAAATAGTAAAAAATGCCAATACCTTCAATTCAAAAACAAACATAATTTAAATGAAGATAGGGCTATAAACGTGTTTGTAAACGATAATCAATTAGACCAGGAAGAAAAAATTGCATTTCTAGGAGTTACGTTGGATAGACGATTGACCTGGACTCCATACATTGAGAAAATATGTAGTAAAATTTCATCTGGGGTATTTGTCCTGCGACAGCTCGCTAGATTGAATGACAAAAAGTTACTTTTTACAGCTTACCATGGGCTCTTACTGTCACATATTAGGTATGCTATCTTAGTATGGGGTAATTCATCAAAACAAAATCTTGATAGGGTGTTTAAGATCCAAAAGAAAGCGGTTAGGTGTATAGAAAGAGTAAATAGATTAGATTCATGTAGGCCGTTGTTCAAGAGACTTGGTCTCCTAACTGTACCCTGCTTATATGTGTATGAAGCTACTTTATATGTAAAAACGAATGATATTAACCAAAATCTTGATGTACATGATTATAATACAAGAAGCCGAGGAGATTATCACTTGGTGAGTCACAATAGTAGCCTATTCAAACAAAAACCTAGTTATATTGGTAGGAAATTCTACAACAAGCTGCCGCAGTTTTTGAAGAGTCTTGAAAATATAGAAATATTTAAAAATCAATTGAAAAAATATTTAGTTGATAAAGCTTTTTATAGTGTACAAGAGTTCCTTTCACATCAAAATTAAGCCTCACCTCAACTAATTGAAGTAATTATGGTATCTAGTGTATAATATTGTTGATCTGACTTGTCTTATACTCCTTAACTGGAGTCTCCAAGACGTAATCTACAAAAAAAAAAAAAAAAAAAAAAAAAAAAAAAAAAAAACACCCACTATATTTATTTAATAGTCCAGACACCGGCCCTTACTTCAATTTGCTATGATAAGCAATCGTCAAATTCCTGGGCGCTTTACCAACTCGACCAAAACTAATGCACACTGGAAAAGTATAGTATTTTTCCAACATTATCCTAGGTAGTTGAAAGTATTTCAAGGCCCACTACATCTTCATAATAGTCCCAAGACGGATGAGTAAATAAATTGCATTTCCCCATTAGTAAAGCATACTGTAGCCCTATAAACAGCTAAAATAAATTAGCCCTATAAACAGCTAAAAGTATTGTATTTTTCAACATTATTCCAGGTAGCTAAAAGTATTTCAAGGCCCACTACATCATCATAATAGTCCCAAGGCAAATATTTGAATAAATTGCATTTTAATAAAACCTAAATTCCTGGATTCCTAAATTCTTGTTTCATAACGATCTGCGTTGTTAATTAACTTTTTATGGTAAGTTCAACGACTTGCAGTCAATTGTAATTGAGAATAAAAATGATGATTTATTATAATGATAATTTATTCTCAATTAGAATTGACTGCACATCGTTGAATTTGTTATGAGTTGATATATCGACTTAGATATATCGATTTCTAAGTCGACCAGTACAGTTGACTCTAAGTAAGTCGACACATCAATGTTATTCGATTCTCACAAAATGTGTTCCTGTTCCGGTTAAGTAAGCGTGCTATACAGTTTGTGTTCAATACAATAAATAAGAAATCTTATTAATTGTAATGCGTTTATTCAATTAATCCTTCAAAAGAATTTGCCATAAAAAACAATCTACCTCTAATCCCAAAAAAACAGGTGAAATTTGCTTAAATCGTATCTAATGCAGACAGGAGGAGTATTGTATTTCTCCAACATTATTTCAAGGCCTACTAATAGTCCCAAGGAGAACTATTGAATAAATTGTATTTTCCCATTAATAGAGCTCAAACAACAGGTGGAATTGGCAAAAATCTTATGTAATGCAGACAAAAGGAGTAATGTATTTTTCCAACATTATTATTTTTAGGTACCATAGTTGAAAGTATTTCAACGCCTACTACATCTTCATAATAGTCCCCAAGAGAATAATTTAATAAATTGCATTTATCCATCTAAATTCACAGAGAACTAACCTTGGGAATGTCAAAAATGCCTGCGTTCCAAACATTTGCATTCTAGTGGGTATCATGGCATTAGCAGTGTAGGGTTCACCATAGGAGTTGAGAGTGTAATTGTTGGCTTGATCCTCTGGCCATTGAATATTCTTCCAGGACATCATCAGCGTCAGGTCTTGCATTGAAGGTACGCACTTTTCTGAAGGTACCGGTATGCACTTTTCTGCAGCAAATGATGCACGTGCAAAAATGCATAACAATGCAATCGCCCAGCCACACCTTGAGCCAGTGGACATTCTTCAGATCTGCAATTAATTTTGTAGTTTGTCTGCAATGAGCAACATAAATTTCAATATTGTATATTTTTTAGAGCCCTATATCTGCACTAATTCGATTATAATTACTTTAGCTGGCCTTGGCGTATAGACGGGTGTATAGGTGGGATGTCTATTTACAAATGTTTGAATATATATATATATATATGAATATTATATGAAAATATGAAACTGGAATGTTCAGTAAGAGGAGAGAGTAAAGTGCGGGAAAGTAAATTACAGTGCAGGAAAGTACTTTGCAACCTTACAACACAAAATAGTCTGCATGTAATACGCAGGTTCCCTATTCTGCAGGAAAGTAAATTACAGTGCAGGAAAGTAATTTGCAACCTTACAACACAAAATAGTCTGCATGAAAGTAAATTACAGTGCAGGAAAGTAATTTGCAACCTTACAACACAAAATAGTCTGCATGTAATACGCAGGTTCCCTATTCTGCATTCAAAAATAGGTTGGCTACTCTGCTTCAGCTGTGAAATAGTTGTTGTTGATGAAATCGATTTGATTCAAAGATAGGTTATGTGAGGAGTTTTCAGGTTATGTATGCCCTGTTTTGTTCTTATTCATTATAGATTTTTAAATTAATATAAATTATATATTTATTTAAATATATATTTTATATTTAAATAAATATTTAAAATATTTATTAAAATTTTTTTGAAAATATGAAACTGGAATATTCTGTAAGAGGAGAGAGTAAGGAGATACGTGTGAGAAGAGGCTTTAGACAAGGTGACATTCCATCTGTAATGCCATTCTAGAAACAGCCTTTAAAAATTTGGAATGGCAGGATAAAGATATAGATATCAATGAAAAGAGGCTAAACTGCCTGAAATTTTCCGACGATATTGTGCTTATAGGGAGAAGTACCAATGAGTTTAAATATATGTTGGAAGAAACAAAACAAATAGGCCTGAGAGTCAATTTTGAGAAGGAAAAGGTCAAGCAGATGGAATGCTTTATTTGAACCAAGGAAGAATTATTGAGAATTTCAACAGCTTTATATTAATTTCAGCAGCTTTATATAATTTCATTATATTAAAACAGCTTAATTTCAAGCTGTCAGATTTGGGGCAAGGGATTGGAAAAGACGGTCAATGGGGAGAAATTACAAGAAGAGTTGCCTTGGGATGGTCAATGTTCAAAAGATTCAACCACCTCTTCCGTTCCACAGTTGCAATGTAAAACAAAAGAAGATTGTTTCAGATGTCTATCATCCCAGTCATGTACAGTAGAAACAATTAGTCTGGGCGCGCGGCCGTTTGGTAGTCAGCAATGGCGCGGGGTGGAGAGGGGAGTGTTTATCGCTCATTTCTAAAAACATGTGGCCCATGCGATGCTGCAGATGTCTTCAAGGTCAACTAGCCAACTTTTGCAGGACGGCTAGTAGTGAAGCCAGAGCCACGCGCCCAGTCTAATTGTTTCTACTGTAGTATGGCTGCGAAACATGGACCTAGACAGAGAACATTATCAAGAAAATGAGAACGAGTTTGAGAGCGATGCAAAGAATCATGCTTTGAGTAGCAAGGAAAGATAGAAATACAAAAATATGTATTGCAAAAGAGACAATGGTAGAAGATATAGGACCATTGATAGTAGAAAGGAAATGGAACTGGGCAGGAAATATAGTGAGAACAAAAGACAACAGATGGACGAAGGAGATAATAGACTGCCCATGGACACTGAAGTGGAGCAGAGGACGACCAACCAACAGATGAGATGAGGAGTTTAGGAGAATCTGTGGTGGAGCAACATGGCAGAGGGTAGCGCAGAAGGTGTACGGCAGTGTTTGGTTTTATAAAGAATGAATTGTAAATAAAAATAATTATTATGATAATGCTTGAATAGGTTTAGGTTCGTAAGCTGCCAACCAACACTCCTCTTGGAGGTAACCTCCAACAGATGCTGATTTGCTATAAAAATTTATAAATAATTAAAAACAGAATTTATTAATTTCGAATTCCTTCAATTGCTATTACTTTATACTGAAGACTTGAAGACAAATATTTTGTCTTCAGTGATGAAAGTCTTCAGTATAAAGTAATAGCAATTGAAGGAATTCGAAATTAATAAATTCTGTTTATGTATATTTGTCAGTTTATTCAATTGTCAGTCACTTCAAACTAACTTGTAATTAAAAACACTTTTAAGTGGAAATTATTACTCATGTTATGGCGTGACGGCCGTTTCACTCTGTTGTCAAGAGCATTGTCAGACGACCCATAGTACCACACATTCCACTTTTGCTGATCATTTCAACAGGCCACAGTTATACAGACATTGTCACTAATTTAGACGCACTTCACTCACTTAAGCCAGCAGAAACTTAATGTTTCAGAACAATATGAGATTTACAAACACGCAAAGCAGCAACCTGACAACATTTTAAATGATCAACTTTCTTAGTAATGGCGAAAGTGATATTGTGGAAGGTATCCATAATGAATGATAAGACGAAATTGTCACAACCACATTTATTAAAACGAGTTTGATTGAGATTGATAATGGTGTAACAACCGACACTAGTTTCTCGAAGTTTTAATAAATGTGGTTGTGACAATTTCGTCTTATTATTCATTAAATGATCAACTTAACTTCTTCTCACATACCCTTTTTGACAAAATAATCCCAATTTCAAACCTCCCGCCTATTCATCCCCCCACCCATCCAACATCCATAACCCTCAAACTCATACCTTAAATCAGTGTACTGTGGGTTGTCTGACGATGCTCTTGACAACAGAGTGAAAGGGCCGTCACGCCATAACGTGAGTTAATTTCCACTTAAAAGTGTTCTTTAAGTTTTATTACATATTAGTGGAAACAAGATCATATAAATAATTAATCATGTTCTAAATATGAAATTATGTAAATAACGTGAAGGATGCAATAAAAGGTTTATTTATTTATTATATCTGCACTTGGTATCATATGATTTTATTTATTTAGTGAACATTTTGTGAAGAAAGCAGCTCTGGACTTGAAGCCTGTTCTATCTTTGCATTCCATTGTAATTTTGTTTCAATGAAGAAATTCAATAATTAATATCTTGAATCAGACTTCATCAATTATTATCAATTTTTTCTCGCTGATGATGCCCACACAGCATAAGTCTGAGACTTGTTTTCTAATGATATACGGTTTGTTTCAATGATGATAAGTGATATAATAGATGATGGTGATATAATAAATATTGGGTCTACACTTTTAATTGGGTTTCTCTCATCAACCTGTTGCACCAGATGAGATGACCAAATCAAGTATGTGAATTTTGGGTGCTTACACAGTGGAGCAACCAAAGCTCCAAAGAATCATTGCACATTAGACCAATTCTTTTCTACATAATTTAGAAATAAATCTCATGTGTTAATAATTTAAGCTGTTTGTGATTCCTGCATTATTTATCATTATGGATGTCTACCACAATATCACCATCACAAATAGTAAGCGGACAAGACTTTGTTTATTGATGTGGATTATTGGGCCTATCAACTATTAGCTTAATATTATTATACTCATTTAGAGTTTAGATTGCTCTACTGCAATGAGTGTCTCTATGATCACAAGTTTTAAATCTCATATTTACTGAAACCTATCTATTATCTATCATGTTGGCTGTATCAAAATTTAATAAACTATTGGTACAGTATTAATCTTATATCAAATTCCTGGATTTCTTGTTCCATGACGAACTGCGTTGTTAATATTAACTTGTTATGTGAATTTAACGACTTGCAGTCAAATATTCATTAAGAATAAGTAAAATTTACTTACTCTGTAGGCCGAGCGCTTTCGAATCTTTGAGATCCGTTTTCAGAGGCGTGTTCCTAGATCATCAATGTCAGTTTTACAAAAACCACAATTCTTCTAACCAAAAAACTGACATCGATGATCTAGGAACACGCCTCTGAAAACGGATCTCAAAGATTCGAAAGCGCTCGGCCTACAGAGTAAATAAATTTTACTTATTCTTAATGAATATTTGACTGCAAGTCGTTAAATTCACATGACAAGTTAATATTAACAACGCAGTTCTTCATGGAGTTAGTACTGAACAAGTTAATACTAATATCAAAACTGACACTGTATTTCTATTTAATGTATGATTCTCACTCGCTTATACTGGAGATATTTGATGGATAAATAAATAAAAATTTTATTTCCCTTTTCAAATATACAGTACAAAGTATTTTAACCAAGTGGTTCAACATTTATATTACAGTTAATAATAAGGTAGGCCTATATATAATAAATAAAACATATATTTAGGAAATTATCCTACCCCACTATGGCATGCCATGTTCTAGAGTAGGTGTTAGTAGAGGAAAAAAAGGAGGTTTAGCTAAATTTATAGGATTAAGGATTGGTCAGTTTTCAAAATTACAAGTTTCCATCATAATCATTGTTTGAAAATTCCTCTCTACATGCTGTCTGTCAATATTTATTAGCCAGTTACGAAGATGTTGCTTGAATTTATTGATCTGTCCTATTGCTAGGGATGCATTTCACTTCTAAAGAGAAGCTTCATCAGCCACATCTCTTTAGAAGCGAAATGCATCAATCCAGTATAAGAGTGTAAAAATCATAATTTAAATAGAAATACAGTGTCAGTTTTGATATCAGATTGTTCATCAAGTATTTTGTCATTGAAAACATGATAGATTATTATTAGTTTTAATTTTTCCATTTTACATGCAAAAGATCCAATGTAACTAAATGCAATGTTAAATATCATATTAAATCAGGTGTATCATTCTTGCATTATCAGAGTTGAAGAAAATACTGGTGGTCATTTATTTATCTTTGATACTTATTGTATAATTGTCTAATTTTGTTCATTGTAATTCTTAATCAAGTTTAAATTGATTGTGAATAAGCTTTAGTTAAATCTATACATTATTACTTCTTAATTATTCTTGTTTCAGTTGATTGTTTAGTTTTAGTGTTGAATTTAATTTTTCTTCTCTATTCTCCATCCAATTACTTAGTTTTCTCTGAATCATATCAAGTTTAATAATCTACTTTAACTATTAACTCATTCACTTTCATTGTATTCTGTGAAATATCTTACTAAAACGTATTCTTTTATTCTATATTAAACTAATTCTAGTAGAGTTCACTGGTAGGTTGAGTGTAAGATAGGGCTATTTTGCCCTAACTCCGCCCTTTTGTGTAAATTATATTACAATTTATTTATTATGCAAATATTCTTATTAATGTCAGTAATCTAACTTACAAAACAGTGTAATAGTAATGTATCTATGGTAATTGTGCCGCAGATGTTAGCAAATAAAAAATCACTTGAAACCTTCACCAAATTGTAGTATTATGTCTCCTGATCACAATTATCAAGTTTTTAAGTGTCGGTCTCAATTAAATAATTAATTATTCAATATTAAAAACTCACCTTTTGAACATAAATACGGCTCTGAAAAGCCTTTATAGTACCTTAAGCATAACATCATAGACGAACAGATAGTTAGAGCAATGGAGTGCCATCAAGGATTAGTGCCAATGGATTATATCAGTGCCATCTACATCAGAACATCAATGGAAACTGGAATGGAACTGCAAAACCAAACCTTTCCTAACCTGGCTAGATGTGACTGAACCACCTCTGTAAATATTTAAAAGGTTTAAAGGTAAATATTCAAAGGTATTTCAAAGGTGGTTCAGTCACATCTAGCCAGGTTAGGAAAGGTTTGGTTAAGCAGGTCCATTCCAGTTTCCATTCCACTTCGTTCCATTCACGCAGACTACGCTTCTGCGCATGCGCGAAATGTTCGCACATCCAAAAGCCTAAAACCACAGACAACTAAATCTGTTGTTCTGTAATCTGTGCTAAAACCCAGGCTGTGGCTAGCTGGCTACAGGTTATGTATAAATATGTGCGATGCATCAAGTGATGAGATTTTGGAACAAATTGAAAATGCCTTTATTATTAAGTAGATAAATTGCATGAGTAAATAATTAATAAATTAAAATTCAAATTATTGTGTTGCAAAGATTCATGCATTCTAAACACTCAATTATAAAGTTAATTGCTGAAGTTAGTCATTTTGGGGCTCTGTTCGAAAGGTAGGTTTTCAATATTGAATAATTAATTATTTAATTGGGACCGACACTTAAAAACTTAATAATTGTGATCAGGAGACATAATACTACAATCTGGTGAAGTTTCAAGTGATTTTTTATTTGCTAACATCTGCGGCACAATTACCGTATCTATTTTTTTCTATCTTCCATGAATTAAGATGATGTCATTCATTTTGTAAGGTAGTCAGAAGTCATATGAATTGTACTTTAACTCGAATAAAGCTATCTGATTCTGAATACTTTGCATTAAAAAATAAAATAATAATAAACATACAAGAAAAAATGTAGAAAAAATACATAAGATCCCTTACAAAAAATTGGTTCACTTACCTCCAGTGTTTTTCAATCAATTCAAGATCCACTACCTGTAGTAAACATCTTGCCATAATTCTTCATAGTATAACATGTTTATTTTTTTAAATCTTCAATTTCTAATAGCAGCACTTATAATCCTAAAGATTTTATGACAGATATTCACAGAGTATCCCTAAGCTTGATGAGAGGAAAACGAGTAAATATAAAATGTGGTACATTCAAAAAGAATTGACTAAAGTTTCTAAAAGTTTGAAGTTCAATATGGGGAGGAATTCTTGCAGATATTTAAAATTTAAAACTTTCACTTCAAAGGTAGGTACTGAAAAAAGAGTTTGCATTCGTAATCTCATGATCTTGATAGTTGCAAGAGTGTTTTTGAACAGGTGATACATTGAACAAAACTGTAGTACAGCTGGTTCATATTACATCTTATAAAATTAATCAATGTTCACAATATAAGGCCCCAAGGCTGGACATTCACGACCGCTCCAAACTGCCACGCACCGCTCCGTTCCATTTTTCAACCCTCCTTTTTTTTTTTTTTTTTTTTTTTGAGGATGAAGCCCACATAGGTCTGAAACCTGTGCGTGGGTAACGAGTAGGATGATGGTGATTGATGAGTTGGACCAAAAGTTTTAGGTGGGTTCCAAACTACCGGGAAGTGATTTTACAGAAATATTGGTGGGACATTCGCCGCTCCAGTCGGTTTTTCACATTCACGGTCGGATTTTGGTGCGGTAGCGACCCGTTAGGGGTGTTGGATAGGGTTACCATATCTCCAGATTTACCCAGAGATTACCAGATTTCAAGGGGAAAATTTAAACACAGAGAAATTTCAACATAAAACGTAAAATCTCCTATTTTTTGGGGATTTACTCGGTGTAAAGCCCTTTTTAATGTCTGGTCAGTGGACAAAAAAAAAGAAGGAATTGACTAACTGTAGTCAATCAAAAGTATTCTATGTGTAAGTATAATTTTAAATCATTCACTTGTCAAGATTTATACAAATATATTTTAGCTCATAAGAAGTTATTGAAACAGACTGGTTCCACAAAAAAATACAGTTAGTACAACCCATCGACCCCTGACCCTAGTACTAGTTCGATTCCCATAAGTGAGTGTAACTTTTCACACAGTGTTTTATGTTGGGTACATTAACATTGAGACTTAATAAGTATTTTTTGAAATTTATTGTTCTATAATGAACAATATCTGAAGCTGATTATGAGGGTCATCAACCGGAAACCACCACGCTATTCATCGGACCAGCTATTCAGCGAATTCGTTGTGATGTATCCAAGACAGCTGTACTCCAAGGAAATACTATGCAGAATACACAAAAATCCAGCCAGCTTCCAAACCAGAAACCATAGCCACAACACCAGATACAGGAACCTTCTTATGTTGCTAAGAAGGCACTATACCATAGACATTTCAATCATCTAGCACCAAAATTATATAATCTACTTCCTGAAAACATTAAACACACAACTCACTTCAAAAAGTTCAAAGCAACAGTACAAAATTGGTTAACAAGCAAAGGAAGACAGAGAATAGAAACAGTAATTTCAAACAATTCATAGTATCATCTAACATAGAACACATACCCACAAGACATTTACTGATTTACTTAACACTTACTAATCTAACTTATTCGCTCACAAAAATTCAAACCTACTCTAGAACATGGCTTGCCATAGTGGAGTAGGTCAATTTTCCACACAAAAACTTTTGTATTTTAACATAAATTTTGATCTTTTACTAACACATTTTTGTATTAATAACTGTAGATGTTTGTAAATTTGTAGTAGTATTAGTTTGGAAAATAAATCATTTATTTATTTATTATTCATAATATCTTATTCTTGTAGCTTGTAGCAGTTACTGATGTGTTATACAAAGTAAGTAATAAATTAATTCTTGGTTTAAAAAAACTAACTTGTAATTTTTCCTGCTTTAAAAATTTTACAAATTTTAGTAGCAAACTGAAATATTCTACAACATAATTTTTATTTCATAACATTTTTTATTCCATATCCCCCAGACCCGGTTGTGAGTCGCACGCTAAAATCTCCTCTTTTTCCTATACTACCATATGGTAACCATAGTTTTGGAGTTGTCGTGAATGTCCAGCTTTATATATATTACATTCTATATTCTGTAATAATAACCGTATGTCTTATATTGGTGGGGAGACCGTTATTATTATTATTATTATTATTATTATTATTATTATTTGCGATATAACTCCCAAGAGGAAGACGCTAAGAATATAATTCGTGAAGTAAGTTAATGATATTTTATTTTCTGTGTCTATTATTCTTGTTCGCCCAGTATTATTTCATCCTTTATAAAAAGTTATTATTATTATTTATATTCTGTGTTCCAAATAAATAAAATGTTATTGTCATTCAATTCATTGAACAATAGACAACGTCATAAATCAAGTCGTTAAACAACTAGTAGGCCTACAACTAGTTGAGTTGCAAGTGTTAAGTAGTAATAGCTGAATACAGCTGAACACAACATTGTTGTGAAAAGATAATAAATTTTGATAGTAATATCAAAAATATCTAATAACATTAAATATTTAATATTCTAACACCATTAATCTAAATATTCTAATAACATTAATAAATATTTAATAACATTAAAAATAACACAAATTCCTCTAAACAACAATAATTCCATTCCCAAAAAACTCATTAATGCTATAAAAAGGATTAGCCACCAGCCAATTAAACAAATTGGTCTTAAATACTTTTTCAGTCTCCCTTATCAACTCCAATGGAAGTTTTTTGTTCAACTTCATACCAGGTATGTCATAACTATTAGTAGTTTTGGACAGGCGTTGATAGGGTATATCAATTCTATTACAATTCCTTGTTTTGTGGTAATGAGTTTCTTGTCTCAATTTTAAACTGTTTAAGTTTTTTTTTAACATTCAGTAATACTGTGTACATATATAAATTAACTATTGTCATTATTTTCAAATCAATAAAAAGAGGTTTACAGTGTCCTAATCTAGGAGAACCCGTTAATACCCTGATCACCTTTTTTTGCAACAACAAAACTTTTCCTTTATGTTTACTATTACCCCATAGTAGTATACCATATATGGCGACTCTGGAAGAAGGCAAAATAGGCTGACCTCAAATAAATGTTTGGTACATGGTTTTTAGTTGTTTGAGTAGATAGATTACCCTTGAAAGTTTGCTGGATATATAATTAATGTGAGCTTCCCAGGTCAAATTTCTGTCCACATATATCCCCAAAAACTTGACATACTCTGCAACCAAGCGCCGAAGAAGAACAACATAGTTCGAAACGCGTCCGCCGCGACTCAAAAAGGTCAGTTCTGCACAGCAAGATAATACCTATGAATAGTTCTACTGCAGTTCACGAAAAATGGATAACCACAACAATAATTGACATACTCTATTAACCTTGATAAGGCTCTACACAAATAGAAACCCAGCCTGCGCTGCGTTAATTTTGTGCAACACAGAAATGAATGACAGTGCGCAAATAGAAGTGAGGGCAAGCTTCAATTAATTTCTGTTGATTCATTGAATGGATAGGACCTCAACCTCGCTTCCGTTTGCATAGTTCTATTCATTTCTGTGTTATACAAGTAACGCAGCGCAGTTTCTATTTACGCTGAGCTTTTCTGTGCTAATTCTTTTTCAAGTGGTGCTGTTATTTAGACTTTATATACATATGGGCCAATGGATGGGCGGTTTAGTTTGTTTGAGATTGATAATGGTACAACGACCGAAACTAGTATCTCACTATTTTTAATAAATGTGGTTGTAACAACTTCGTCTTATTAAGGGAAGTGATAGCCGTGAGCCGTAGCAGGTATCTGTTCAATCAGATAGAGATAAGCGTTCTCCTGGGTCCACTTTGTAACGGTGACCGATTAGATTGGCCAGCAAAAGACACTGTTCTCTGCTGTAAAGGTCCAACTCATCAGTCACCATCATCCAACTCATTACCCACGCACAGATCTCAGACCTATGTGGGCTTCATCCTCAAAAAAATGATTCATTATGGATATCTTTCACAATATCACCGGTTTAACATTGATTTAGGTATGCTACTTTTATATAAGGCCTTCGGAAAAGAAATAAAATTATATGAAGAAAGAAAAAGACATCACAAAATTATAGAAGTTAATAAACCTAAAAAAGGGGTAAAATAGTAAATAAATAAATTACCAAAATAAATATAATAAGATTCTTTTGAAAAAAACTTAATGGCATCTCCAAAAGTTTGAAAGATTCCCCCAACCCCAACCTTAAAGGGTTTACCAATACAAAGAAAGGTAGGCTACATGTTTACAGTACACCAGAGTTTTCATTGGACCTAATCAAAACAAAATAGACCTGTATTTATGAACCTAACTTGAGGTTTCCTTGACTCAAGGGATGCTTGTAAAGCTTTTGAGTCTTCCTTCACTTAAGGGAACCTCAAGGTAAGTTCATATTATACGGTACACAAATATAAATGAATTTTTCTTGGTATTGTAGTAAGATTGACCAAAAGGCCAGCAAAAAAGACTGTTCTCTGCTGTATACTCATTTCCAGGTGGTTCGGAACCCACCCAAAACTCATTAAATCATTTGTTTTAAACGTCTCCTCTATTGAGTGACAAAATGGTAATAACTTGTTCCAAATATAATATGACAATACATAGCCGTTGTGAAATATGTAGACCATCTTTTAAATCTCTTGTTTATTGGGTATCAAAATGGTAATTTTATTCCAAATATAATATGATAATATCTTGAAGTTGTGGAATGTGTATACAATAATGGTAGCAGAAATAAATTGAGCTAGTAAATAAACAATCAATTTTTTTTGGGAGGATGAAGCCCACATAGGTCTGTGACCTGTGCGTGGGTAATGAGTTGGATGATGGTGATTTATGAGTTAGACCTACAGTTTTAGGTGGGATCCGAACCACCGGGAAGTGATTTTACAGCAGGGAACAGTGTCTTTTTTGCTGGCCAATCTAATCGGTCACCGTTACGAACAGGACCTATGAGAACGCAGCTTATCTCTCTGATTGAACAGATACCTGCTACGGCTCACCGCTATCACTTCCCAATAAATTTACTAAACTATTGGGCCAGACTGTTTCAATTTAATTTGCATGTATGTTACAATGGATAGTATATATGAATAAAGATGAGTACGGTATAAGTTTTTTCCTCAATTTAATTACCGTACTTTAAAATTCATAAAATAAATACATTTAGTATGTCAGACCCTGTGTTTAAATATAATTTACATGCATGTGGTGACAAAATAACAGTAATAATTTATAGTGTGTGACAATGGGTGGTGTGAATGAAGATGAGAACGTTGTGTAAACTGTTTTTCTTAGTTTAATTACTTTAAAATTCATAAAATAAATGTACCTATTTTAAATCAATACATTCACTATTTGTGTCAGACCTGTTGTTTCATTCCTGTATTTCTTGTTCCATGACGAACTGCGTTGTTAATATTAACTTTTTATGTGAATTTAACGACTTGCAGTCAAATATTCATTAAGAATAGATAAGATTTACTTACTCTTTACGGCCAAGCGCTTTCGAATCTTTGAGATCCGTGGCCACTGAAAACGCCTCTCTGGAAGAAATGAAAAGATTTTGGCCTCTGAAAACGGATCTCAAAGATTCGAAAGCGCTCGGCCGTAAAGAGTAAGTAAATCTTATTTATTCTTAATGAACTTTTGTTTCAATTTAATTAGCATGTCTGTGGCAACAAAATAATAGTAATTTATAAAGTGTGTGACAAGTGGTGTGGATAGAGATGAGTAAGTTGTGCTTTTCTCAGTTTAATTACTTGAAAATTCATAAAATAAATACATTTAGTAGCCTATGACTGTGTCAGACCCTGTGCTTAAATTTAATTTGCATGCCTTTGGTGACAAAATAATAGCAATTAAAAGTGCGTGACAATGGGTGGTGTGGATAAAGATGAGTAAGTTGTGCTTTTTTGTTTAATTAATTTAAGTTCATAAAATAAAAAAATTGTTACGAGCAAACAAGCAGTTAATCACGCACTTGTTCTATTTATGTCATTCTATTGTTTTCATGGTTGGACGTGACTTCGACATCCAATCTGCGTTCTCTTGCTCTTCACATGTCTTTCTCACTCCTATTCTTCAAGTCTGCAACTCCCTCACTCAATTGATCTTCTCGTCAATTCTACATTCTTCTGGAACAATCGAGGTCTATTCTAAGCTTTCATGAAGATTCTCAAAGTGTCTGGTGAGCTCCAATTCTTGGAATTATACAACTACAACAGCTATATAAAGGAGTCCACGTGAACTAGTGAGTCAGTTTTCAAACCAGATTGTATTACAGATCTCGTAGAGGAAACAATCCAGTGCCATTGGAGTAAACAGTGCTTTATTCAGTGTTTAGACAGTGTCAAGTTCAGAGACAAGTGTTTACTGTTTATGCAGCTTACTAATAGTTTAAAGACGTTGTGTTAAGTGATATTATTTGGGATTGTCAAATAACGAATTGGACTGTGTTTTTTGTAAGTGATTAGTTGCTCTTTTTCTTTTTATAATTTCTTTCTGCATTATTGTTCAGTTTATTGGACTCTTGTTTCTTTTATTATTGATCAGCCTGTAATTACTTATTCATTAATTCTTGTAAATAATTACTGAAAATAGTACTATCTTGTCAATTGTTGATCTGTTTTTATTTAATTAATTGAACTTACAATTAATTTGTGTAAATAAAGTACAAGTGTGAACTTTAGTGTTGCCAGCCTTATTTTAGCTATTAGAACCCGTAACAATACTTTAAATCAATACATTTACTATTTGTGCCAGACTCTGTTTCAATTTAATTAGCATGTGTGTGGTAACAAAATAATAGCAATTAAAATTGTGACAATGGGTGGTGAGAATAAAAATGAGCAAGTTGTGCTTTTCCCAGTTCAATTACTTAAAAATTTATAAAATAAATTCATTTAAAATCAATAGATTTACTTTGTGTCAAACCCCTTTTTCAATTTAATTTGCATGTCTGTGGTGACAAAATAACAGTAATTTACAAAGTTTGTGACAATATCGGAGCCAAATTGACAGTTCTATGTCAGAGGGCGGACATTTTCAGCTTCTGTTCTGAAACTTTCAACATTTCTAAAGCAGATAAGAAGTGGGTCAGCAATGTGTGTCTAGTACTGTAGAGCGAGCCTTCGCGCGTGTGGGAAGCGATCTATTAATGTGCAAAAAAAGCGGCGAGGCCAATCCAATTCAAATTGTTGTGTTTAAAAGGCGTTTTATTGCCATTTTAACGGCCGTAGGCCTGAAATTTGCACTACCGTTCACAACAGCGAAGGTCAAAAAAGTGACAACAAGGTTGTCAAAAGTAATTGTTGTTGCTAAAAATTGTTTAATTTGTTAGTCCACTCAGAATTCTGACTTGATCTTCTGTTGTTACACATATTCTCAAGTAATTAAAAACATATTTATGTAATATATAAGTATAATTGTATATATATCTAATATCAAAACTGACACTGTATTACTACTTAATTATGATTTTCACTCACATATACTGGAGATACTAGAGAGATGCATTTATTTCACTTCTAAAGAGAAGCTTAATCAGCCTTTAGAAGTGAAATGCATCCCTCCAGTACAAGTGAGTGAAAATCATATAGTAAATAGAAATACAGTGTCAGTTTTGATATTAGATTGTTCAAGTATTTCGTTATGGAAAACATCACAGAGGTATATATATATAAATATAATAATTGTAAACACGTATACTGTAGTTTTCATATAACCTGGCAGCAGTATGCTGGGTTCAGATGTAGCATGTTCCATCTGCTACAAGCTGCCAAGTTATATGAATACTACAGTAAGTAATTGAAAACATATCATGATCTCAAGTAATTGTTTTTCCTTGTTGATAAAAATTGTTGTTACTCTACTCGGAATTTAGACTTGATATTCTGCACTTAGGAATAATAATCCTAATCCGTCGCTTAGCGCAGTTGGTTGGGGCGTCGCAACTTCAGATTGCTGTCGATTAAGCGGTCGTGGGTTCGAATCCCACTCCTCCGTCTGGCATGTATGTGTAATCATTCACCTCATTACCCACGCACAAGTCTCGGAATCATGTGGACATCATCATTAATAATAAAAAATATGCATTAGGCATTAATCTAATTACTGTAGTAATCATATAACTTGGCAGCGTGTAGAAGATGGGAGGACTAGCTAGATCTGATCCCAACTGCTGCCAAGTTATATGAAAACTACAGTAAGCACATTTTTCCTTTATCTTTCTTTGAGGATGAAGCCCACATAGGTCTGAGATCTGTGTGTGGGTAATGTATTGTATGATGGCGAATGATGACTGATGAGTTGGACCTACAGATTTAGGCGGGTTCCAAACCACTGAGAAGTTATTTTACAGCAGAGAACAGTCTTCTTCGCTGGCCAATCCAATCGGTCACCCTTACAAAGAGGGCCCAGCAGTTCGATGCTTATCTCTATCTGATTGAACAGATACCTGCTAGAATAATGGGTGACGTGAATAAATTTGAGTCTGTTGAGAAGCTACAGAAGCACAGCAGTCACCGTCGCGCGCCACTATTTCAGACTAAATCACACCAGCCAGGTAAATTTGATTAAAAGAAAATCAGCGGTTAGCTTTAAAGAAGTGTATAATGCCTTCGTGTACTTTGAAATCGTTGAGCTCGGTCACACGGTCAGCTGATGTAACTTAGTGTGGCAAGCGACGGTGACTGCAGTAGCTCTGTCTAATAAGGGCCCAACTCATATTTTTGACTCGACGCTAGGGATTCTTATTATTTGATGTGAATTAGTCGAGTCAATCACAGCTGTTTCTATCGCCTTCCGATCGGACTCCCGTCGACTCCAGCCACTCAAAAGAGTCCACTTATATATGTATGTATATAGTACCATAGCCGATTCGACTGTAGGTGACTCTTCAGACCTCAACGATATGTTTCAGTCCAAAGAGTGTACTACACAAACGAGGAGTGAGGTAGTTTGTGATTGTTTTCCTCAATGAGCTAACAGAATTGTATCAGTATGCCAAGCCCACCGAAACAAGTTCGGAGTCCAAATTAAGAGTCCACTTACTCTCCTTTATTCATCCCTCCCATTGAATAAATAATTCATGATGTGAATTAGCCTGACTCCTTGGTTAAGTTTGTGCGCTAGGGTTTGAGTTATCATTTTTCCAAGTTTCTTGTATTGGATGTTATCAAGGTATTGAAATCTTATCAACTGCCGAAAGAAATAATTTTTTCATCAATTATTTTGTGAAATATGGGAGCTGAAAGTTGAAATTGCTTGGTTTTAAGGGCTACTTGAAACACCACTTGACAATTAATAAAATTCAGACTTGGGCCCGTATTTAATAACCTAACCTTGAGGCTCCTTTAGCTCAAGGGAGACTTCAAAAGCGTTCACTGAAATGGCTTCAAGTTACCCTTGAGTTGAAAAAGTTCAGGTTAATCAATACGGTCGTTGATTTTCTGCCATTAGAAATAAAATAATTTACAGGATACAACATACATGATGTGATACGGTAATATTTGCATGCAAAGAACGATTCAGTAGTTAATTAGTCAAGTAAAATATACCTATATTTATTGCTATAAAATGAAATATTCTTTATTGGGCGGAGTCAAGACCTTAAGGCCTTCTCTACCACTCAACCTTAATTCCACATAATTATTTGACAGCAAAGTCGTTATTTGCTAACCAAGATTATTCTTAACTTTTTAAGTGAATTCAAATTTGACTGCAAGTCGTTGAATTCACTTGAAAAGTTAATAATAACGCAGTTCGTCATGGAACAAGAAATCCCAGGAATTCAAGATTATTCGTGATATTCCCTGGTCATCACTCCCTTAGTAACCACGCACAAGTCTCAAATGGGCATAAAAAATAAAAACATAGGTTTCCAAAATACGTACAATTGTTGACAGAATGATTATTTAGATAAAAGTAAATGTGTGTATGGTTTTATTAGTGGGGAGACCTTTACGGGTAGTTCCATCTCGCTGCTTGGAGCCATGTTATTGGAAACATGGTGGATCCAAAAAAATTTAGGTGGGTTCCGAACCACCGGGAAGTGATTTTACAGCAGAGAACAGAGCGATTTTCACTGGCCAATTAAATCGGTCACCCTTATAGAGTGGGCCCAGGAGAGTGTTGCTTATCTAATCTGATTGAACAGATACCTGCTACAGCTCACTGCCTATAACTTCCTATATTACTTATATAAAAATAACATACAGCAATAGATTTTTCTTGAAATTTTAGTTCGTTTTAGTCAACAAGTAGCCAAAAATTAGTCAATGATAGTCAACAGATAGATGTAAAAGTATGAATAAAATAAAAATATTCATTGTCAAATTATTAATAAAAAATAAGATAAATGTAATAGTTTTGCTTGGAATTGTAGTTAAAGTTTTAGTGAACGAATAGCCAAAATTTATCCAATGAAATTCAACAGATGTAAAATTATAATTAAAATATGAAGATTTAAATACCTGCGTTTTGGTATCCAATAATTATTGTATTAACTACCGGTTTCAACCCTTCCATCATTAGGTGGCTTGTGGACGTTATTATGTCATTTTTTAATGTAATATTTGTCATAATTATTATGGCATAATTAAAATAAATGAATAAAAAAAAATATATTCATTGTCATTGTCAACGAATGTGCACGTATTTTTGGACACCTATAATCATTTTTTTTTTTTTTTGAGGATGAAGCCCACATACGTTTGAGACCTGTGCGTGGGAAATGAGTTGGATGATGGTGACTTATGAGTTGGACCTACAGTTTTAGGTGGGTTCCGAACCACTGGGAAGTGATTTTCAGCAGAGACCTGGTTACAAATAATTCGACACAAATTAATACATTATAATTATATATTTTTATTATACACTATCTGAGTTAACAAAATAGTTTACATGAAAACATCAAATATGGCGCATTCACGAATAATATAGGTCAACAGTTCAAATAATGTTTCAGTCATTTACATATAAAGTCTTTGGTTACGAGCTATTCTCCACTTAGGCTCTAAACTCAAAACAAAATTAAACTAGATGAATGTAAATCAACTGAACTCGATTAAATAATAGTTATTAATTAGATTTAGGCCTTCACAAAATTAAGTTGCTGGACGGCTACTGAATAGAATTTAAATGAGAAATAATGTAATCGAAGAAAACTTATACAGATAATGGTAATTACAATAATTGAAAAGTAATAGAGAACATTTTAGACAAAATATTTTAGATGTAGTAAGACGAAGTAAAACTTATAAGATTTACAAACACAAATAGTTGAAAGTACCCTAGTACTTAGTAATCAGTACTTAGTAATAGTAATTGGTAAGTAATCGTCAGTAATATACAGAATTTCGAGCTGGAATTTGAATAAACATGAAATTTGAATAACCAAAAATTTAAATATACTTGGAATTTTCAAGTAAAAATCGTAGAAGTTCATTTAAATAATTAATTATATTAGGCCAATAAAAATAAGTTTGACAAATTTTCAATGTAAAATTATGTTAAAATGAAAAACATGGTACAAAGTGATAGTAGTGTACAATAATAAATTATTGGTAATACATTAAATTTAGATAAATTATCTTACAAGTGATAATAAAACCTCCACTAATAAGATGTGGAAATTATGCGTATGGAAAAAATAATTGTATTTGATTGAAAAGTGATTATAAATAACATTTTGAAATAATTTTGAAGTAACAAAACTGTTATAATAAGATTTAACTTGAATTAAACACCAAAATGAATTATTGAAATGCTGAACTCCAATAATAAAGCCTTCACTAAAAAGCTTCTTGGAAATGGTGATTGTGGTATATATCTGTAATAAATAATACAGATGTTGTCAGCACTACTATAATAATTGACACAAGAGGTACTATAGTTCCGACCGTCACGTCGAATTATAATACCTCTTGTTTTGAGTGGTTGAGAAAATATCAGTATTATTATCAGGATTTTATAACATTTTCAACGAAAAGTTAAAGTTTAATTTGTAAAATTGTTTTAAAATAGAAAATTTATCACTAAAATTTGTTATTATACATCTACAACACAATAAATGAAAACATTCTTTTTGAACACAACAGATTCGAAAAGAGTTTTAATAATTGACATCACCTGTTAAAAATATCAATTACCCAAGTGCAATTAGTGAAAGCTAATTACAGCACTCAGATTGGCAACCAATAATTGCACATAGTTGGCATCTGCACAATTTTTTTGCACAAGTTGCACAAGGCTTTCAATGAGTGTGTAATTAAGCATCTTACTCTTCCAAACTTTTCGCTATTCTCGTGCTGAAGGCGAAAACGAAATACAAGAATGAAAGAATTGGAAAATAAAGACAAAAATTGAAAGATAATTGACACAATGTGTACAAGATGAATGAATTGAAAATGAAATCGAAAAAGAAAGACAAAATTCGGGAAATAAATGACAAAATATGACGGAAAACAGGAACAGGAAGAATGGAAATTGAACTAAAAGTGAAGTTTTAAATAAAGACAAATTCAAGAAATAACTGACAAATTATGAAGGACAATATATAAAAATGAAAGAAGTTTCAAAGGTTATATACAGTATTTCTTTTCTTGTTATAATTTTTTTTCCAGAATTTTCATTATTATTTGAACATTTTCTGAAGTTATCAAAGTGATCTTTTAGAATTTAAGAAAATGAAGACTGAACAGGGTACAAAATTATTGAAGCCTAATTGACTGGTAACAAGTAAAAATATGAATAAATAATGGAGAAGCAAATTAAAAGTAATAAATGTTACACAAAGCTAAAAATCTACTTCATAACTTTAGAAAAATGATAAAGGCTCGAACAGAAACAGATTAATACAGCTTAAACAAAGATGCATGACTGAAATTTCGAAGTTTTATCATTATTAAGCTTTACAACATTACAGGAAATACTAATTTTTCCAAAGAATTGCAATAGTTTGCTCGTAAGTTTGCAATACTTTATTGCATTGCTCGTAAGTTGGAATCATGAAATACTTAAGCATTGCATTCGTAGATAATTAAGCACGGATAAATGTGATCGTAAAGAGTGATTGTCTGTGAAAGAAGAGAGAGATGAAGAGAAAGAAAGAGAGGAGAGTAAGTGAGAGGTTGATAGAAAAAGAGAAATTTATGAATATGAGAAGAGTAGTATAACAGGCAATGACTCAGAAAGTGCTACAATAAAATTTACTATAGATTTCTGCGCTTACACCTGAGATCAAAAATAATAAAAATATTGTCTTACAAGACGAAGCTTATTCAAATTTTACAAAATTAACAAATATAACACTATTTATCCAAATAATTTAGACGGCTATACGTATAATACTTTTCTAAAATGTAAATTTAAATTTCATGCACTTTTTAAAGCTTAATAACCTACATTAAACTTCTCTGAATAAGACACTACAATTTCGGACAAATCTTGTTATTTTATCAATGATTATTTCTTATTACTACGACATTCCTTCAAAAATATCCAATAGCATGTGAATAATAATTTTACATTCTGTTGCTGTTAATTAAGTTATGTAAAATTACGACAAATTTCCTATAGATATGCACTAAAACAGCTAAAAAATTTAGATGAAACACTATTCAAGAACAATTACAGTCATAAATTACTTCAACTTCTTTCACAATTCCACAAATAATTTACTTGACACATTTTTTTTCAACACTAGTCCAATCTGGAGATCTTGAAACATACAAAAATACAGTTGTTTCTAAAAAAAAATTCTGAAAGTTATAGTCATAAACAAAACAAGAAAGTAATACGGATTATTACAATTAGTTTTCACCAGACATTTCATAACAAAATTCAAAAAATAAAGTAAAGAACAAACGAATATGAAATTGTAACAACTGAATGTGTGAAAGTTTTAAATGAATCGCTATGGTTAAAAACAGTAATTACAACAAAATTCAATTACTAAAGTAACGAACGAAACTATAGAAAATTGTAACAACTGAATGTGTGAATTTTTTAAAGGAATTGCTATGGTTAAATACAATTATTACAACACATCACACAATATAATACAGTCAAGAATATTACAAACCATAGAAAAATTCGCAGAATAAGTTTTCAAAATCGATTAACACAACGAAAGTAATCTACAATAGAAAACTTGTTGTTGATCGCAAAGTAATTCACAATTGTTGATTATAAACAATGAAAAAAATGTTCTTAATAGGAAAACATTGTTTGTACAGTAAAAACAGTCTTGAAATGAACAAATTATCAGCTGATCACAATCACATCATGCCCTTCTCACCAATCTAGCACTTGATTTCATTGGGATTATCCTGCGCATCAGTTTTAGGCACTTTCTCCATGGGTCCATTCTCTTCTTTGGGTGCCACTGCAACACTTCCATCTGCTGATTCAGCATTCTGTTGCTGTTCTCCAACATTCCCCTCATTATTTGTCTCCATACTTTTGTCCTCCTTTTGAGAACCACTTTCCTCATCTGCACCTTTATCCACCTCCATTTGTTGCTCCGGAGTGGGAACCTTTGACTCCAACAAACTTATACACTTCTGTACACTATTAATCGCTTCCTTCCTCACTGCACGTATATTATCCTTTCCCTCTGTACTGATATTATCCAACTTCAACAGATTCCTTGTCAACATCTCATCAAGATAGATGTACTCCTTATCAGACCTCGATTTGCAAACGAATGCTTCAATCTGCTTCTTCAATGCATCCACCTCCTTCTGTATGACCTGGACCTTGTAGATGGGATCATTTACATCAACTTTAGGCTCAGGAGGGGGAGGAGGTTGACTGGCAGCTGCATCTGTTTGATCTCGGGGTCGATTTTGTTGTGGTTGTGCCTGGGCAGGTGGAGGAGATGCTGACTGTTGATGATGTTGTTGTTGGTGGCCCTGAAACGGCTGGGATGGTTTCCGGTGCTGGTTATTTTGGGGCTGAAATTGGTGGGATGAAGTAAACTGCTGCTGCTGCTGCCTTGGTGGTTGCTGTTGAGGAGGTGGCACATAATCCTGATCAACATTCTTTGGTAAAATTGGCTCATCCCGTCCCTCAACAAAGATTGGAATATGCCGAACAGTTGATGTTTTATGTTGTGGTTGACCCTGCATGTTTTGTTTGCTGGGTGGAACAGGAGGTTTACTATCAGCTGCTGTCTGTCCAGTGGCTGGATTTACAGGATTGATTTCAATCTTTGACACAAACCTCTGCTGTGGTTTGTCAGTGTTGTTCCTGTTGCTATCAGGAGGTGCAGACATTGATCTCTGGTTTCTTGCTTCGTTTGCTGCTTGACAATTTATATCAGGTACAGTATTCCTCAGACCATGCTGACTCAAACCTGATGCAGATGCACCATCACCATTATTCTGTGTTTCCTGATTCTGTTGCTGTTGTTCCTGACCTTGACCTTGATGAGATTCTGGTGCCTGACCTTGATCCTCAAAGAATCGGTCCCTGGATCCACTGCGGTTCCCCCACTTTCCACCAGCTGCTGCTCCCCCTCGCAAATCCGACACCCAGCCAGGAGGCGATCGCAGATGATCGGCAAACTCTGGATGCCGATTGGCCAAATCCTCCAAATGTGATCTCAAATCTGCACTGCGACCACATGTAGGCAGTTCATCATCATCACCAAACATATGCCTCTGTAACACACAGAAAAAGAAACAAACCCTGATATTAAACTGTAAAACTACACAAAAACGTGAAATTGTAATTGATAACTGTAAAAGTAAACAAAAAACGTGAAATTTGATTGATTGAGATTTGAAATTGTAATTGATTAAATATGCCTATGTAACACACAGAACAAGAAACAAACCCTGATATTAAACTGTAAAACTAGACAAAAACGTGAAATTTAATTTAATGAAACTTGATGATAAAATATGCCTCTGTAGCACATAGAGAAAGAAACATCTGTCAAAACCTGATATCAAACTACTCTAGACAAAAACGTGAAATTTAATTGATTGAAACTTGAAATTTTAATTGAGCAAATATGTCGAATAAAGAGCAACCAGTAGATTAAAGAGAAAGTAGATTACGGAAGAGAAAACAATTGAGAAGTAATAGCTAGGACCAAAACTGAAGTATCAATAGTCAGAGTTAAAGTTCGGGCAAACAGTATACGGTTATGCTAGAAGCTAGATAACGTGTGTGTAAAAAGTGTGAAGAATATAAAAAAGAAAAATAAATTCAGGGAGATCGAAATTGAGGTGAAAGAATAAAGAAATAGTTGGTGTTGACAAAGAGAAGAGGCCCAAGATCCGAATGAATTGAGGCGGATGAAAGGAATATGCCGACCCATAAAAAAAAGGACATGGGCACAATGAGGAGAAAAGAAGGTTTTAGTTTCAATACAAGTAAGATACCAGTGGGAATAAGGACAGCGCCTAACAGTAAAACCTAGATAATACCAGTTACAGGTTCCTTATAGTTACAACTTAGCGATAATATTTATTGTTATAAGAAATGCAATACCCCAGTGCTACCTACAATGACACATCTTCAAACCCACAAATTCATATTCCATTGATAACATCTCTATCAATGTATTTCACTGATATTCTCTGCAGTCACAATTTAAATTCCAACATTGCTCATATATCTTCAAGATAAGAAGTAGAGGGTATGCAGAAATTTGCAAGGGGCTTCGAAATTTAATTGAATGTTTTGTTGTCATATAGTAGTGGTAGAGGTTCCGTTATATAGTAGGTAATATATAGTAGAAGTTCCGTTGAATCCGAGCTACCAAATGCGTGCCATGGCCAGCTTTACAAAGTAAAAATGACAGGTTTTTAGCTGAAAATGAAATATTTTGATCCCAGTATCATATCAAAGTTTTTTTCCATTATTTATAAGTGAAACACATCTCTTTAGTTAGACTAGTTACAAGAAATTTAATTTAAATCCAATTTCTCCCAAGGTTTCCTCAGTTAGACTAGTGACACTAAAATTTCAATAGAAACCCTACTTTTCTCGGGGGGAGGGGGGGAGAGGGGGTGGGGGTTCCTACGTAATTTGAGTTCCAAGTAATTCGAGGTACTTCTGGTCCCATTCAAATCGAGTTCCTGGGACTCTACTGTACTCATAGTTTACGTGCTATAGATAGAATAAATTCATTCTAAAAACCGAGAGTAATAATTATACTCCACACTTGTTAATCGATCGCACAAGTTCAAAGAAGCAATTTTCAGCAGCTACTGCAACACCTGATGTAAGTTGCTTGTAGATGAAATGAGGCGAATAACAGATGACACATTGGGAAGCCCCTGAAAGAGAGCTAGAAGAAGAAGAAAGAAGAGACAAAGAAAAGGGTGAGAACACAGTGCTGTGAGGAGGAAAGGAAAGACAAGGCACTTTTTCAAATATTTATGCAAGTCATAGAGAGGGAAAGAGAAAGAAAGAGAGAGAATGGTAGGGGGTGGTATTAGAGGGGAGGGGGTGGGAGAGAGTGAAGAGTGAAAAGCACTACTGGGAATGCTACTTATAGACGGATTAGCACACACTCTCTCACACACACACACTTTTACAGTTAGAGTTGGATTTAAGCCAAGCTGAGCTGGTTCTATGACAAGTGTTACACATAGCATTGCAGCTATGTTCCCTTCGTAGATACTAGGATAGCCTGTGCCATTTACTTTCCATCACTTTCACACTAACTTTCAACAAAATTGAGAGAAAAAACCAGAAAAATGATTTTAGCCCAAGTAAATTAAACCTTATTGACATCACTTATGAAACTTGGTTACTGGCCTAATAGCGCCAAACAGTAGTTCAGGTTTTTTTTCATATCTTGGAAACAAATTGGCAAAATTTTCAAATTGAGAACACTTCTGGAAGTAAATTCAATGATCTAAAACTTCTTTTCTATAGCTTTTATGTGTTGGAGTGAGAATTTACAAGATAAAAGCATCGAAACGTGTAGGTGACTCATTTTTCACAAAGGAGGTAATAAACAGTTCGGAACCCACCTAAAACTGTAGGTCCAACTCATTAATCACCATCATACAACTCATTACCCACGCACAGGTCTCAGACCTATGTGGGCTTCATCCTCAGAAAAAAAAAACACCTGATTTTTGAAAATTGATTGCAAATGAAAACCTGAACCGATTAGGTATTGTTATACATCAATTCAAGTAGAATTTAATATTCTTCAATTTCAAATAGAACAATGTCTTCAACGCGGTAGATAGTTTTCGGGTTTTAGGCGAAAAAGTGAAAGTCCCAAATTTGTATTACAAATTAAGAATTTTTTGAGGATGAAGCCCACATAGATCTAAGACCTGTGCGTGGATGATGAGTTGGATGATGACGATTGATGAGCTGGTCCTACAGTTTTAGGTGGGTTCCGAACCACCGGTAAGTAGGTGTAAAATGAGAGTTCAGGCTATTTTTTCTTTAACCTTAAATTTAAGGTTAACCTAAGTCAACCCACCCAAACCTAACCTAACCTTAAATAGGTAAGTTCAAGTAGAATCAACGCAATCTATCCGATCTCCAAAATTCCCATTTTCACGGGAGCTAAAAATCACGAAAAAATTTGAACTTTTCAACCCGTGAAGGGAATTTTAATTTGAAGACGCCATCTTGTTCAGCATTTCAAGGCATCCCAAATTCATGTATCAAATACGAATTTTCGATCACGATTAATTGAGGAAAAATAATAATAAAATTTAACCTTAATTTTAAGGTTAACCCAACCATCCAAACCTGAAATAGGTATAGCAACACCTTGCGGTATAGTTGTATAGCCAAATTCGAATCAACGCAATCTATCCGATCCCCAAAATTCCCATTTTCACGGGAGCTAAAAATCACAAAAAATTTGAACCAAATCTGCTATTTTAACCCATGAAGGGAATTTTAATTTGAAGACGCCATCTTGTTCAGCATTTTAAGGCATCCCAAATTCATGTATCAAACACCATTTTCCGATCACGATTAATTGAGGAAAAAATAATAATAAAATTTAACCTTAAATTTCAGGTTAACCTAAACCTAACCTGAAATAGGTATAGCTGTATAGTTGTATAGTCAAATCAACGCAATCTATCCGATCCCCAAAATTCCCATTTTCACGGGAGCTAAAATTCATGAAAAAATTTAACGGTGGTTAAATTTTAACGGTGGTTTTAACCCTAGTTTTAACGGTGGTTTTAACGGTGGTTTTAATGGTGGTTATAACGGAGATTAGTCACCAACTGATTAGCCATCTTGTACTAGCTTTATTATCACTTACCCAGTGGTTCGGAACCCACCTAAAATAAAGTTTATTAGATGGTTCTTGTTCAAATTTCCAAGGCGATTCAATTTCATGTATTAAACACTTTCATGTATCAATTGACATCCCATTTCCCCCTCCCATTTCCCCTCATTTTCCCCCCTCTCTCTCATTTTTCCCCCTTTCCACCCCAGTTTTTGGGTATAAATAGAGGTGCACAGGCAGAAAATTCTCACTCCTTTGGATCGAAGGAGTTATGTTAGTTCAGACTGAAAATAGTCAACGAGCTATACTCCCACCAGAGATTTCTGGCTCATCCACGGAGACTAGTCGCTTCCTATTTTCAGATAGGGTCCCAAACACAACCAACTATCAAACAACAGAATCAAGCAATACCACAACAAATTTTGTATATATAAAAATGGATAAAATAATTTCATCCACCTACTCATCACCAATCTGCCAACACAGCATCAACAAAAACTGCCTCTTTTTCATATGGAACTCATTCAACACAATTGATGTAAAAATATTGTTTGAAAACCTTAAACCTCATATAATTGATATAATACTTGAAAATTCTGAAAAATTCCACCACAATATTAAGTGGTATGTGAGTTTAACAGTTAAATTGAAAAAGATTTCTGCTGATAAAGAGTTGTATGTTGAACCAACATTCCATGGACAATCGAGGTCTGTAATCTCAGTCCATGAGAATCTTGATAAATTCAACATACAATGGGAGGAGGCAGAGGGAAAAATTATGGAAGGTTTAGATAAATTCATAAAGTTGGGGAGTGGTTGGACTATAGACATATTCAAGCAGTTCAATTTCAACATTGTAAGATACAGACCAATAAGTGGTTCTGGCTCATACATTCCTACTCCAGTTAAAATTATAAATAGGAAAGCTGTTATAAATGTGAGAAATGAAGATGATCTCTGCTTTGTCTGGTCCATCCTCTCCTATTTCAACACCAATAAGGAATATCGAGTATCTGCACTTAGAAATCTACAACATATGATTAATATTGAAAATTTATGCTTCCCATTAAAACTGCAACACATACCTAAATTTGAGAACCAAAACACAACAATAGCTGTTAATGTTATTGCATATGAAGAAGAGAAAGATATGTTCTATCCAGTCTTTGCATCCCAACACAGAAAAAGAGAGCATACAATCACACTGATCTATCAAAGAAGAACAAAAACACTACACCCTTGTTAAAAATCTATCCAAACTACTATCACATTCAACAAAAAGTCATGGTAAAGAAGAAATTTGCCCCCACTGTTTTCAAAGATTCACTAATAAAAATGCAAAACAAAACTTAGAAAAACATATTGAATTGTGCTCAACACATGAAACACAATGCATTAAAATTCCTGAACAAAACACTGTTTTAAAGTTCACAAATTTCTCCTACACCCTACCCACCCCCTTCACCATATACGCCGACTTTGAATGTTTAATTAAAGATGAAAAACATATACCATGTGGTTATGGATATGTAATAGTAAATGAAAGTGGATCAATTCATTATGGACCAAGGATAGTTAGAGCATCCAACCTGTCTGAATCATCAAATTTAATAGAAAAGTTTCTGGATGAATTAGATGAACATGGAAATGAATTGAAAAAGCGATTGAAAATACAAGTGCCAATGCATATAACAGTAGAAGAAGAAAACAAATTTAAAATGGTAGATGTGTGTTGCCTGTGTAATAAGAGTCTATTGTTTGATCGCGTGCGACACCATTCACATTCAACTGGAAAGTTTATTGGAGCCGCTCATCAATCGTGTAATCTTAATGCAAAACAGGTGGAGTTCATTCCTGTAATATTCCACAATTTCACCGGTTACGATTCCCACTTCATTGTTCAATCACTCAATAAATATAAAAAGAGAATAAGTTGCTTAGCTAGAACAAGTGAAAAAATAATTTCAATAACACTAAATAACACTCTAAGATTTATCGATTCACTACAATTTCTGAATTCATCTCTTTCGAAATTGACAGAAAATATGTTATCAAATGCTTTCCAACTGATTTCAGCACATTTTCCAAATAATACAAATTTACTCTTGAAAAAACAAATCTACCCATATGAATATATGGATTGTTTTGAGAAATTCGAAGAAACACAATTACCTTCCCGGGAAAACTTCTACAACAAACTAACCGATTCAGATGTAAGTGAGAGTGACTATCAAAATGCTATAACCGTTTGGAATGCATTCAACTTGAAAAATCTTGGCCAATTTCACGATCTCTACCTGACCACCGATATACTCTTACTCGCCGATATATTTCAATCTTTCAGATCAACATTCCAGAAAACCTACAGTCTTGATCCATCCCACTTTTATTCGCTACCACACTATTCATGGAATGCAATGTTGAAAATGACTGGTATTGAACTTGAACTTTTAAGTGATCCAGATATGCACCTGTTTGTAGAGTCCGGCATTCGCGGAGGTTTAAGTGTAATCCCCAAACGATATGCAAAAGCCAACAACCAATATTTATCTACATATGATAAAAATTCCAAAACCACATTTATAATCTACTTAGATGCAAATAATTTATATGGTACAAGTATGAGTGAATCACTACCACACTCTGGATTCAAGTGGCTATCTAATGAGCAAATTCAAAATTTCGATGTTACAAAAATTTCAGATGAATCACACGTTGGCTACTTTTTAGAAGTCGATCTTGAATATCCAGAAAGTCTACATGATATGCACAACCATTACCCCCTTGCGCCAGTAAAAGCCACACCGCCATCAGGGCGATATGAGAAATTGATTACAACTTTTGAAAATCGTAAAAATTACATTCTACACTATAAAAATTTGAAACTTTACATGAGATTAGGTTTGAAATTAACAAAAATTCACAGAGTGATGCAATTCAATCAATCAGCCTGGTTAGAGCAATTTATATCATTAAATACCGAGTTGAGAAAGAATTCAAATAATGATTTTGATAGAGATCTATACAAGCTATGTTCTAATGCAATTTATGGAAAAACGTTGGAAAATGTAAGGAATCACAATGATTTTAGGATTATAACTGATGAAAAGCAACTTGATAAAGTGATTGCATATCCAAGAATGAAACACTGGTACAGATTTAATGATGATGTTGCTGGTGTATGTCTAAATAAGCTTGAGGTTCATCTGAATCGTCCCATTTATGTGGGTATGGCAATACTTGAGTCAAGTAAAGCAATAATGTACAAATTCCATTATGATGAAATTCTAAAAATGTATCCCAATGTTGAACTGCTAATGTCCGATACAGATAGTTTTATGTATCTGATTCAAACAAATGATATTTATAAAGATATTGAAAGAAATTTGGACTTATTTGACACATCTAATTATCCAAAAGACCATCAATGTTACAGCACAAAACATAAAAAACAACTAGGTAAATTTAAGGATGAGTGTGGAGGAAAAATAATTTCTGGGTTTGTTGGACTACAAGCTAAAATGTATGCAATTCGCATAGGTGATTCAGAAAAGAAGGTTGCAAAGGGAATTCCCAAGAGTGCAAATAGAAATCAATTGAGATTTGAAGATTATAAAGAATGTCTGTTTGATGTAAAACACAAAAATGTAACATCATCAGCAATTGAAAGTAAACTGCATCATGTCTATACTGTTCAACGTGAAAAACTAGCTCTTCAACCTCATGACGATAAACGTTTCATACTACCAAACCGAATTGATACTCTAGCTTGGGGCCACAAAGATATTCCAATCAGAAAACGTAAAATCCGTGAGCAACCATCTCAAGGAAAAGTACAAAAACTTTAAAACCTGAAAACTTTAAAATATAAAGAAACTTTAAAACCTGAAAAACTTTAAAACCTGAAAAACTTTAAAAACCTGAAAAACTTTAAAATAAAATAAATTTTTTTTTTGCTTAAATAGGTGCGTAGGTGTAGGTACCTATACCTAGATTAATGTATGTTCTATGTAGGTGTGTAGGTGTAGGTACCTATTCCTATGTAGGTATAGGTGTAGGTGTAGGTGTAGGTACCTAAACCTAGATTAAATGTGTGTAGGTGTAGGTACCTATACCTAGATTAATGTATGTAGGCAAAAAAAATATTTTTAATTTTTATTTATACTTTTTAAATTACTCTATTTATACTTTTTTTTAAAATGCTGAATGCTAGGGTATATCATTTGTGACTAATATTTTCATTAAATTGGCAACTGATGACTAATCTATTAATTACTTTTTAGCTCAGAAGCCTCCAACTGAAGCTCAAATGAAGCCTCCAACATTAATTATATTTGATTTTTTTTGTATAATTTACATTAAAACGAATGGAGGTGTGAATCTCTTGAACAGAAACTTTTCATCTACTGAACTCCACCTGAACTACCCTGGGTCTGGGGGGTACCCCCCAGACCCCACCCATCCAACCTGTAATCAAGTATATCAGTAACACTATATTGGGTATGAAGTTGAAATACACAGAGGAATGCAACTCAAGCAGTCTTGTCCATTGAATACCTATCAGGGTCCCCTTTCCACCCTATAATCAATTCAAAATCCAATCTATACTTGCATACAAAGATGGATACATTTGAGGTAACACATTCAATTTTAATATACAACTTTCAATGAAAACTATAACTTTCTGTTTCTTTTTTTGTCTTAAATGTATTATACAATCAGGTAAACAATTACTATCATTGCAACTTTTATTGATTACAGATTTATCATTAGTTAATTTGTTTTTCATGTAGGTGTAGGTGGCTGAATCTGAGTTAATTTATGTGGGTTTAGGTATCTACATATACATTTAGATGGACTCAGGCATGAGCCTCATGCCTGAGCCCATCCAAATGTAGATATAGGTACCTAAACCTAGTTTAATGTATGTGGGTGTAGAAACCTAAACTTGTGTAGGTGTAGGTGGCTGAATCTGAGTTAATTTATGTGGGTTTAGGTATCTACATATACATTTAGATGGACTCAGGCATGAGCCTCATGCCTGAGCCCATCCAAATGTAGATGTAGGTACCTAAACCTAGTTTAATGTATGTGGGTGTAGAAACCTAAACTTGTGTAGGTGTAGGTACCTGCGTAGGTGTGTAGGTGTGTAAATGTAGGTACCTAGTACTGTGAAGGTGTGTGAATGTAGGTACCTATGTAGGTGTGTAGGTGTAGGTACCTATGTAGGTGTGTAGGTGTAGGTACCTATGTAGGTGTGTAGGTGTAGGTATCTATGTAGGTGTGTAGGTGTAGGTACCTAAACCCATGCAAATGTAGATGTGGATGTATTAATCTAAATCATTGATCTTTTCAAACAGTCTTCAACCAACAATTTCAACTTCACATCTAATATAAGATAAGCATTGATATATACTTGAGGAAAGGTGGAAAGGGGACCCTGATAGGTATTCAATGGACAAGACTGCTTGAGTTGCATTCCTCTGTGTATTTCAACTTCATACCCAATATAGTGTTACTGATATACTTGATTACAGGTTGGATGGGTGGGGTCTGGGGGGTACCCCCCAGACCCATGGTAGTTCAGGTGGAGTTCAGTAGATGAAAAGTTTCTGTTCAAGAGATTCACACCTCCATTCGTTTTAATGTAAATTATACAAAAAAAATCAAATATAATTAATGTTGGAGGCTTCATTTGAGCTTCAGTTGGAGGCTTCTGAGCTAAAAAGTAATTAATAGATTAGTCATCAGTTGCCAATTTAATGAAAATATTAGTCACAAATGATATACCCTAGCATTCAGCATTTTAAAAAAAGTATAAATAGAGTAATTTAAAAAGTATAAATAAAAATTAAAAATATTTTTTTTGCCTACATACATTAATCTAGGTATAGGTACCTACACCTACACACATTTAATCTAGGTTTAGGTACCTACACCTACACCTACACCTATACCTACATAGGTATAGGTACCTACACCTACACACCTACATAGAACATACATTAATCTAGGTATAGGTACCTACACCTACGCACCTATTTAAGCAAAAAAAAAATTTATTTTATTTTAAAGTTTTTCAGGTTTTTAAAGTTTTTCAGGTTTTAAAGTTTTTCAGGTTTTAAAGTTTCTTTATATTTTAAAGTTTTCAGGTTTTAAAGTTTTTGTACTTTTCCTTGAGATGGTTGCTCACGGATTTTACGTTTTCTGATTGGAATATCTTTGTGGCCCCAAGCTAGAGTATCAATTCGGTTTGGTAGTATGAAACGTTTATCGTCATGAGGTTGAAGAGCTAGTTTTTCACGTTGAACAGTATAGACATGATGCAGTTTACTTTCAATTGCTGATGATGTTACATTTTTGTGTTTTACATCAAACAGACATTCTTTATAATCTTCAAATCTCAATTGATTTCTATTTGCACTCTTGGGAATTCCCTTTGCAACCTTCTTTTCTGAATCACCTATGCGAATTGCATACATTTTAGCTTGTAGTCCAACAAACCCAGAAATTATTTTTCCTCCACACTCATCCTTAAATTTACCTAGTTGTTTTTTATGTTTTGTGCTGTAACATTGATGGTCTTTTGGATAATTAGATGTGTCAAATAAGTCCAAATTTCTTTCAATATCTTTATAAATATCATTTGTTTGAATCAGATACATAAAACTATCTGTATCGGACATTAGCAGTTCAACATTGGGATACATTTTTAGAATTTCATCATAATGGAATTTGTACATTATTGCTTTACTTGACTCAAGTATTGCCATACCCACATAAATGGGACGATTCAGATGAACCTCAAGCTTATTTAGACATACACCAGCAACATCATCATTAAATCTGTACCAGTGTTTCATTCTTGGATATGCAATCACTTTATCAAGTTGCTTTTCATCAGTTATAATCCTAAAATCATTGTGATTCCTTACATTTTCCAACGTTTTTCCATAAATTGCATTAGAACATAGCTTGTATAGATCTCTATCAAAATCATTATTTGAATTCTTTCTCAACTCGGTATTTAATGATATAAATTGCTCTAACCAGGCTGATTGATTGAATTGCATCACTCTGTGAATTTTTGTTAATTTCAAACCTAATCTCATGTAAAGTTTCAAATTTTTATAGTGTAGAATGTAATTTTTACGATTTTCAAAAGTTGTAATCAATTTCTCATATCGCCCTGATGGCGGTGTGGCTTTTACTGGCGCAAGGGGGTAATGGTTGTGCATATCATGTAGACTTTCTGGATATTCAAGATCGACTTCTAAAAAGTAGCCAACGTGTGATTCATCTGAAATTTTTGTAACATCGAAATTTTGAATTTGCTCATTAGATAGCCACTTGAATCCAGAGTGTGGTAGTGATTCACTCATACTTGTACCATATAAATTATTTGCATCTAAGTAGATTATAAATGTGGTTTTGGAATTTTTATCATATGTAGATAAATATTGGTTGTTGGCTTTTGCATATCGTTTGGGGATTACACTTAAACCTCCGCGAATGCCGGACTCTACAAACAGGTGCATATCTGGATCACTTAAAAGTTCAAGTTCAATACCAGTCATTTTCAACATTGCATTCCATGAATAGTGTGGTAGCGAATAAAAGTGGGATGGATCAAGACTGTAGGTTTTCTGGAATGTTGATCTGAAAGATTGAAATATATCGGCGAGTAAGAGTATATCGGTGGTCAGGTAGAGATCGTGAAATTGGCCAAGATTTTTCAAGTTGAATGCATTCCAAACGGTTATAGCATTTTGATAGTCACTCTCACTTACATCTGAATCGGTTAGTTTGTTGTAGAAGTTTTCCCGGGAAGGTAATTGTGTTTCTTCGAATTTCTCAAAACAATCCATATATTCATATGGGTAGATTTGTTTTTTCAAGAGTAAATTTGTATTATTTGGAAAATGTGCTGAAATCAGTTGGAAAGCATTTGATAACATATTTTCTGTCAATTTCGAAAGAGATGAATTCAGAAATTGTAGTGAATCGATAAATCTTAGAGTGTTATTTAGTGTTATTGAAATTATTTTTTCACTTGTTCTAGCTAAGCAACTTATTCTCTTTTTATATTTATTGAGTGATTGAACAATGAAGTGGGAATCGTAACCGGTGAAATTGTGGAATATTACAGGAATGAACTCCACCTGTTTTGCATTAAGATTACACGATTGATGAGCGGCTCCAATAAACTTTCCAGTTGAATGTGAATGGTGTCGCACGCGATCAAACAATAGACTCTTATTACACAGGCAACACACATCTACCATTTTAAATTTGTTTTCTTCTTCTACTGTTATATGCATTGGCACTTGTATTTTCAATCGCTTTTTCAATTCATTTCCATGTTCATCTAATTCATCCAGAAACTTTTCTATTAAATTTGATGATTCAGACAGGTTGGATGCTCTAACTATCCTTGGTCCATAATGAATTGATCCACTTTCATTTACTATTACATATCCATAACCACATGGTATATGTTTTTCATCTTTAATTAAACATTCAAAGTCGGCGTATATGGTGAAGGGGGTGGGTAGGGTGTAGGAGAAATTTGTGAACTTTAAAACAGTGTTTTGTTCAGGAATTTTAATGCATTGTGTTTCATGTGTTGAGCACAATTCAATATGTTTTTCTAAGTTTTGTTTTGCATTTTTATTAGTGAATCTTTGAAAACAGTGGGGGCAAATTTCTTCTTTACCATGACTTTTTGTTGAATGTGATAGTAGTTTGGATAGATTTTTAACAAGGGTGTAGTGTTTTTGTTCTTCTTTGATAGATCAGTGTGATTGTATGCTCTCTTTTTCTGTGTTGGGATGCAAAGACTGGATAGAACATATCTTTCTCTTCTTCATATGCAATAACATTAACAGCTATTGTTGTGTTTTGGTTCTCAAATTTAGGTATGTGTTGCAGTTTTAATGGGAAGCATAAATTTTCAATATTAATCATATGTTGTAGATTTCTAAGTGCAGATACTCGATATTCCTTATTGGTGTTGAAATAGGAGAGGATGGACCAGACAAAGCAGAGATCATCTTCATTTCTCACATTTATAACAGCTTTCCTATTTATAATTTTAACTGGAGTAGGAATGTATGAGCCAGAACCACTTATTGGTCTGTATCTTACAATGTTGAAATTGAACTGCTTGAATATGTCTATAGTCCAACCACTCCCCAACTTTATGAATTTATCTAAACCTTCCATAATTTTTCCCTCTGCCTCCTCCCATTGTATGTTGAATTTATCAAGATTCTCATGGACTGAGATTACAGACCTCGATTGTCCATGGAATGTTGGTTCAACATACAACTCTTTATCAGCAGAAATCTTTTTCAATTTAACTGTTAAACTCACATACCACTTAATATTGTGGTGGAATTTTTCAGAATTTTCAAGTATTATATCAATTATATGAGGTTTAAGGTTTTCAAACAATATTTTTACATCAATTGTGTTGAATGAGTTCCATATGAAAAAGAGGCAGTTTTTGTTGATGCTGTGTTGGCAGATTGGTGATGAGTAGGTGGATGAAATTATTTTATCCATTTTTATATATACAAAATTTGTTGTGGTATTGCTTGATTCTGTTGTTTGATAGTTGGTTGTGTTTGGGACCCTATCTGAAAATAGGAAGCGACTAGTCTCCGTGGATGAGCCAGAAATCTCTGGTGGGAGTATAGCTCGTTGACTATTTTCAGTCTGAACTAACATAACTCCTTCGATCCAAAGGAGTGAGAATTTTCTGCCTGTGCACCTCTATTTATACCCAAAAACTGGGGTGGAAAGGGGGAAAAATGAGAGAGAGGGGGGAAAATGAGGGGAAATGGGAGGGGGAAATGGGATGTCAATTGATACATGAAAGTGTTTAATACATGAAATTGAATCGCCTTGGAAATTTGAACAAGAACCATCTAATAAACTTTATTTTAGGTGGGTTCCGAACCACTGGGTAAGTGATAATAAAGCTAGTACAAGATGGCTAATCAGTTGGTGACTAATCTCCGTTATAACCACCATTAAAACCACCGTTAAAACCACCGTTAAAACTAGGGTTAAAACCACCGTTAAAATTTAACCACCGTTAAATTTTTTCATGAATTTTAGCTCCCGTGAAAATGGGAATTTTGGGGATCGGATAGATTGCGTTGATTTGACTATACAACTATACAGCTATACCTATTTCAGGTTAGGTTTAGGTTAACCTGAAATTTAAGGTTAAATTTTATTATTATTTTTTCCTCAATTAATCGTGATCGGAAAATGGTGTTTGATACATGAATTTGGGATGCCTTAAAATGCTGAACAAGATGGCGTCTTCAAATTAAAATTCCCTTCATGGGTTAAAATAGCAGATTTGGTTCAAATTTTTTGTGATTTTTAGCTCCCGTGAAAATGGGAATTTTGGGGATCGGATAGATTGCGTTGATTCGAATTTGGCTATACAACTATACCGCAAGGTGTTGCTATACCTATTTCAGGTTTGGATGGTTGGGTTAACCTTAAAATTAAGGTTAAATTTTATTATTATTTTTCCTCAATTAATCGTGATCGAAAATTCGTATTTGATACATGAATTTGGAATGCCTTGAAATGCTGAACAAGATGGCGTCTTCAAATTAAAATTCCCTTCACGGGTTAAAAAGTTCAAATTTTTTCGTGATTTTTAGCTCCCGTGAAAATGGGAATTTTGGAGATCGGATAGATTGCGTTGATTCTACTTGAACTTACCTATTTAAGGTTAGGTTAGGTTTGGATAGGTTGACTCAGGTTAACCTTAAATTTAAGGTTAAAGAAAAAATAGCCTGAACTCTCATTTTACACCTACTCCGGTATGTTATGAAGGGACGGATTCAAAGATCCAGAAGATTCAAAGATCCTCACACGTCAACCGAAGCTTATTGTGTGTAAAGCACCGGTAAGTGATTCTACAGCAGAGAACAGTGTCTTTTTTGCTGGCCAATCTAATCGGTCACCCTTACAAAGAGTGGCCAAAAGAACGCAGCTTATCCATTATCAAAATAGATGCACCCTTACACACAACAAACTCAGGTACAGTATGTAGTAGAAGCAGCAAGAACAATTTATAAAGCCATCCAACATGACTTATATCAAACAGGAGCACAATAAAAAAAAAGAAGAAAAATGCAAAACAGTTTTGCACCAGCTACCGTATTTACCCGACAAGCAAACATTTATTTAGAACCTCTTCCTACTGAATCAGCATGTTTCCTGTATAAGGAGTCACTGGCTAACAAACAGAAGCTAGCATGTATTATGTAAGTGACGTTGACATAAAAACTGCTGTTCTATGTTTATATAGTAGAGGTTAGAGGAGTAGAGTGTATGTAGTTGAGTGAAGGCCTCTCTCTTCAGCAATAGCAAACACACTGATGACTCACACATCGTGTTTATTCAATGTGACCAAACTCAGATCTCAAACGCCAACCTACATAAATATAAGTGCATTACATTGAGACCGAATTATATAAATGTCTTCAAGCTGTCCTCCGTCAACAAAACTATTAGTGCTGGAAAATTAGGTATTGAAAGAGGAGGAGGAGGAGGAGAGAGAGGAGGAGGAGGAGAGAGAGGAGGAGGAGGAGGAGAAAGAGGCGGAAGAAGACAGAGGAAGAAAAATAAGAAAAGGAGAGAAGGAGGAGAAAGAAGACAGTGGTGGAGGAGGAGGAAGATGGAAGAGGAGGAGGAGGAGATGGAGGAGGAGGAGGAGAGGGATTAGATTAGATTAGATTATATTTCTTTATTCATGTAAATTTACAAATTTGCATATGAATGGTTAAAATCAAAATTATCAACATCACATAGATATATACAGTAGTGAACTCAGAGAATACTATTTTTATAGTGCAAAGAATTATGCACAATGATCTCATTTGTATAATATTAATTACAGTAATGACAATCTAAGTGATGCAATTACATGAAATGGCGAAGTTTGGACAAGGATTCGTCTATTCTTGACACTTAACCAGGGAGAGAGAGCAAGAGAGAGAGAGAGAGTGAGAAAGAGAGAGAGAGAGAGAGAGAAAAGAGCGAGGAGAACAATGAAGAAGGAGACGGGAGAAAAAGAAGTAGAAGAGTAGAGATGAAGAAAAAGTAGACTATAAAAAGAAGAAGAAGATAGAGGAGGAGGTGAAGAAGAAAAAGAAAGTGAAAGAGATAAAGAAGAGGAGAATTATGACGAAAAAAGAAGGAAAATGGGGGATTAAAGAAAGAGGAGAGGAAGAGTAGAGAGAAACATGTAAGAGGTGGCAGGAGAAGACGAAGAGGGAGTATACAAGGGACTAAGAAGAAGTAGAAGAAAAAAAGAAGGAGGAGGCGGAGAAGAAGAAGGAGGTGAAGAAGAAAAAGAAGTAGCAGAGGGAGATGAAAAAGGAAGAAGGAGGAGGTGGTAAAGAAGGAGGAGGAGGAGGTAAAAAAGAAGAAGGTGGTGAAAAAGAAGAAGGATGAGTAGAAGAGGAAGAAGCAGAAGAAGGAGGAGGTAAAGAGAAGAAAGAAGATGTGGAAGAGGTGAAAAAGAAGGAGTAGTAGAGTGACGAAGAAGAAGGAAGAAGGAGGAGGCGGTGAAGAAAAAGAAGAACGAGGATGTGAAAAAGAAGAAGAAGGATGTGAACAAGACAAAGAACAAGGAGGTGGTGAAGAAGAAAGAGGAGGTGAAAAAGAAAAAGGAGGATGTGAACAAAACGAGGAAGAAGGCGTAGTTGAAGAAGAAAAAGGAGAAGGAGGAGGTGAAGAAGAAAAAGAAGGAGTAGGAGGGGGAGGAGAAGGAGAAGGGAGAGGTGAAGAAGAAAAAGAAGGAGGAAGTGAAGAAAAAAGAACGTGGAGGTGAAGAAAAAAGAAGGAATAGGTGACGAATAGGAAAAAGAAAAGAAGAATTAGGAGAAGAAGGAGGAAGAGGAAAATAATAATTTGAAGTGGAAGAAGCAGAAGAAAAAAAAGGTGGAGGTGAAATTGAAAAAGTTGAAGAAGTAGAAGAAAAAGACGAAGAAGAAGGAAGGAGGAGGTAAAAAAGAAACAGAAGAAGGAGGTGAAGAAATGAGAAGGTGAAGAAAAAGAAGAAGCAGTAAAAGAAGAAAAAAAGGAACAGCGAGGAGTGTAATATTGTACATCATAGATTCCTACACTCATTTCCTATTAGTGCTTGCTATTCAGCATTTGGCTTGGCCGTCTATTACTGCTATTGCCATAATTTGCATAATGAATGGGTTCAGAGCACAGCTAAAGGAGGCATGGCATGGCATGGCATGTTGTGCTGTACTGTATTATGAGCATTGAAGCAATCGCACCATATATAGGGATGTGTGTGTATGTGTTGAATACCAACACATATTATCATGGAGATCACAATATAACGTACAGTACTACCAACGCTAGCCAGCCAAATCAGGATACATAGTATACTAGGGATTAACAGTGTTACATTAATAGTTTCAGTCACAATATAACGTACAGTACTACCAGCGCTAGCCAGCCAAATCAGGATACATAGCATACTGATTAACAGTATTACATTAACAATTTTAAAAATTATTTTATTTGTAAGATAGTAATTTTTCTGTAAAAGTGTTCTAGTTATATTGAGATATTAAGTTAATTTTGTATGTATACTGTATATGTTATTGTGGAATAAAGATGATTATGATTGAGTTATATAGTGAGCAGGTATTCATAGATAATTGACCGAAGGAAGAGAGATCTCAGTTTCAGGTCGACCTCTGTATCTCTCTGTTTGTAACACATTTACGGCTAAAAAGACCAAATTCATTTGAATTTTGCATGGATCTTCCTTTAACGAATGTCCAGCGATGTACTGTAGTATTCATATAACTTGGCAGCGTGTAGAAGATGGGAGGATGTGCTACAACAGAACCCAACTGCCGCCAAGTTATATGAAAACTACAGTTTATGTAAGTTTTTTTCGTGATTTGCTTCCATTTAAAGGACATTTAAAAGGTAAAAATTAAGGCTCTTAGCTTAGGTCTTCTTCTATAGGAACATGACTTTTTTCCATTGCGGATGATGCCCACATGAGTCTAGAGACTTGTGCGTGGGAAATCAGGTGGATGGGTGAACGATGAGAAACAACCGCGGCTGAATAAGATTCGAACCCAAGGCTGCAAGAAGCGAAGCCAGCCAGAGCCAGGGTTTAATTTCAGTGGGAACGCAAGGGAACGGCGTTCCCTTACCTCCCAAGAGTGCCGGAACGCAAAGGAACGCATAGTTTGCACCAATCTGATTCCGGAGGTGTCTCATCTCTCTATTTATTCAGATAATCATGCGAAATATTGCGAATAATAATAAATTACTGTAGCTTAGGGCGAAGCGAGATCTGACTTTTATATAAATAAGAATGTAAAAGAGTTTTTATTTTACCATTCATTGAAAAAGTTTATTGGTTTTTGTTATTGCAAGCTTCATACAAAATGGTTGGTGCAAATCGAAACAGGTTTATAGGAAATTTAGAGTAGGCACCGAGATGTTAACGTGGTGGGGCGCGGGGGTGAGGAAATGTTTAACTAGGCCTTTTTAGAAAATAGAGGCCTATAGAGGTTTATAAGAATAAATGAGCGTTCCCACACCTAAAATTTTAGAAATAAAGCACTTTGAGCCTTATCTTATCACAGACAAGCGCTCCAACCAACTGCGCTAACAGAGCCGCCAAAATGAGCTTCTCCATCATATGCAATTGGAATCAAATTTATAGCTGGTCCCCAGTCCTCCTTATTCATTTGGTTGAGCCTTAATAAAATAAATAAAGTTATTATTCCTAAGAATAACATATTTGTTTAAGAGAAAAACTCTTCTCTAATATTTAAATCTAGTATAATAAAAAGTGAATACTAAGTAAATGATATACAAATTCAATTCATATCGTTTTATAAACTCATTCATCAGACATGTGAAATATAATTTGAGCAGTCAGCTGTCTCGCAAACAGAAAACAGCCTTGTTGATGTGATACAGAGTGACTTTTTGTGGAAAACAGACATGAAATAGACTATGCTAATTAAATCGACGGTTAGGTGTTGTGATTGTGTTTAATTTTGCAATGGTGATTAACATTGAGTACATGGAGTATGCTCCTCTGAGCAAGCACACTTATTCTTGTGCGTGAGGTCTACTGTTCATAGAACTACTAGTAGTATTAGTTATCATATTGTAAGGCATCATTTCAAGTATTTATTAATTGTAACAAAATTAAAAATGAATGTGAAGGCGCAACAGACGCAAGTCTAAAACGGCTCTCTTCACAAATTTTGAATATTTGATATTGTTATATGCTACAGAGTAACAGATCTACTCATTAATATCCATCAATAACTCAAGAAGCCAAAAGATGAAGAAGTTGGAGGAGGAGGAGGAAGAGGAGAAGGAGGAGGAGGCAGAGGAGAAGAAGGAGGAAGAGGAGAAGGAGGAGGAAGAGGAGAAGGAGGAGGAAGAGGAGGCAGAGGAGAAGAAGGAGGAAGAGAAGGAGGAGGAAGGGGAGAAGGAGGAGAAAGAGGAGAAGGAGGAGGCAGAGGAGAAGAAGGAGGAAGAGAAGAAGGAGGAAGGGGAGGAGGAGAAAGAGGAGAAGAAGGAGGAAGAGGAGAAGGAGGAGGAAGAGGAGAATAAAGAGGAGAAGGAGGAGGAAGAGGAGACGGAGGAGGAAGAGGAGAAGAAGGAGGAAGAACGAAGGAGGAGGAAGAGGAGAAGGAGGAGGAAGAACGAAGGAGGAGGAAGAGGAGAAGGAGGAGGAAGAGGAGGAGGAAGAGGAGAAGAAGGAGGAGGAAGTGGAGACGGAGGAGGAAGAGGAGAATAAGGAGGAAGAACGAAGGAGGAGGAAGAGGAGAAGGAGGAGGAAGAACGAAGGAGGAGGAACAGGAGAAGGAGGAGGAAGAGGAGAAGGACGAGGAAGAGGAGAAGGAGGAGGAAGTGGAGAAGGAGGAGGAAGAGGAGAAGAAGGAGGAAGAGGAGAAGGAGGAGGAAGTGCGAAGGAGGAGGAAGAGGAGAAGGAGGAGGAAGAAGAGAAGGAGGAGGAAGAGCCAAGGAAGAGGAAGAGGAGAAGAAGGAGGAAGAAGAGAAGGAGGAGGAAGAGCCAAGGAAGAGGAAGAGGAGAAGAAGGAGGAAGAACGAAGGAGGAGGAAGAGGAGAAGGAGGAGGAAGAACGAAGGAGGAGGAAGAGGAGAAGGAGGAGGAAGAGGAGAAGGAGGAGGAAGTGGAGAAGGAGGAAGAGGAGAAGGAGGAGGAAGAGCGAAGGAGGAGGAAGAGGAGAAGAAGGAGGAAGAACGAAGGAGGAGGAAGAGGAGAAGGAGGAGGAAGAACGAAGGAGGAGGAAGAACGAAGGAGGAGGAAGAGGAGAAGGAGGAGGAAGAGCGAAGGAGGAAGAGGAGAAGGAGGTGGAGAAGGAGGAGGAAGAGGAGAAGAAGGAGGAAGAACGAAGGAGGAGGAAGAAGAACGAAGGAGGAGGAGGAAGAACGAAGGAGGAGGAAGAGGAGAAGGAGGAGGAAGAGGAGAAGGAGGAAGAGGAGAAGGAGGAGGAAGAGCGAAGGAGGAGGAAGAGGAGAAGAAGGAGAAGAAGGAGGAAGAGGAGAAGAAGGAGGAAGAGGAGAAGGAGGAGGAAGAAGAGAAGGAGGAGGAAGAGCCAAGGAAGAGGAAGAGGAGAAGAAGGAGGAGGAAGAGGAGAAGGAGGAGGAAGAACGAAGGAGGAGGAAGAGGAGAAGGAGGAGGAAGAACGAAGGAGGAGGAAGAGGAGAAGGAGGAGGAAGAGCGAAGGAGGAGGCAGAGGAGAAGGAGGAGGAAGAGCGAAGGAGGAGGCAGAGGAGAAGGAGGAGGAAGAGCGAAGGAGGAGGCAGAGGAGAAGGAGGAGGAAGAGCGAAGGAGGAGGCAGAGGAGAAGGAGGAGGAAGAGCGAAGGAGGAGGCAGAGGAGAAGGAGAAGAAAATAGGGTCATTCATTTAATACAGTGCATGACCTTTTAATAACAGGTGGCATTGAGCACTATGAATAGAGCACTTCTCTAACAACATTTTAGACAAGATGTCCCTAAAAGAAACTTTGAAAATTGACAACAGAACACAGAACAAGACCATCAAAAACCATGAGATAAATTAAAAATAAAAGAAACTGGATGAAAAGTAAGATATTAGGACATAAAAGTAAAGAGTTTTGTTTTCATAAACTGTCAATTGTTATTTGTTCCACATCAAGAATTCAATGAATTTATTCAACAGAAAGTTTGTAACATTTACTACCCATTTTAAAACAAAAATTTAGTTCTTATACCCAAAACAAAAATTTAAATTTTGTGCCAACATTTGACATAACTAGTCACTCTTCAATAATATACATGCATTAGGCTTCATCATGATACTGAATCATGTAATAAATTTCATTGTAATCAATTTCATAGTAACTTTGTCATAATAAATAAATAAAAAGAAATTCAATGTAGAAACATATTAAAAAATTAAATCAAAACTAAGTGAAATACCTCTCAACATAGAACAGCCTGAATTCAATAATCTTTTTCAAAATCTAGTCAGTGCTATTTATTAAATTCACCTCATTTTCAATTTTAACAACCAATTTTTCATACATTATTATTATTATTTTTTCATTATTGCTGGTCGCTGGCACAATCAATTTCTCCTACTAATTATTCCATTTCTCCTATTCTATCAATCTTATTTTTCATTCCACTCTCATCACTTGTCTCTCCCACTTCCTTACTTTCATCAGTTGTTTTTTTAAACTACTTTACTCCTTTACTGTATGTAAGTATGATGAGTAACAAGAGTTCAACTCAACACACATACTAACAACAAAGTTTTTCAATTATATTTCCACAACTACTTTTCACTTTCTTTCTACCACATTATTATTCATTCCCTTACTCTATTAATCTTGGTTCTTGTTGTACTCTTCTTTCTATCTTTACCACTTCCTTATTTGTTTAAACTACTTTACTGTGTGTAAGTTTGATGAGTGACAAGAGATTAACTCATAACACAACAGTATAACACATACTAACTTTCAAAAAAAAATCAATAATATTTCCACTATCACTTTTCACTTTTACTACATTATTATTCATTTTCCTATTCTATTAATTTTGTTCTTCATTCTATATCTATCTCTTCTTTCTATCTCACTGCCTATCCCACTCCCTTCCTTTTATCAAGTTCTTTTTAAAACTACTTCATTGAGTGTGTGTGATGAGTTCAACTCAACTGTATAGCACAAACTAACAACGAAGTTACACTTGGCGCAAGTTGGCCATTTTGAAGCCAGCGGTTATTTTTGTATTTGACAATAAAATAATTTGAGTTGTGTAAATTACAATATTTGACGTTTACTCTACACAAAATACAAAGAAGAATGCACTTTCTGTTTATACACAAACTGATAGCTGAAACTTTGGTCCAACATGTTCAGTATTTTTGAAAAAAGCGACACTAGTAAATGCGTATGACTTTTATTGGTGGGGAGATCCTTACGAGTAGTTCCACCTCGATGCTTGAGCCATGTTATTGGAAACATGGTGGACATACAATTTTTAACGTGGGTTCCGATCCACCGGGAAGTGATTTTACAACAAGAATAGAATCCTCTTAGCTGGCAAATCCAATAGGTCACCCTCACAGACAGCGCCCAGGAGAGCATTACTCACCTAATCTGAATGAACAGATATCTGCTACGGCTCACGGCTATCACTTCCCCTCACCTACAATAGTATTCAATGTAATAAACAGCTACTTGCTGTTATATGTCGACGAAGCTCTAATAAGGGTTCTAAAAAGGGAGAACTACGGATTGAAGGAGAAGAGGGAGAAGACGCTGATGGAGAAAAAGTTGAAAAACAAGAAGATTGAGGAGAAGAAGAACTAGACGAAGACGAGTGATAATAAAGGATTGTCTATTGAATTGAATTTGTAGATAGGTTATTACACATTCTAGAAATCCAGATTCAATGCAATCGGGCAACCGATTAGTACAATTCATTTTCATATGTGTTTTCATATATAATTAATGCTTAAAGATAATTTATTTTCGATTTACAAAATCATTGTTTTTTTTAAACTATTAAGCAATAGAATAGATAGGATAGAATTGATATAATCGCAAATACGGTAGGTCTAGAGATCCATTCAAACTGAGACACTTATTTAGTTTTATGCTCAAGACATCACCACCTTTACACAGGGTCTAGCTGCACAGGTGAGTGGGAATACTGTATAGAAATAGGATAGTCTTTATAGAATCGATTCCGATAGAGTAGAAAGCAAATAAGTCTACAGACCCATTCAAACTGAGACACTTATCAAGTTCTATGCTTTTAACATTCCACTCCCACATCTACACAGGGTCTGGCTGCACAGGTGAGTGTGTATACTATCTAGCACACCTCTGAGAGCTACTTCCTGCGTTCAAGCCATCATTCAATAGAAACGTTTAGACATTATAGAGACGTTTGGAAAGCAACAGAATTGATGTAGGCTGGCTTTTTTTGTGTCTGAGATGAACATAATTCATCACAAGTCTTAATAAGGCAATTATTCACAAGAATATACCTGCCGTTAATAAGCTGTTTCCTCAATAATCAATCAAAATAGGACATTAATAACAATTTTTTAATTATATTTTGCCTAAAAAACAGTCGTTAAGTGACGTCAGAGGCTCTGAACGTTGTTCAGGTGAGACTTGATAGCTCTGACACTAGACCTCAGCCAGCCAGACCACTCGATATTGTTATTAATATTTTATGAATTATAACGTCCAAATTATTTAAAATACCTGAGTAGAGAATACTTTTAATATTGATGCTGAAATATAGAAAAAAAGAATTAAAAACAATGAGGAGCTCTATCCTATCTTGATCAAATCCAAGTACTAGCTTCACCTAATTTCCATTAAAATTCATTCATATTTCAATCTTTTGCGAAGTGCACTTCTCTTTTCTTACAGCGGAACTGTATGGCTAGCAACACAGCATTCCAACCTTATAATTCCCGACTTTATAATTTTGTGACGGCTACCATAAGTTATCTACCAGAAAAGTGAAACTCCAAACTAGATTCCCGGGTAAAATGCTAGTTACCAATAATTACCGTACGACCAATAACCGGAAATAAATAAAATAAAACAACCGGAAACTATAGAAAAAGACGAAATCACCAAGATTAATTCCGACTTAAAGTTGCTCCTAATAATGCTGGCATATGAGCCAGCTAACCCCACAAAAGGCAACTACTGCCTTAAAAGGCAATGCCAGTGTAGGCCTGCTTCTGTAGTTAGCCAGTGCATGATGACGACCTCCTAACACCAGTAGTAATTATTATTTCAAAGTCTGCTATAGGCCAATAATTGTTTAGTGGTCTGCATAGTGAAGTGTATTTAGCTATCATACATTATAATCAAATCACGATAATTTATACTTATTATTGAGCTTGAGAAACTAAGTGTACAAGACTTCAACATCCAGGAAGAAGTTGATGCATTCGATAATAAATTTTATAACTCCATTAGCATGCCAAGATCAAAAAAAAGTTTATTGAGGAACTAGATACTGAAGGAAACATTCAAAACTGTATATTAATCACTATTACATAAACAATAATTTTTTTGGGAGGATGAAGCCGACATAGGTCTGAGACCTGTGCGTGGGTAATGAGTTGGATGATGGTGATTGATGAGCTGGACCTACAGTTTTAGGTGGGTTCCGAACCACCGGGAAGTGATTTTACAGCAGAGAACAGTGTCTTTTTTGCTGGCCAATCTAATCGGTCACCGTTACAAACAGGACCTACGAGAACGCAGCTTATCTCTATCTAATTGAACAGATACCTGCTACGAACTGGAGTCTTCAAAGCCTAATCTTCAGAAAAAAAATGTAACCAAAGCTACAATGCAACAAATTTCACTGCATCACAAGAATTTTCCCACCACAACAAATTTCCACAACTCACCTGAAAATCGTCAAAGTCAGTTACGTCATCGCCAAAGTAGTACGTATCAAGCGGTGACGTCATAGCAGCTGCTGCTGACGACGATTGCGATGATCCTCCCCCGTCCATCATTATCGAAGAAGCATCCATCACACATTAACAACTACCACTGTCATCAACACACTTCTTCAAAAACACACACACAACAATACTCTAAAACTGCCAAAAATACTCTAAGACGATGCTTTTACAACAAAAATCCAAAATAAATAATCCCCCAACAAAGTTGTAATATTTTTGAAAAAAAAGTCCGCACTTGATCGATCAACAATTATTTCTACACCCGCCAACAATGTCTCAACAACAACAATCCAAAATAATTATACCAGTGAAGTTTAGCACAGTTCACACTCAAACAATCAACAGTTATTTTTAAACCGGCAAAAATCTATGAATGGAACTAAACTGGTCGACTACAAATTTCTGTAACAATGTCCAGAAACAATTGTACCGTACTTGAACAATCTAAACTTATTTTCAAGGATTCAATTAATTTACACCGGTGAATAATTTTATATAATTAATGTTTACACCGGTGAATAATTTGATTTTGTTGAATTACTTTTATACCGGCAAAATATCGATGAATGGAGCAGGCCAAGCTACAAATCTCTATAAAAATGTCAGCACTTGATCAACCAAAAATTGTTTTTTACTGGTAGAAGAGTCTTTGAATGGAACTATACTGATCAAGCTACCGTACAATATAAAAAATGCTGAAAGCTATGTCTAAAAAGTGTCTACCAGACAAAAAAATAACCCCAAATTGTCTTAAAACACCTAAATTTACTATTTTATTACTATAAAAACCTACAACGGGTAGTCTTTAAACTTGAAATAACTTGATAACGTCGCTGTTCAGCTTTAAAAACTGGACTCGTCACCGAAAAACGTAAACCACAACCGAAATCACTTGAAAATATGTCGGTGTTCAGCTTCAAAAATGCACCGATTCACAGAAAAACGTTAGCTACGACTGGAAATCACTTTAAAACACCGCCGTATAGCGTTAAAAACTATTATAACCGCAGAGAAACGTTACAAAATCACTTTAAAACGTTACTGTTACAAACTCTGCCAAAGTTTTGCGACCAACTGAAAGTTTTTGCGCTCAAGACGCTCCGACGTACGAACAACAAGAGTCAAGGAAAACAAGTCACTGCTTAAATATAAATATTGTGTGTGTGTGAGCGCCCCTCTCACACACACAAACAAGAGAACACACCTTGGGACGACTCTCACACGCGCACGTTCGCTTCCCACGCGGATCGGACCAGCTTGCCACACATTTCTAGAACAATCTGCAAGAACTAAGCACCACTAAGCACAAGCAAGCTCCCACTGCTAAGTCCTCCGACCGGAAGTGAAGTCACAAGTTGCTGTATGATCTAGCTCATTTCCAGATACGGGAAGAACGAGTTCTTCGTTCGCGAAATCACTTTCATACTGCCCACAGTAGTTTTGGGATAAACAAAAAATTTAGTGGCCTAGGGTCTGTTTCATAACAATGTAGGAGAAAATATTAATCTAATAGAAAAACAGACACTTTATTTATATTTAAATTATGATTTTTACTCAAACTGGAGGAGAGAATTTCGCTTCTGAGGAGAAGCTTCATCAGCCTGTCACCAGTATATGGATTATGAACTGTACAAAGTAGTTTTGAGATAAATGAAATTTCAGTGGTCTAGGGTCTGTTTCAAAACAATGTACGAACAAATATCAAGAATTTAATAGAAAAAGTGACACTGTATTTTATTTGAATTAGGATTTTCCCTCAAACTGGAGGACAGTATTTCGCTTCCGAGGAAGCCCATAGTAGTTTTGGGGTAAAATAAATTTTAGTGGCCCAGGATCTGTTTCATAGCAATGTAGGAACAGATATTAAGAATATAATATTAAAACTGACGCTGTATTTATATTTAAATTATGATTTTTACTCAAACTGGAGGAGAGCATTTCGCTTCTGAGGAGAAGCTTCATCAGCCTGTCACCAGTATATGGATTATGTACTGTCCAAAGTAGTTTTGAGATAAATGAAATTTCAGTGGTCTACGGTCTGTTTCAAAACAATGTACGAACAAATATCAAGAATTTAATAGAAAAAGTGACACTGTATTTTATTTGAATTATGATTTTCCCTCAAACTGGAGGACAGTATTTCGCTTCCGAGGAAGCCCATAGTAGTTTTGGGGTAAAATAAATTTTAGTGGCCCAGGATCTGTTTCATAGCAATGTAGGAACAAATATTAAGAATATAATATTAAAACTGACGCTGTATTTATATTTAAATTATGATTTTTACTCAAACTGGAGGAAAGCATTTCGCTTCTGAGGAGAAGCTTCATCAGCCTGCCGCCCGGCATCAGCATAAATATTACGAGTGGCATGTGACCCGGTATAAAACTAACCATATACAAAAAACGAGCTGTTTATATTTAGGATTTTTCTGTTCTTTACATATTCCTTCACAATAGATTCAATTACTCAAATCTGCATTACAGATTTTCAAAATATATTTCACTTTTTAAAAAATTAATCCTGTAAAAAACCAGTGCTTTCCTTGCTTCCATGCAGATAACACTATTACAAACTAATAGTCTCAGTACTCTTAATTACTAATAAATGTTTAAACTTGTAGATTGTAGTACTAGTTCGTTGATTATTATAAAACTTGAGCCATTTATTTATTGAAAATACAAATGGTTGAGGGCACTAGGAAATATCCCATTTTTGCCCTCATGACACAATCATATTTATTACAAAAACCATGTTAAATTTACATAGATTTTTAGAAACGATCATGTTATTGGAAACATGATAGACCTACAATTTTAGGTGGGTTCCGAACCACCGGGAAGTGATTGCTTATTATGAAACCCCCGGAGTCCATCTAATACTCATTTCCTATCTGAAAATTGAACCTTTAAACCTGAAACTTCCGTAACATTTTATGACAATTACACTAACAACAATTACAATACATACAATTAGTTCGCAATTATATTGAACTACTACTAAAGAACTTTGTAGAGTATTTAAATGTGAATACAATATGTTTTTGTTAAAAATAAAGTATTCAATACTATACAAACTAAACAGATTTTATTCTGTAAATGTTTTTTAAAATACTAACTATAAATGGGCTTCAAAGATCATGGATTAATTCAATCAGAGTTTAACCATTACCGACGCCATCTTGTATGCCTAATCTTCACTCCAGCATCATTTGCCAAACTTTGTGATCCCTCCACTTTCTTATACATCCATGTTTTTTGTATCCATTAAGTAGGAATCGATATTGATTGAAGATCTCCTGCTTGGGGCAAATGCAGACGACATAAGGAAATTTTAATAATTCATTAAAAAAGTAAATTCGTATGGCTTTTCGTGGTGGAGAGACCCTTACGGGTAGTTCCACCTCGCCGCTTTTTTAACGACTGCTTTTTTTTATATGCAACCGGGACCGACGGCTTAACGTGTCCTCCGAAACACGATTAATTCATTTATCGTATGTAAACAAAGTCATGTCGGGAGAGCCATTATCAGGAGAACAGTTGCGAGATGATACGCACCGCACTACATTATATGAGAGAGGAGTTAAAAGTGCTGGGATTCGATTGTACAACAAACTACCAGCCATTTTAAGAGCATCCACACAGGTCGTGAATTTAGAGCCTTGATGAAGAGGGAATTGTTAAATATTTGGGCATACTCGATTGATGAATTCCAAGCTTATTATGAGATGCAAAATTAGTTTGTACAGTTTTATGTATGTTTTATGTAACTTATTTGTACAATATTATTGACTAATTCATTGACAAATCCAAATACCCCTTTTATAGGTGGTCAGTGGACGAATAGTAATAATAATAATAATAATAATAATACAGTCGACTCTTGATAATTTGACACTCGTTAATTTGAATCTCTTGATAATTTGAATTCTTTGTCTGGTCCCTTGAAAAACTCTATATTTTGAACAAAATCAATGCAATCAGGTCCCCTCGATAATTTGAAATTCAAGGAATGCTATTTTGATCACCAACACTCTATAATTTGAATTTCTGTTCCCGTACTCGCGACAGGTCTGTAAATTAAACTTCAAATTAATTAAATGTGACTAGCATTAGTCACAGTTTCAAAAAGCTCCCAGTCGTGTGTTCGTTTGACGACTGTAACAATCATTGATTTGAGTGATGAGTCCAAATAAGAAGAACAAGTCTCACTAAAAGTGATAAAAAGCGCAATATAAAAGCTGTGGAGGATGGACAGGCAAAAAAAAAAAGAAAAAAAAATGTTCCTAAGCAATCGGGATTTAGCCGTCAACATAATCAATCATTTTGAAGAACAAAGATCAAATCTTTAGAGAGTCAAAAATTACAGATTTTTTAATTAATTCGTTTTTTTACTGAATACAGAACTCTCATTAATAAAATATTCATAAATAATTATTCAGCATATTATTCCAAAATGTAATAACTCTTAAAATTACAATTTTTAATTAATTTGATTTTCAATTTACTTTGGTTCTTGTTAATAAATATTCAAATAATGTTAAAAATTGAACAACTCTTGTTTATTTGAATTTTCCCTTGCTTCCCTCTTGTTTATTTGAACTTACTTTATTTTGAACTCTCGTTAAAATGAATTTTTTTCGTGGTCGCTTGAGTTTCAAAATATCGAGGGTCAACTGTATACATAGAGAGCTCCAAGTCTTATCATGTGGACGGACAACAGCACGATTTCAATAAAGCCCTGTCAGGTCCTCAATAATTAATCAATTAAACACATCAAAGTACCAAATTTCGATACGGTTGGGGCTGTATTTATGAACGTTCCTTCACTGACTTTTGGAATGCATATAAAATAGAGGAATTTCAGAGTCCCTCGAGACAAGATAGGGCTTGGGGATCTGTGATGGGTCCACATTTATTTTCTACCTGTAGTGTACAGGGCAACAGGTTGTTGGGTTGTAGGAGAGTACAGCTATTGTTCCTAGATCTATGAATGCCCATTGTTGGTGACTAGTATGAGAACTGGACCCAAAGGTAATTTTCCATCTGAAGAGAGCACGATTCAGAGTGACAAAATCTCAATAAATTGACAATGCTTTAAGAGTTGATTCTCTATTAGTGAAGATTGTACGCGATTCATGATTTGCTTTCAAATCAACAAAGAAGTGCCGAGATGTGGGTATTGAATATGTGTAGATTATTTTGTCTTTATATACCCTACTTCAGGAATTTACAGAGAGTATCTCTGTAACTGAATTGGAACAAAATATGAACGACTTTATGACAAATACAATTTTAATATTAGATGTTAATATTGCCTATTAGATTACCTATTTCCTATAGATTTAGTTACCTCTATTCTACAAAATAAATGCATAGGATCATTATTGTACAGAATTCTGCCCCCTTTGACTTTGATACGAACAAAAAATCATTTTGAATTATCTACTGATTTATAAGCAAAAAGCTAACATTTTGTAACTTTCAACTCCCCCCCCCCCACACTTCTAACTAGGTCTCACCCCCCCCCCCCATTCTTGGGGACTTTTGGTATGTTATTATCCAAGTTTAGAGGAAGAGATTGGTGAAAAACACATTTCTCTATCAATAAATCCTTTCGAGGACCACATATTTTTGTCTAAGTTGACTGAGCTACTAGGCCTATGGAAGCCTCTTTTCCTTTTAAAAGTAGCACCTCTTGAGAGGGTGTTGAGGTTGTTATTTCTTGAAGGACTTATCACAAAATATCTACTCCAAAATGTGCGCTCTATAGTCAACACCAACAAGGAAGGCTCAAAATCAACAAATTGGTCAAACTTTCAAACTATTATAGAACAATAGAAAAAGGATGAAGGAAGGAATATTTCCATCTTTACAAACAATAGGACAACCCTTTCCGATCCCATCAACCTGTTGCTTCATCTAACTTCAGGTAAAAAATAAATGTGGACCCACCACAGATCCCGAAGCCCAAGATAGTACCATAGACCAGCCATCATGTGATTTATCCCTATTCTATGATAGTACGTACTTAAATAGGGGCCTAAATAGTGATGCTCCTAACCAAGACGTCACCACACAAGTAGGTACATAAATGGCAAAAATCTGCAACAGTTCCACGAAATCTTCAACATTATTTTTTCTCGCCCACCGAATTTGTCTCGCCGTGATCCAAACATAATAATTGACACAAGCTCTCACTCCCAAGATGATGTGACATTGCTATATATAGTTTGCTACCCACCTAGTATACACAGATATACAGAACAAGTATACACATACATCTACCCAGAGAACATAGATATACAGAACCTAGATACATATACATCTACCTAGTATACATAGTTATATAGAACAGTGCCTACACAAATTGAATAGTGACAAGAAAATTTACACAAGCTCCTGATTATTGTGAAAGAATGGCAGGCAGCATGATCCAAGCTTCACTATATATAGATATACAGTCCTGCCTGAGCTGAGTTAGCCATGAATGGGGATTTGGAGAAGAAAATCAGTGCAAAGCTGAACGCCATTCATTACCAACAAAAGAAGTAAGTAGGAAGAAGAAAAAGAGAAGAGAAAGAGGAGTAGAAGGAGAGGAGAAGGAGAAGAAGGGAAGGAAAAGAGGAAGAGAAGGAGGAGAGGAGGAGAAGAAGAGAAAGAGAAGGAGGAGAAGAAGCGAAAGAGGAAGAGAAGGAAAAAAGAGAAGAAGAAAAAAGGACAAGGAGGAGTAGAAGAAAACGGAGAAGAAGGAGAGAAGGCGGAGAAGAGGACGAGAGAAAGAGCAAGAAAAGGAGAAGGACAGAGGGAAGAAAAGGAAGAGGAAGCGAAGTAGAGAAGGAAACGAAGAAGAAAAAAGAGAGTGCAGAAGAAAACAGAGAAGAAGTAGAAGAAGACGAAAAGGTGGAAATGAGGAGGAGGAGAAGAGGTGAAGAAGAAGGAGAATAAAGAGAGAGAAGAAGAAAAAAGAGAAGTAGAAGGGAAAGAAGAAGAAGAAAAGTTGGAAAATAGGAGAATAGAAGAGAAGGACAAGGGGAAGAGGAGAAGGAGGAGGAGAGGAGGACAAGGCAATGAGGAGGAGGAGAGGAGGACAAGGCAATGAGGAGAAGAAGAAGACAAGGCAATGAGAAAGAAGAGGAGAAGATCTTTTCCTCCTTTTTGCCTTGTCCTCTTCTCCTCCTACTAAATAGTAGAAGATGGGGAAGATAAAAAAGAGAAGGTGGAAAAGAGGAGAGCAATAGGACAAGAAGAGAAGGACAAGGGGAAGAGGAGAAGGAGGAGGGAGGAGGAGAGGAAGGAGAAAAAGAAGAAGAGGAGGTGAAGAAGAAGAGGACAAAAGGAGAAAAAAGAGAGATCAGAAGAAGGAGAAGGGGAAGGAGAAAAAAAGGGAGCAGAAGTAGAGGGGGAAGAAGAAGAAAAGGGAACAAGAAAGAGGGTGAGAAAGAAAAAGGGGGAAAATATAACACAATTAAAATCTATAAATAGGGTATGTAATGATCTAGATACCCTAATTCAACTGAATCGGATATTTTCATTAAAAAAAATATGAATTGTCTTTACTAACACCAGAATCTAATTTAAAATTTGAAATTCTCCAAAACAGAAAAATTTGGTAAGTCCGATGTCTGTTTAATATAAAACTATAAAGTTTGGGTAACATAGCATTTTGTCTACAGTTTAAATATTTAAAAAAGGTATTAATACAAACAAAATTACCTCTCCGTATAGATTTCAAAAATAGATGAGCATAGAACATAACCAGAAATTGTAGGAACAGAATAAACAGCATTCCTCGGCCAATCATTTTCAACTAAAGGTAGCTGTTGCCACACTATCAACTTTTACACACCAATAAAACACAAACAAGTTACTTCTTCAATAAATAGACTACACAATAACAAAACACGACAACTAACACAATATACACCAATAATTCACAAATCGAACAGCAAACGCAAGAAATTTAGTCACGATAAAACTCAACAGAGGTTACAAATCACGTTTCACAATGAGAATCGATTCTTTCAGTACTAATTATTCCACTGAATCCACTACTATGAGTAGACAACAGCTCCTAACTAATACGGTGTAATATTTATTTAGTTTCAATAACACTTTTCAAATCTTGAATAAAGTCTGATATAGAAATAGAAAAATTGTTTCAGTGTTTTCATGCTGATCAAATAATTTCAACAATCATATGAATGGGAATACTACAATAATAATTCGGATAAAACATTTTAAACTGTGATAACTTCATGCATGAGATAATATCAATTGTATTGGTACAACTGTAATAGTGCGCATGCGCACAACGAAGATAGCGATAGTAGGCGAAATACGAAAACATGTTTATCAGAATGAGAAGGACTATACTGCTCGTGGTTATGTAACAGAGAAGAGAGAGTGTGCGTGTGTGTGTGTGTGAGAGAGAGATTGAGTAATGGGAGGGGGGAAGAGAGTGAGAGAGAGGTGAAATCGCATTATCCGGCCTACTGAACTCGATCAGCTGATCAGATGATTTCAAGGTCATTGCGAGCCGGAAACGAACCAATAGGGAAGCAGAAGAGAGAAAGATTGACAGAGTGAGTGAGAGAGTGGTTTAGAGGGAGATAACTGTGCTGAACATGAAAAGCTATTTGTGAGACCATCAAGTGCTTTTACATCATTTTATTGATGAGAATTGTGCTATTGGGCATTTTGAGAAGATAAGAAGAGGAGGAGGAGGAAGAGAAGAAGGAGGAGGAGGAGGATGAGGAGAAGAAGAAGGAGGAGGAGGAGGAGTAGGAAGAGGAGAAGGAGGAGGAGGAGGAGGAGGAAGAGGTGAAGAAGGAGGAGGAGAAGGAAGAAAAAGAAGGAGTTGAAGGAAGAAAAGGGAGGAGGAGGAAGAGGAGAAGGAAGAGGAGAAGAAGAAGGAGGAGGAAGAGGTGAAGAAGGAGGAGGAGAAGGAAGAAAAAGGAGGAGTTGAAGGAAGAAAAGGGAGGAGGAGGAAGAGGAGAAGGAGGAAGAGGAGAAGAAGGAGGAGGAAGAGGAGAAGAAGAAGGAGGAGGAGGAAGAGGTGAAGAAGGAGGAGGAGAAGGAAGAAAAAGGAGTTGAAGGTAGAAAAGGGAGGAGGAGGAAGAGGAGAAGGAGGAGGAGGAGGAGGAGGAAGAGGAGAAGAAGGAGGAGGAGGAAGAGGTGAAGAAGGAGGAGGAGAAGGAAGAAAAAGGAGGAGTTGAAGGAAGAAAAGGGAGGAGAAGGAAGAAAAAGAGAAGTGTAGAAGTAAGAGGAGGAGGAGAAAATAGGCAAAAGAAGTGGAAGGAAGGGAAAACAAGAACATTAATTATTATAGTCATCAGGAGGAGGTGAAGGAGGAGAAAGAAATGGAGAAGGAAGAGAAGAGGGAGAAGGATTAAAAAATATATACAAGAGAAATGAGTGGAAGGAATGAAAGAAAAACAATAATATAAATTGTTATAACTATCAAGTGGAGGAGGTGGAGGATGATGAAGAAAGGAGGAGGAGAAGGCAATGGAGGAGTTTGGGAAGGTGGAGGAGAAGGAGAAATAGAAAAGGAAAAATAACTAAAAGTATAGGAGGAAGAAGAAAAAGAAGTAGAGGTGGTGGAGGAGGAGGAGGAGGAAGAAGTAGAAGTGGAGGAGAAAGAAGAGGTAGAACTGGGGGAAAAATAAAAATAAAAACAGAAGTTAAAAGAAGAAAATAAGTGGAAGGAAATATGAGAACAAAGAATCGACAAGAACATAAAGTACTCCAATAATAAAGAAGATGAAATGAAATATGGCTGACTGACATAATATAGTATTTGTATTGAAATACTGTACCAATATAGAATGCATATAGCAAAAAAGTGACATACAAGAGCTCAGCCTATTTTTAGTGGACGAAATGTAATAAATAACTATTTTATTTCAAAAAAATCTATAACTTCAGACCATACTTGGGTAATACACATAGTTTAAATAGAAATCACTCTACTCAGCTATTGTTATAATAATAATAATAATAATAATAATATCGTGTGACCTGGCTGGCTCAGGTCTGGTGTCAGAGTTATCAGGTCGCACCTGAATAAGTTCAGGGCCTCTGACGTGACTTAACGACTGTTTTTTTAGGCAGCCGGGACCGACAGCTTAACGTGTCCTCCGAAACACGGGAGTGGCCCGAGGTAAAAGCTATTGTTGTAGAGTAGGCTTGAGTATATTAGGGGTACAGGGTATTGGTTAAGTGAGCTCAGATATTATTTTAAATTATGGTTTTTATAATTTGTGCTTATTATCCAAATATTTTTATAAACAAAATGTTTTGAATTTTTTGCTGAGTCAGACGTTCCCAGGAAGCAAATTATAGTTCTAAATGTTTGGTGTCTTTGGTGTAAAATTTCCTAAGTAACATTAGTATGAATCTAGTAATAAGTAATAAGAAGATAACTATTTCCTAGTAATAAAATACAGCGTTACATAAAACGACCCAAAAAATATCATTATTTTTACAGTCTACACATTGAAAATGTTTCCCCAGGTCAGGGTTTGCTCTAACAAAAACATTTGGTACAAACATGAAAAACAATATTTTGTTCACCCAACAGCAGGAAACACTAAATTTGGCCAGCCTTAAGACAGGATGGATGTCAGTGTCAAAATTCATAGCTACAACTAAATTTAGACGAACAGGAAGAATACAAATGCACACTAATAATTCAAATCTGTGTGGATGGATGTCACAAATAAACCTACACTTCTAACACACAAACAAAAACACCAGAGTTATGAAAACCTTGAAACAGCCAGAAGGACACTTTCAGAACAAGTAGAAGACAAAAGGAGATAAAAAGAAGAAAGAGAGAAAACAAAAGAATGGATATGAGAGAGTGGGAGATAGAAATGAGAATAGGAAGGAGGGGGAAAATAAAAAGAGGAAGAAGTAGAAGAGGAGGAGGAGAAGAATAGATGGAGGAGGAAGGGAGGAGAAGGCAACGAGGAGCAGGAGAAGAAGAGGTGAAGAAGGAGAATCAATAAGAAGGATAACAAGATGAAGAGGAATACGAAAAAGGAGGTCAAAGAAAGAGGAGGAGGAGGAAGAGGAGGAGGATGAGAACAAGAAGACGACGAGGAAAAAGAAGAAGGAGGAGGAGAAGTGGAAGTAGGAGATGAAGAAAAAGAATAACAACAAAAAGAAGGTGGAGGTCAAATAGAAGGATGAGAAGAAGAGGACGAAGGAGAAGAACATAAGGAAGAAGAAAAAGGAGGACATGTGGAAGTTGAAGATTAGATTTCTTTATTCATGTAAGTTTACAAATTTCGCATAATATGATTAGTTAAAAGAGAATTGTCAACATCACATAGATACTATAGTAGACTTAGTTTATAATTTTTATAGTGCTAGAAATTATGTACAATGATGTTTGTATGTTATTAATGATATTAACTTTGGTGATGACAAACCAAGTGATGCAATTACATGAAATGGCGAAGTTTGGACAACGATTCGTACATTGCTGACACTTAACCAGAGAGATTCAGATGACTTTATTTGTGTAAATTTACAATGTATATGAATGATACAAGTATTATTAATATTAGCAACTCTCAGATCCCCTAGTTGAAGTTAAGTACAGTTGTTTTTGAAAAGTAAACATTATAGACACAAACACAAAAGTAAACATAAGAGAGAGAGAGAGAGAGAGAAGAAGAAAAGGAGAAGAGAAGGTGGAGGAGTAAGAGCAATGGAAGTAGGAGAAGAAGAAGTAGAATGGAGAAGGAAGAAAGAGACGTAGCTAAAAACAAGGAGAAAAAACCAAGTTGAGAAGCACAATAATAGAAGAAAGAGAAGCAAAAGAAGAACAAAGTGAAAGAAAAATAAGAAGCGGAAGGAACCCGAAGAAAGAATAGAGTAAAAAAAATAAAGTGGTTGCCCTCTCAGCACAGCTGATCGCTATTGAATGTTTATTTATAGCAGAATTTCATTGCAATATACTAGCTGGCGCCTGGCTCCGCTTATTTACATAATATAAATATAACTGAATGCCTTTATATAAATATAGTACACTGTCAAACTTTACAGACATACAGTATGGATCAATCAAGAACACAACAGCCTACTCTTCGTTTTTAAACATAAGCATGAGAACCGTACAAGGGTCTGAACCTTGGCAGTTATAGCTACCCAAGGACCCGGCTTTGCTTTACTTCCAACAAAATTTACTACATCAGGAAATAGAGACACTTCTCAGATTTCATTTGACACCAGAATAAAGAGCTAAACTCTTGAAAACTGAGCTCTTATTCGTCTAGCACACAAACACATCATCAACACCTTGACTTCAACATTTTGCATGTTCTGATGAGTCACTTAAAACACAAACATTTTCAAAATGAAAATCTGGAAGAAATTAGTTGATTTTTCTGGAAATTTCAACAATGGGAAAATTTAATAATAAATATCTTAGACCTGTTGCTTGAACAGATATGAACAAGAAAAACAATCTAATATCAGGACTGACACTCTATTTCAATTTAGGGGTTATAGAAACCTGGTGGTACCATCGGAGGAGGATCCCTAATTCTAGGAATGAAGGTCTGGCCGATCCCTTTTTCAACTCGAAAAGGGTCACTCATTGTTAAACAAAACAATAGCTATGAATATCGGAGGTAAACATTTCGATGGCACCACCAGATTGTTTAAGGGCCATTTTTGATCTCTGCTCTCCAACTATAAAATCTAGCAACTATTTACTTTTTGATGATCACTTCATTCACTTCGAATTCGAAACCAACATTTTTGATAGATTGGTCAATCTACATCACTGTCATTCCGAAGTGGAATGGAAACTGGAATGGAACTGCATAACCAAACCTTTCCTAACCTGGCTAGATCTGACTGAACCACCTCTGTAAATTTGTTGGTGGTTTTAAATTTGTCGGTGGTGTAAATTTGAGGTGGTTCAGTCACATCTAGCCAGGTTAGGAAAGGTTTGGTTATGCAGTTCCATTCCAGTTTCCATTCCACTTCGGAATGACAGTGATGTAGATTGACCAATCTATCAAAAATGTTGGTTTTTCAACGCTGTTAGACTTTCGAAATTGAAATCCATGATCCAGATAGAAATGAACCAGATAGAGTCGACTGATATTCACTTCTACTGTCCATCAACTGAAATATTAAAATGTCCCTCCCTAAACTGGATGGTGCCACCACGCCTGGGTAATTCCCAAGACATCTAACAATAGCCGTAATGTGTAGGAGCAGTAAAGTTAGACAATAGAAGGGTTTCCGTGACAGGTCTTCAGGTAGAAATAACAGGTAAGGTACGATGGTACCATCAGGTTTCTATAACCCCAATTTAGTATATTGTTTTTACACACTTATATTGGAGATGATAGAGGGATGCATTTCACTTCTGAAAAGAAGCTTCGTCAGCCTGTTTTCAGAAGTGAAATGCATCCCTCTAGCATCTCCAGTATAAGTGAGTAAAGCCAATATTGAAATACAGTGTCAGATCTGATATTAGATTGTTCATTAAGTATTTCGTCATGGAAAACACCACAGAAGAAGAAACAAATGAATATTGACAATTGAAAGAGCAAAAAAAGAAGTAGAGGAACTAGTAGGCTACTAGATAGATTGAATGTGATTTGAATCAACTAATATATTATGCCTAATATAATTGTAACTAATTTTACCAAGTATATAGTTAGTAAATAAATAATAATAATAATATAGTGGCTGGCTCAAATCTGGTGTCAAAGTTATCAGGTCGCACCTGAATAAGTTCAGGACCTCTGATGTGACTTAACGACTGTTTTTGTGCAGCCGGAACTGACAGGCTTAACGTGTCCTCCGAAACACGGGAGTGGCCCGAGATTGCGGTCAGAACTGGGATCGAACCTGGGACCTCTAGGGTTAGCAAACCAGAACTTAACCCACTCGGCTACCATGTAATGTAAGTAAAAGAGCTAGAAAGGATTGTACAGAAGATGGGAAAATTAAATGACATTGAGAGGCTTCAATTAATTGCTAGATTTGTAGAAATAAAGGAAGGAATTAGAGAGAGAGAGAGAGAGAGTGTGTGTGAGAGAAAAGTAAGAATGAAGGGCCTAAGAAGAATAGAGAATATTAGGAAAGAAGAAAAAAGGAGTGAGAAAAGAAAAAGAACTAGAAGTAGGAGTAAGAAGAAAGAAAGATGTAATAAAGAAAAAGTGCAAAACGTGGGAGGAGTAGAAGAGGAGTAGCAGAGACAGAAGAACGAATAGGAGAAGGAGGATGAGAAGGAGGAGAAGGAAAAAGAGGAGAAGGAAGAGGAGGAGGAAAAGGAGGAGGTGGAGAAGGAGGAGGAAAAGGAAAAGGAGCAGGAGGAAAACGAGAAGAAGGAGAAGGAAGAGAAGAAGTAAAAGCCAAAGAACATTACAAAAATGATAACTGGAAAGTAGCAAAAACGTTGAAATAACAAGAAGATGTGAGAAACAAAACAAGAACAAGAAAAAAGAGGGAAATATTATCAAGCAAACCAAGCAGTAGTGGAATTAATAAAGAAGGAAAGACAGGAAAATTTAAAAAATAATTATAACATTCACCTATAACATTACAGCACAGCAGATGTGACAGCTGAAAATCATATAAAAATGTATGATAGACCTGTATCACTAAACAATCTCAATAATATTAAAGTTTCCTACTTTGTTTGCAACTATGTCACAGTAACAATTCCTATTTAACAACCTAATATCTTAGGAGAGTCCATTCTCAATACATGTCAAATCTGCTATAAAGTAGAAACCAATCTATCAGAACAATTTAACCCTAATCACCTAAATACCACAAACATCCTATTAAAAAAAACCCTATTTTATTTTCACAACTCAACAGTCAACACATATTTCTATTTTCAGCAAAAACCAAAATGTAAATGCTTTACACCAGCATTGTCAACTAATGTTTTCCACAAAAAAAAAAACTGCAGTGCTCTAGATCAAGTACAATAGATCGGTCATTGGTAGGGAAACAGGGGTGGGGGTTGGTAATATCGAGGAAAATAGGGGAGGGGGGGAAGGAAAGCATTGTTGAGAAATGGGTGGAGGGGAGGTTAGGTGTATGGTGTGAGTGAAGTCGATCTCATTTTGGAAAGTTCAAGGATTTGTTGGCTGCAGCACTGCTACGGAGTAAGAGTAGATAGAGGGAGAGGAAGAATGAGTACAAAAGAGGAGAGATAGAGAGAGAGAGAGAAGAGAGAGGAAGAGGGAGTGAGAGAGAAAGAGTGAGTGAGAGAGGACTAGCTACAGCCCTGTCTAATCAATTACAAAGCTTTTCCCATTTACAGTAGGTTACTTCCCTATGAACCTCCTTCTCACCATTAAACAGCGACACCAGGAGCAGTCACATTGTATTAAAACACTCTACCATGTGAAAATTTACAAATTTATAGATTAAATTTTTGTTTTTTAGTTTAGTTTATTAGTTAAGTGATAGTTAAGTTAAGGTTTTATAATTTATTAGTCTAGTAAATAATAATAATAATAACAATAATAATAATACTAGACAGATATGAGGAAAAGACGCCTTAAACTTTATGGTCACATCATGAGGCTTCCAAACAATAGACTAACAAAAAGAATTGTAAACTATGTAGCATCACTTGGCAATGGAGGAGAATGGATACGAAATGTTAAAAAAGACCTAGTACTGGCCAAAATAACCAACAAAGAAATTCACAATAGAAAAAACTTCAGAATAAAACTTTATAAATGGGAAGTTATACCAGAGACAAAACCTCCAAGAGTTGGTACAAAATGGAGTGAAGAGAGAAAAGCTGAATTTGCACAAAAAATGAAAAGCTGTTGGGCAAACAAGAAGAACAAGTCCAAAAAATTAACCATCTTTACTCAGCGTCTTCCACTTTGGGAGTTTTACGTCTAATGATAATAATAATAAGCATATGGCTTCTATTGGTGAGGAGACCCTAACGGGTAGTTCCACCTTGCCTATTGAGCCATGTTATGGAGAACGTGGACAATTTTAACTTCTAAGGAGAGTGAAGTTGTACATATAAACCTCTTTCAGAACACTCGCTTAGCGTCTCGCTAAGCTTGAATAATAACTTCCTGCACAAATCCTAGACATAACTATTTTAACTAATTCATATTCAATAGTATAGTAATAATTATAAATCTATGGAGTGGCCGTAGCCGAGTGGGTTAAGTGCTGGTTTGCTAGCCCAAAGGTCCCGGGTTCGATCCCAGTTCTGACCGAAAGTTTTTACCGCGGGCCACTCCCGTGTTTCGGAGGACACGTTAAGCTGTCGGTTCCGGCTGCCTAAAAAACAGTCGTTAAGTCACGTCAGAGGCCCTGAACTTATTCAGGTGCGACCTGATAACTCTGACACCAGACCTGAGCCAGCCAGGTCACACGATATTATTATTATTATTATTATAAATCTATTGTCATTAATTGGCATTCTATCTGGTCACTTCGTAATATATTTTTAAACACGGTTTTAATCAACTTAACCCCCCCCCCCCCAAAAACGTTTTTGTGGAACCCCCCAAGAATTTCAATGACGCAGCCTGCGTCATAGCCCCCCCCCCGCTGTGGGTACCCCTGCATATTAAATATGTTTTAGCATAATATTTGCTCTTGAAAGAAGGAGAGAAGACGCAGAAGAGAGAAAAACAATAAAAATAAGAGGAAGAGAAGTGAAGAAGTAATAAGAGAGCAATAAAAGTGATAAACGACAGTGACACTGAATTCGCCAAGGTGCTAGCAGGTTGTGTCTAATTATTATTACGGTACAGTGTTGCCAAAATACAGGCCAGAAAATTCCCCCAAATAACGAGCAATGATGCAACACTATTTGTTTACAAAGCTTTTTCAAATAATTTTGAAAGACTAAATTATTGAGTGGATAAAATTGTCCGGATAGTAGCCACGGACAGGAATGCTAACAACTAGACCATTTAGTGGTTCGGAACCCATGAAGACGAAATTGAAATAGTTACAACCAAAATGTTTACTCTATAGCCGTGTCTCCACCAACCAAACATGCTCGACAAACAGTGTTCGCTGGAGTTATCTGATGTCGCCGAACATTGTTTGGTGTGGACGCCTTCTCGAACATTATGATCGGTGTGGTGGCCTGGTGGGAACCTGTTGTTGGTCGTCACTGTTCGCTCACAGACCGAACATTTCAATTGAACTCACGAACAAGTTTGGTGACCCATATGTTTAAAGTTTGACCATTTTTTGGATTCGCCAACAATGTTCGGCAGACATGTTCGGTTGGTGGAGACTCGGCTTAAAATTATCTAAAATGTTCCTTATGAGAAGAAATTTGATGCATCAATTTAGACATCAACATGAAACCTAAATTATAATTTAAATTAGACTTTCACTCCATTTTAGCCAACATTATAATAGTTCAGGTCGCCCACAAGAGGAGAACTGGTACATAGACTAAATTGATAATAATAAAAAGAGGAATTAAATTAACTTGTCAAAAAAACGACAAAAAGTTACAAGGAGGAACCATAGCAATGAAAAAAGAGAAACGACCAAAATTACAAAGTTTGCGAAAATGATTACGTTTCACATATTTGTAGATGGTACCACAAAGAGACCGAGACACGTCAAACGAGAGTGAAAGAGATAGAGATGGATAAATGGATGAAGATAGAGTGAAAAGTCTAAATTTGCATACTAAAACCCACACAAAAGAAGAAAAAGAAGGCAACCAAAGAAACAAGTTGTTGTGGACTACTACGAACGCTGCTGACTTCAATCAAAATTTGAATGAACGATTTGATACGGGGCATTAACGTTTTGAAGAATAAATTACGAAGGGGAGGAAGAAAGAGAGGAAGAAGGAAGAAGAGAAAGTGGAGAAACGAAAACAAAAGTTAGAATAAGAGAAGAAACCTCAGGGGAAATGATGAAGACGTAGAACACAAAGAAAAAACATGAATACACTACATTTTTATTTTTATCAGAAGAGGAAACTCAACTAAAGAAAAAAAGAGTAGAGAAAAAGAGGAAGGAGCTAAGGAGAAGATTACACGGTGACGATGGAGAAGAAGAAAAGCAACACAAAGGAAAAACCAGAACATGAATTAAGGAGTAGTGGAAGAGGAAGAAGGTGGAGAAAATGAAAGAGAATAAGGTGCACAAAAGGAAAATAAGGAGTATTAAGAAAGAAGGAGAAGGCAGAAGAACCCGGGGAAACTGATTGATGAAAAGAAACACAGGGAATAGAAAAAAGCCAAATAAATAATAAAAGTAAAGTAAATTCGTATGGCTTTTGGTGGTGGGGAGACCCTTTTACGGGTAGTTCCACCTCGCCGCTTTTTTAACGACTGCTTTTTTTTATATGCAACCGGGACCGACGGCTTAACGTGTCCTCCGAAACACTGGAGTGGCTCGAGAAAAATATCTTGTACTCAACTGGGATCGAACCCAGGACCTTTGGCTTATCAGACCAGCGAATAAAAAAAGAGAGAGGACGAGAAAAGAGAAGTGTAGAAGAACGAGAGGGAGAAGGACGAGAGGAGGAAGAAGAGGAGAAAGGAAGAGAGGAGGAAGAAGGAGAGGAGGAAGAAGGAGAGGAGGAAGAAGGAGAGGAGGAAGGAGGAGTGAAGGATGGAGAGGAGGAAGGAGGAGAGGAGGTAGGAAGAGAGGAGGAAGAAGGAGAGAAGGAAGGAGGAGGAAGAAGGAGAGAAGGAAGGAGGAGGGGAGGAAGAAGGAGAGGAGGAAGAAGGAGTGGAGGAAGGAGGAGAGGAGGAAGAAGGAGAGGAGGAAGGAGGAGTGAAGGATGGAGAGGAGGAAAGAAGAGAAGAGGAAGGAGGAGAGGAGGGAGTGGAGGATGGAGAGGAGGATGGAGGAGAGGAGGACGGAGGAGAGGAAGGGAGAGAGGAGGAAGGAGGAGAGGAGGAAGGAGGAGGGGTGGAAGGAGAGGAGGAAGGAAGAGAAGAGGAAGGAGGAAGGAAGACAGCAGGAAGGAGGAGGAAGGAGGAGGAAGAAGGAGGAGAGGAGGAAGGCAGAGATAAAGAAGGAGCAGAGGAAGGAGGAAGGAAGAGAGGAAGAAAGAGAGGAGGAAGGAGGAGAGGAATAGGGAGAGGAGAAAGGAGGAGGGGAAGAAGGAGAGGAGAAAGGAGGAGGGGAAGAAGGAGAGGAGAGAGGAGTGGAGGAAGGAGAAGAGGAGGAGGAACGAGGAGAGAATGAAGGAGTGGATGAAGGAGGAGAGAAGGATGAAATATATATGAAAACAGGTGAGAGGATCATGAAGGAGGATGAGGAAGAGGAGGAGATGGAATGGTAGGTTGAGACGGAGGAGAATGAGGAGGAAGAGGAAGAAGAGGAGGAGGAGGAGGAGTAAGAAGAGGAGGAGGTGGAAGAAGAGGAGAAGAAGAATAGGATAAAGGAGGAGGAGGAGAAGAAAAAGAAGCAGAAGAGCTTCATAGGAAGAATAAGAATGATGATGGGATTCGAGAAAATATAGAAAATAATACTGTAAGAAGATACGAGAAAGAATAGAAAAAGGGAAGATATGAAAAAAATATGAAGAAGGAAGATGAAGGGATAAGAGTAAAGGAACTAAAAAAACGACAGAAAGAAGTATAGAAAATACATGAAAAACAAAGAGGAAAAGTAAAAGTAGAGTAGCCTATAAGTGATGGAAGAGGAAAAACATAGAAAAAAGAGAAGAAAAACTTAGAAGATATAAAAAACGAGAGAGTGTGTGTGTGTGAGGTAGAAAACAGTCAGTACATGGGTGGGTGAAGTAGCCCCTCCCATAGAATGTGGGCCACATACAATAATGCAAATGAAGGCTCTACATATTGCAAGCAGACAGGCTTACCATAACAAGGTTTACCGCACCTTTTACCGGCTAGAAAAAGAAAACACCGACTCTACACAACATTGAAATAATTGTGGCTCAAATTCAGACACATTATCAACTCTCATATCAATAAAAAATATCACTTACAGTACCTACTACAGTATTTTGAAATGGGAAGACATTATCAACTTCCATATATTTGTATTTTTTAAATAGGAAGGCATCAACCTGGACAGTTTTCCCTTAATTTATGTCAAATTCCCTAAATCAGGAGTCTAAATAAGACATAAAGGAAGACATCAACATGGACAGTTTTCCCTTTTTTTATGTCAAAGTCCCTAAATCAGGAGACTAAATAAGATAAAGTTAAATTACAATTCACCAGCACATACTTTAGATGCGCAAGTAGTACGCAGCTTTAACTTAGCAACCACTGCATGACTTTTTGTGAAGCACAGAGATAAATGGAAGTTCGCAAACAGAAGCGTGGTTTATATCCAATTTTTTTTCGGAGGATGAAGCCCACATAGATCTGAGACCTGTGCGTGGGAAATGTATTGGATGATGGTGATTGATAAGTTTGACCTACAGTTTTAGGTGGGTTCCGAACCACCGGATTACAAGTCATAAAATGGATAAACAGTAATAGACTTCAACATACCCTCGTTCTATTACTTAGAGAGCTAAGTGAACCATCAATACTCGCAGATAATCACCATCGCAAAATCAAACACATGCTGTGGAATGGTAGTGTTCACACCTAATCTAATCTGTCAAACACCATTCCACTTAATGTGTTTGATTTTGCGATGGTGGTAGGTGAAAGCTGCGGTTTTTTTAACCAGGTCTAATAAGCGTCTCTATCAGTCAGCTCATGGATAATTTTTGAAGTTCATTTAATTATTGAAAGGAGCTCTCAAGCAAATACGTATATATTTATAAATAACGGTTTAAATACCTGCGTTATGGTGCCCAATAATTATTTGTTCACTACCGGTTTCAACCCTTCCATGGGGTCATCATCAGGTGGCTACAGACGTTATTCTATCATCGCCGATTCGGGCTGAATAATGATAGAGTAACGCCTGTAATGATAGAGTAACGACTGTAATGATAGAGTAACGCCTGTAATGATAGAGTAACCACCTGATGATGACCCCATGGAAGAGTTGAAACCGGTAGTAAGCAAATAATTATTGGATACCAAAGCGCAGGTATTTAAACTTTTATTTATATTAACTGGTATCCGGAGGCTAGAGAATCCAGTATATATTTAGTTCAAGAAGGAACTCTCAAGCAAAATATATATATATATATATATCCGTTCAAAATATATAGTTCTATCCGTCAAAATGTATTAATAAATGCAAAATTAAGCTCAATGCTATCCCAGTACAGAAATCTCAGTAAAAATTGCAGTTTCAAGCCAAATAAATGTTAATCTCCCAAGCACTTGATTAATGACTACAGTTAAATAATCGATAGCATTCCAGCTGGTAGGCCTAGGCCCACCTAAAACTGTGCAGTCAGCTATTAACAATCATAACATTATCAGAAGCTGTACTGAGCTCTTCAAGATTTACTTTCAAGACAAATTAATTTAAGATCAACTAATAAAGTGGAATTTATTAAAAGTGCAAGTGAGACAATAATTCGTTTCAGCTGGTATGCCTAGGCCCATCTAAAACTGCGCAGTCAGCGATTCGGAAACATTACATTATTATGTTGTGTTAAGCTGCTTCAACATCATATTTACACTTGATTTTTTTTAATTTCTTTTAACATCACATTATTATTAAGTTGTGATGAGCTATTTTTCATTATTTTCTTACAACTAATCGAATGGAGTAATAATATTTGTAAAGAGCAAAAAACATTGATCAACAATGAGAAGATGTGTGAAGTTAATAGTTACTTTATCAAATAATTCTAAAGGATATGAAAGCTAATATTAATATTTTGGACAAGGTCATTATTTGAAGCTTCATGGTAACACATTACATTGAACTTACTTCTTTCAAAACATTTCCTATCAGTTAATTCATTATGAAACTCATTTCCCCTAATGATTCATACTTTTGGTAAGCTATTATAGAATACTGCACTGTTTCAATTGAAATAAATGAACAGTATCAATAAAATATTAATTGAATATCAGTGATTAATAATTTGATAAATTTTCAAAACTGAATTGTGCTCAAGTTTAATGGAGATTTTTTGTAGGAATTGGAAACATTCATTTCAAGTGTAGATAGTCGATGAAATTACCCATATAATTACACAAATTATTTACTTTTATTTTGAGGGTAAAAACGCAAGCATATTTTTATGGGTGATTTTATATTTACCCACTTGAATAATTTCTGTTTTTTATGATTGGAGATTTATTGATATTAGAAGCTGCTAAAAATGCATGAGAACCCTTTATTATGGATAAGGAGTGATTTATAGGGGGCGTCAAAAACTTTGGTCTTTTCAAATATATTGACTTATAAATTGACTCAAATATATTACTGTTTCTCTTATCAATAAAAGAATTAAAATTGAGTCAAAAATGCACTTCAATTTTTTTTCGAAAATGTCATCTCCTTATGTGTGAGTGTTGAGCGAGTGAGGTCTACTGTTCACAGAACTACTAGTAGGCTATATTAACCAATATATGACTAAAATTTATTGGTAAAAATGTACCCAGTAAGAATGTATTACCCATAATTTATTATAAGCATTAAACAAATTATTACAATCACATAAACTAAGGCAAAATATATAAATTTATCAAGTTGTAACAATTGAACTGGCTGAAAGAAAATTTGAATCACTGCATGTGGACAGAAAGTCAAGGAATTAATAAAAAATTAGCCTATATTTTTTTAATGAAAACAAAACAACCAGGGGCATTTATTGGTCAAAGTGACAAGTAATTGGCTAAGCAAAATAATGGATAATATTGTGAATATTTATCTCAAAGCTCTCCAGTTAATGCTTAGTATGAAATAATGCACAATTGATATTGCCACCAGTCTCTGAAGAAGCACAATACTAGTGCGATATGACCATGATGATTAGAGCCTTCATGCAAATAAGTTAATGAATTATTAGCAGCGTTACAAGCTTCTAGTGAGTAATTCACAATTTATTCCTCCTTCTGTTAAAACCTTCGGCTAGGTATATGGGGGGCGGGCCCCTGGGCAGGAGGAAATTTGGGGCCCTTTAAAAGTGTGTGGCCTTTATTTCCAAATTACCCTTAGGGCCTCGGGGCATGAAAGTTGTTTAGAAACCCTTTTTGCAAGTTTGAGCCCCCTGGGGCCCCCTTTAATGCACCTAGACTAGCTAAGCCCCTGCCTCTGAACTAAAAAGAAAGTATTACTGGTACTACTGACCAAATATACAACATATTAGCTAAAAATCCTCACACTAAATCGTTAAATAAAGTAGTTTTTAGTAATCAGTTCCAAACCATCATTGATGATTGCAATTGTACCAAAAAGTATGACAAAGTGCATCAATAAGAGTAGCAAACATGAATGAATTGATAGATAATCAATGAACATGTGAGCTGTAATAAATATGAGCACTTGTACATAGGAATTTGTTGTCAAATGAAGGTGCATGCAAGTAACGTTACCCAATAATGTCAAGGTTACAGTAGGTGCGGTACTGAAATAGGTTATAGTTGAAAGCTGAGTTGGATTACGTCAGATAAGTAGTTGGAGTTAACCTAATCAAAGGGATTAAATTGTAATTTCCTCATCTGATTATCACTCACCTGAACATAACCAGCATGGAAGCCTATTTTTCAAACGCAACAAAACACACAAGAATGATAACACTAGTGCTTGCAAGTCACAGTTTCAGTCAAAAAGCAGCAAAATACAATAAATGTTTCATTCAGTTAGACAACAGAACACTCATAACGAAGCTTCGTAACTCGCAATCCTACTTACTCTAGGAAATGCGGAGCCCGCCGGCGTAAATCCCCAATTTGGGTTAGAATCGAAAAACATCTTTCTATCCTTATCTAGTTCCTGGCGTAATTCTTGAAATACCTCGTCGCCCGATTTACCACGAATTCGATCACTCAATCGCGTCCTAGGTCGTTCACGAAACATATCAATAATTCAATCTCTAATAAGTGGATTTTCGTTTTAGGACACTACACTCAATTATAAACACCCGACAATCGCCTTGATCTAGAATGTTCTAGAGCGAAACTGGGAAGAAATGCTCACTGCTCAGCACACAACGTAAAAACCTTGTGTTTTGTGTTTAATTTTAGTTCATCACTCGCCACCACATTCCAGATAGCAGCACTGTACAGACACATCAATTATCGTGTAATCATTGGATTTGTATCTATTTTCAAAAATATGAGTTATATGTTGATTTAATGAGTCAAATTCAGGTTTTAACTTCAAATTCGATGGAAAAATATTCTAATTGAGCTACTGATCATCTTATTTAGGCCTGAAAAACGTCATTAAATTCAAAATTAATTGATATGTTCCATGAGAATCGGTATTTCAAAAGTTTGAATCTCCCGCAAGGAAACAAATTTTCTTTTCTGATTATATACTTATGATATACCTATTAAATCAGGGTATTGACAAAAAAATTGAGAATATAAAATCAAAAAACGGTTATATCGTTATTTTAAATTTTGTTTTAGAATAAAAATGTTTGATCATACAAGTATTGTAAACGACGAAGACACTCCATGAATTTGATTTATTATTATTTAAAATAATATTTCTATAGGAAAATTGTTTCTTTATTGATTCGAATTCTCTCAAATCATGTTCTACAATGTCGAAAAATAAATTTCGGCCTACCAATTTTGCAGCTGTGCTTGTGCCATTTGCCATTATCTTCCGGTTTAGGAAACAGAATCCTAGAGTAGGAACGCATGAGGGACTCGAATTAGTGAAACATTATTATTTTTAGTGGTAAATTGTTTGACAATAGATAATTAGTTATTAAATATGGCCAACAGCGGACCTCCCGACTCCTGGGAACAGCAAGCTGATGCGGCTGCGGACGAGACCGCAGAATCAAACGATATGTCGGCGAAGTTTTCCACGTTAAACGTTAACGCAGCCGAATTTGTGCCTTCGTTCAACTTTACTCCTCCTTCTCAAACAGAGTCCAAGCCACCTGTAGAAACCACTGAAAATGAAGAATCGCCTGTAACGAATGGTTCGTAATTCATCAAACTTCAATTGCTTCTTATCTATTGTTTCCCACTTGGGCCAATTACATGTCGGATTTGAATGTAGGTTAGGATTCTGAGTCACTGATCACGGGCCTGGGTTTGTACCTATACTCAACTTCACGGGCTCTACTACATTATTCCCACACTTATTATAACTCTTATTACAAGAATACTCATCAATTCAATTTTAAACTATGAAATTAGTTGACTTCCTTCCCTTGATTACTATATTTGATGCTGTGGAACCGTACTGATGTAACTTGACATTTCCCCCACAGCTTTCTACAATTCCTGAAATATTGAATTGAAAACAGTAAGAAAAACTAAATAACTTGATGAACCAGTTTGACCCCCTAAATATTTAAAGCTCTTGTTTCCACTGAAAACATGATGTCATTGTTTCTTATCATTAATGTCGTTCAATTGAAAGCGGCACCCTACTAATGTTGCTATCTAATGAAATTCTTCAAATTTATTGTTTATATCCCGTGCCATTGACCATATTGATGCTATATGCACGTTATTTGTTATAGTTACTGCCATTTAATTACTAAGAGTAAGCTTATGAGAGGATTTGCTTACTTAGAACATTTTTCTAAAACTAAGTAACTTACTGTGTACCTACCTCCAAAAGTCAAATTAATTGATGAAGAAATACACAGAAAGTGCTCTTTCTGTAAAGAGGGGAAATTCTTTTCAATGTCAAGCTAGGCTATAAAAATGTTTTTAAGTGAGCAGCAATTCCTGTTAAGGCTATGACATTGGGAGAGTTAGTAGCTAAGCGATTAGCGAGTAGAAACGGAACAGGCCGACTGTGTTTCAGCAGCTCGGCATGCCAAGCCGAATTATAGAAAAAATAAAACTTCCAGAATTACCCCCCTACTATGGAATTTCAAAGACAATAAATAATATAGCAACCCAACATTAAAATATGAAGTTTACCAACAATTATTCAACAAAATTTCATCAAAACAGTTCACAGAAAATTCAATATGTCTCATCTGAAGTGTTATATAAGTAGCCTGCGCGGTTAAAGGTTGTCTTTGGCCACAATAACATTGTAATTTGGTGTTGGCTACACTGCCAGCGAGTAGCAAATAAAAAGTAGACAGGCTCTCAACTGTTTTGATGAAATTTTATTGAATAATTGTTGGTAAAATTCATATTTTGGATTTGTGTTGCAATATTATTGACATTGACTCTTTGGGTTATTGCTTGTTGGCATAAAAATATTAATTTCAAATTCTTTAAACTCTTAAAGAGATAGTGGTTCATCCAGAAAAAACTTTAAATTTGCCCCCATTGATTTAAAAGAAGGTTAAGCGTGCATTGGCACACAGCCAATACACAGAGATCTACTGTAACATAAGAATAGGAGACCTCCCATTTTGTCAAGCAGACCATATCAGGATTTGGAACAATAATAATAGATAGTACAATGCTCATCGAGAGAATTATTAGTGGATTAGATTAGATTATCTTTCTTTATTCATGTAAATTTACAAATTATGCATATGAATGGTTAATAAACAAGATTATCAACATCACATAGATACTACAGTGAACTCAGATAATGTTTTTTTTATAGTGCAAGATATTATATACAATGATCCCATTTGTATGATCCTAACGATATTAACTATGGTAATGACAATCTGAGTGATGCAATTACATGAAATGGCGAAGTTTGGACAAAGATTCGTCCATTCTTGACACTTAACCAGTGTCATAACCAGTGGATTGATTATTGTGGTTGAAAACCTAGTCAAATAAGTGCCTTGTTCCCAATTCATTTCTGAAGGATCCTGATTAAATTGACTCAATTTACAGATGGCTAGAAGTAAAACACTTATTGAAATATATTAACACAACCAAAAATATGAGACTTAATTATAAACAAGAGTCAAAAGGATTCGAATGTTTTGTTGATTCTGATTTTGGAAATAATTGTGATAGAAAATCATTTTCTGGTTTTATTATAATGCTTGCGGGAGCTCCAGTGATATGGAAAACCAAGAAACAATCTAAACGTGTTTGTTTATCCACTATGGAGGCTGAGTTCAGAGCACAATGTGAAATATGTAAAGAAATTCTATGGCTTTCACATCTTATTGAAAAAGTAGGCTTATCAGACATTCTACCTAAAACGTGGACAGTTTTTGCTGACAATCAAGGAGCTATCAGTAATAGTAAAAGCAAAATAATTACTGAAACAAACAAATACATGGAGATATATTGTTTCTTTGTAAGAAGTTTAGTTGAGGATGGATTGATTAACTTTGAATATATCAAATCAGAAGAAAATGTTGCAGATATTTTGACAAAATCGTTGTCTAAAGCTAAAGTTGAACATATCAGATTGTATTTGGGTATTAGAAATGAAAAATGAGAGTATTTTGTTTAATGCAGAATTTTAATTTGTTTGTATTTTTTCTGATCTGTTCCAAAGTTTGTGATGTAATGATTTGATGTTTTTGATGATTTAATTTGTTTGTATTTTTCTGATCTGTTCCAAAGTTTGTGATGTAATGTTTTGATAATTTAATTTTGTTTCTTTTGTTTTGTTATATTAATCAATGTTTTGTTTTTGATGGATTTATGTCTCAGGGGGAAGTGTTGTTATGTGTGAGACATAAATTATCAAAATAGCACAGCTGGTAATTTGTACAGATGTTTTGGTGAAATAGTTTTTCAGTCGGTGTTGAGATGTTGGACTGAAAAGATGGATGATCAAAAATCTAGATGTGATTGAATTTATTTGAATGTGATTGATAATGTTATAATGTTAAATAAATATAATGTGAGTTCAAATGATGTTCATATTTCTCAATTAAATTAAAACAACAGTAATCACAACCCTTAATGCTTTTGCAGTACTGATTCTCACAATAATTGTATACTGAGCATTTTAATTGATGTAAATAAAGCACTGCTAAGCTGCTAGGTAAATAACTTTCTGCTACCCTGCTGTAGTAATGTTACAAGTTGTTATTTCTTCAAATATTAGAAATAACTCACTACTGTAAAATCAACTCCTGGTTTTTCGGAGCCCATTTAAAACTGCAGGTCCAACTCAATCACCATCATCCAACTCATTACCCACGCACATGTCCTGGACCTATGTGGGCTTTATCCTCGAGAAAACCCAATCTAATGAGTCCCTCAACTGTATTTACTAGTGCTTTTGCAATCCTGATTTAATTTCCTCTGTTCTAGTGTTTTCATTGATGTAAATAAAACCTGTGATGTTTTCCATGTCGAAATACTTAATGAACAATCTAATATTAAAACTGACACTGTATTTCACCTTTAAATAATGTTTTACTCACATATATTGGAGATGCTTGAGGAATGCATTTCACTTCTGAAAAGAAGCTTCGTCACCCTTCGAGGCTGACTAAGCTTCTTTTCAGAAGTGAAATGCATTCCTCAAGCATCTCCAATATATGTGTGAGTAAAACATTATTTAAAAGTGAAATACAGTGTCAGTTTTAATATTAGATTGTAAATAAAACCTTACTAAGCTGCTAGCTGAATAGCTATTTGCTAAGCTGCTATAATGGAATACTACAAGCTGTTATTTATCCAAATTTTAGAAGTAACTCACTAGATACGCAATTTCAGTCTAATAACATACCTAACAACCCTATTATTGTTACCAATATGCTGTGATATTTTATAGGGCTACATCATTCAAACCGGTTTTCAAATTCTATCTATCACTATTTTCTATTGTATTTGTATGTTGTAAGCTCATTTGTTGTATTATTTTTGTAATTTCGTTTGCACATTCTATTCCCATGTTTTGTCATCATTATATAAAATGTTACAGGTAGACTGTTCATATAATATAATTATATAATACATTGCTCTATGCATTTACCTTAATTTAGATTCATTTCTTAGCTTCTAAATGTTTCAAACAAAGCATCAACTCAATTCAATTTATTATTTTTTCATAAATACAATAAATAAATACTCAGACATATTTGCAGCTTGAAGCATTACTATACAACATTTTGCAAATAATTTAAACATGCATCAACAAAGCAAGCTTGTGCGCTGATACAATTTTCTATCAGATTGCTTTTTAGTATATTTAATAACAAGAAATAGGTATAACAAACTAGGTAACCATAGTTGACTAAGCGTTACAATAAATCAAAGTCAAAGAAAAATAAATTAAAACAGTGTAATCAGATTTCTTAATATAGGAAAAGATATTAAAATAGTTGACATAATATGTCTTTTTAATATAAATCGAGCTAATCTACCAATTTCCAAATAAATGTTATTTTTCATCCATCCTATAATTTTTTTTTTTTCTTGAGGATGAAGCCCACATAGGTCTGAGATCTGTGCGTGGGTAATGAGTTGGATGATGGTGATTTATGAGTTGGACCTACAGTTTTAGGTGGGTTCCGAACAAATGAAGCTCCATTCATACTACCATTGATAAAATGAATCTGAATAATAATTTCCTGGATATGAAGTGATCTTGATGTCCACAGATTTGTTATGAACATGTAGACACTATTGTTTAATGATCTTTTTTTGTAAGAAACTTGCCTAGATAAAAATCTATGTTTATTCACACGAGTGTAGAACACCATTTTAGTTATAACTGCCTTATAGTCATAACATCAAGTTCTTCAAACATTAATTTTTTTAATGAATAATGAGACGAATTTACACAACCACATTATTTATTAAAAATATAGAGATACTAGTTTCGGGTGTTACTCCATTATCAGTCTTCGAAACTCCATTAACATCTGTAACTAGTATATCTCTATATTTTTAATAAATGTGGTTGTGACAATTTCTTCTTATTATTCATTATTGATATCTTCCACAATATCACCTTCATCACTACAAAGAAAATTATTTTTTTTTTTTGGCCAACCCAAAGCCGCTCTGATTATGTGCTTTTGGCGCGAAGACAAAATGTTTGTGGCTGGTCCAGTTGAGATGGATTACTACACCTTCTAAGTATTTCATAGGTATAGCCTTCCAGAACTGCACAATTACAGACATTATTTTTAGTATTAATAAAATCACACTAGGTATGAATTTTTAGCTTCATGTCGTTGGATGGTTGTCCCTTCAAATCAGAATAGAATAGAATATTTATTGTACAATTGTTTCAAGGCTAGAGCCTATTAAAACACAAAAGACATTACAATAATATTACAAAGAATGATTAATTCTAAATCTGCGCAAGTAATAAACAAAATTTTAAATTAAAATAAATAAAAAAAAATTAAAAATAGAAAGAAAAAAAATTTAAAAAAAAATCAATAAAGCTGAAGTACAATGTTACTTATTTAAATGAACAGTTTTAAAAATTAAATATAATATGCTTTTGCAATGAATTTGAGGAATAACGTTCACATAATATAATACCTAAGAAAACATAGATTTTATGCATCTAACAAATGATTATACAATCTTAACTTGAATGAATGGATGGATGGAGATGAAATGACTGAGTGGCAGTAAGTTCCATAGGCGTGAGGCAGTCACTAGAAAGGATTTGTTGAACATTTCAGTTCTATGGGGGGAGATCTGCAATGTAAAACAGTGAGACCGAGTGGATCTTGAATGGACATTGGCGAAAAGAGTGAAGCTATCTCTCAAGTAAGCTGGATTAGAATTCTTGACAATAAGATTACATGTCATTGAGAGGATGAAATACTTTCTGCGTTGCTTTAACTTCAGCCAACGTAATTGATTGAAGAAGGGTGAGATGTGGTCATCCCTCCTGGCATCAAATATGAAGCGAATTGAATAGTTCAATGCTCTTTGCAACTTCAAATCAAGATAATCGGGCAAATCATTATATACTATAGAACAATAATCAAGAATTGGCTATATCAGAGCTCTTATGAACACAGGGAGGAAGCGCTTCAACCTTTTCAACTGATGAACAGCCGCAAACACTCTGTTTGTCACTGATTTAACTTGAGGAATCCAACTCATGGTAGAATCCAGCTGGAGAGAAAGCCAAATATTTTGAACGGTAAGAAGATTATGATGATACCAGCGTCCCTTTTTATGAAGAACGATTTCAGCTTTCTTATAAATAGATTTCCAATAATCACTGGACAATGTGATTGCCGTGTCGTCCGCAAATGAAACAACTGAACAGTTTTCAGTATTAATTTAAAAAATGTAATTTACTTAAAACGGTTTAATTTATCAATACCCTGGTTTTGGGCAAACAATTTTAGCTTGAATAGGATCTGATGTTTGGTTTACTTTGTCTTGGTCTTGAGCATTCCATTGCTTTTGTCTACTTACTGTACGTTTTAAATTTTTTTGACAAGCTTCAGATCCCTCTGGAGGGCAGTGGACGCTATTAAATCTATTCTATCTACCATAAATAAGGTTGAGAATTGGGGATAAAACTGTTCCTTGGGGTGGGCCGAAGATTGACAGGTTTCCCTGCTATTTGCCATGACTTGAACCCTATCCTCCAAATAGCTCTTGAATTGTTCAAGTGGAATACCACGTGTACCATAATGATCTACGTGTATTGTATTGAACTAATTCAGTGCATGAACTACTTAATAGACTTGATTTATTTTATCCGGGAAAGTGCTTTCAATAGATTTTTTATATGTATAGTTTCTAGATTTAAAAAAATGTTGTTTTCGTAATTAGGAAGATCATTTTGTGGTTACGTGCTCTCATTATTTAATTTCTTGAAAATTTTAGATATGTAATCTAAAGTAGTTAATAAAATATGAAGCTAAAGTTGGAAGGAGTTAATATAAATAAGCACTCTAATGATAATTACAAGTGTATAAATATAAATAGATCATGAGTACGTAGCCCGATATTATATATACATATATATACACACATTAATCTTTTGTATAGCCAAGACACGTGTTTATTGATTGTAGACTAATATATAGTTTGTGTCTATCACAGAGTGCCACACTTTATTTTTTGTAGCAGATTTTGGCCCTCTGCATAGACATTTATTTCACAATAACCCCGTTATTCACGCTATATCTATATTATAATATTTATACATATCTTAAATTTACACAATACATTTCTTATCAGCTATCGACCTATACTTAATGAATAACAGAAATCTATTGTTACAGTGATAACACGTTCTTTAGCATTTGACGTGATTGAATAAACATTATTAATTTTTATTTATGTTTTTTTTGGAGGATGAAGCCCACATAGGTCTGAGACCTGTGCGTGGGTAATGAGTTGGATGATGGTGATTGATGAGCTGGGCCTACAGTTTTAGGTGGGTTCCGAACCACCCGCAAGTGATTTTACAGCAGAGAACAGTGTATTTTTTGCTGGCCAATCTAATCGGTCACCCTTACAAAGAGTGCCGAGGAGAACGCAGCTTATCTCTATCTGATTGAACAGATACCAGCTACGGCGCATGGGTATCACTTAGGCTTTTAAATAATGTATTAATGAATTTTGTTTGTTTTTCAATTCTTTATATTGTTGAGTACTTTTTTCGTTAGGGTAGTACAGACTACTTTCTCTGATCCGGCAGATGTTACAGTAGTATTTTGTGGAATTTCTGGGAAGTATTATGTGAAACCCGTAAAATACCTGTGTTCTTTTACTATCACCAGGAGGTTTGGAGCCCACTTGAAAATGTAGGTTCACTATATCGGCAGGATTGTATGGGATTATTGGGGGAAATATTAAGCTATGTGAAAACAGTGAAATATTTGTGTTTTTTATAACACCCCGTGGTTCGGAACCCACCTAAAACTGTGGGTCCACCATCCATAACGTTATTGTATTAATAAATGTTGTCAATATTCGTAATGCAGAAGTTTTCAATACAATAGAAGACATGAACTTGAGAATTTAATAAGAATTTAAAGATTATCAACTCTTGTTTTCAGTTATTAATTTTTTTCGGAGGATGAAGACCACATAGGTCAGAGACCTGTGCGTGGGTGATGAATTGGATGATGGTGATTGACGAGTTGGATTTACAGTTTTAGGTGGGTTCCGAACCACCGGGAAGTTACAATATTGAATAGATGTAATTACACAAGAACTAAGATTTTTCTTGCTAATGAAGCCTACATGAGTGTGAGACTTTTGCGAGGGTAATGAGGTGAATGATGTTCTGAATGGGAGGTTCCGAACTACCGTGTAAGTAATAATGACGATGATAACGTTCTATGTCATCGCAGCTGGTCTCCCTTCCAAGCGCAGTACCGGCTCCCGTGACTGTAAATCACGTTCGCCCTGACACCACTCTCAGCGAGCGGCCACTCACTCCCTAACACTCATTGGATGAAGGAATTGAATAGGAAATGTAACAAAATTGAATAGGAAATTAATTTAAATTGTTTATTAAATGATAAAATCAATCAAAAATTATAATGAAGATACATTTATTCAATACTGATTTAAATAAACATGTAAATTTTATTTACCATTTATTTGTAAGTTTTCACAGCAAGCTACAATTTCAATTTCTTCTATGACACGTTATACATCTTATCGTTACAAAACCGGTGGTTCGGAACCCACCTGAAATTGTAGGTCCACCATGTTCCCCATAACTTGACTGAAACGGGAGGTGGAACTACTCCTAAGGGTCTCCCCACCAATTAAACCCAACCGCTTAATAATATTAACTACGATGTACAATTATAATTTCACGCATGCGTAGATATGAGGAAACGCCACGACGTATCAAACGCTTGTGTATCATCAACGTATAAAACGATTGTGTATCATGGTGGAACGGAGCGACCTCTGATAATAGAACCGTATCACGAAGGTTATCGGTTGAGGTGTTGAATGATTCTAGTTTTTTCTAATTATAGCGTCGAGAATATTTTACTACTATCTGTGGAGATATTTAGTAGGCAGTTTTTTCCGTAACCTTAGTACATTTTGTGGAAATTGTGAGGAATTTGTTGTCTTACTGGTATACCGCGTGGTAGGATTTGAGTTTTTTTTAATTTTTTTATAGTCAAGGTAGCCGAAGTTACCGTGAGTAAGCCTGACAGCCTAGTGGCTCAGTCGGCCCGGTGCGTGTGTGGTGGATTTACCAGATATAACTGGTTGTGAATATCTGTTTCTTCTTTCTTTCCTTTTTTGTCTTCTCACTCTTTCTCTCTCTCTCACTCGCTCTCTCTTGCTCTATCCGTCCGTCCACGTTGTCTGTTTCTTATGATGATGGCGTTGTGAAAGTTAACTGTAACCACTTCGCAGTGCTGTCCGCTCGTGGATAGGTGGGTCACACGTCGCGACATACCTTTAGAAATTGCTGTGATCCAGTACAAGTGTTCACACATAAACGACAAAAAGTCCTCAAGTTTTGACAAGTGTTGATTGTTTTTTGTTACAACAGACATGCGGCCTCCTAAGCAACGTGGTAATTACTTTTGTTTCTAGATGTTAAATGTTATGTGGTGTCTGAATGAATTGAGGTTAACTCCTGTCGTGCTGGGTTTCTTTGGTTTGGGAGGATATTTCCCAATGTAATATTGTTGTTTAGGGTTGTTTTTGTGTTTATTTTAGTGTATTTAGTGTTGTTTTGTTGGTGTACTAGCTGTTAATTTTTCTAAAAGTGCTGTTTCATTGCTGAGTTGTCAACAGACGTTATGGTTTTGGGGTTGTCTCTAGTTTTGGTGTTATTAATTGATTTATCAATTCAAGTTTGTTGTTTTGTAACAAGTTATTTGTAGATTTTTATTTATTCTATTTATGTTACGGCACAAACAAGAGATACGTTGAAGAACGACATATGTTTTGTTCTATGTTGCAGTGTTGGGGAGGTTTAATCGGGTTTTGGTACCTGTTGTTTTCTTTGGAATTTTTTAAAGTACTAAAAATGAATAAATTGAAATATTAAATAAGTATTTTTTCATAAAAAAACTAAAATGTTAGAAGGGAAAACACATAGACAAAAATAACAGGTTACAATAACTCACAAATATGGATTGGAAATGAAGATTGTTCTGTGATAAATAGAAATTATTTAATTAACCACAGAATCTGTATAAGATATTTTTTAATATAAAATCTAAAGCTAAAAGGGAAAACATGGACAAAACTAACACAAATTAACAGGAAATATAGGGTCTGTGATACATAGACAACTATTTTATCAATCACAGAATCTATTTAAGATTTCTTATATATATTTAACAGCCTTTTTAAAGGCTTGCCAATTACGAAATGAATCTGCCGATACAAGTAACCAATTATAGTTCTATACAGAAGCTATTATCCCAGATTTGAGCTTATCCTCAAGTAACTTGAGTCCTTCTAGTGTTTTGTCTTGCTGATAAGACATTTTGGGTCTTTCGTCTGAATGTGCTACTTACTTTTTTAATTTTTGATGTGGTATGAGAGGAACTCAATAATTCATAGATTGCTTACTGAGACACAATACATGATGATTCAATATCAAACAGGACAGCCCATCGTAAGTTTTATAACTTCTACATTGAGCATGAGCCAAACCGTTTTAATAGATGATATTTGGAAATAAAATTCTCAAAGATAGGTCATTTCCAAGGTAGTGGATTATCTCCTCCTAACCTTGGATTATTTCAGTGTCTCTAAAACGAAGAATTCGTCCATTAATGAAGTTTGAAAATGAATAATGTTCAAACTCCGTTCCCATAAACACAAATACGATCATCAAACTATTATTTTTAATAGAATACTAATAGTATTGAACAATGATGAGATTATGTGTGTTCCACTTTCATGTTTGTTGACATACTTCCAATTCTAGGTTTATTATTTCAAGTTTAGTGGGTTTAATACTTATGTTACTTACAGGTTATTTTATAAATTGTTTCATTTTCTTTAAAATACAGTACTTTTCGAACACAGTTTTAATACTTTGATAATAACAGGTTGTATATTGTTATTGATAATATTTATTTATTGTGAAAAGTTTACAAAGAATGTGAAGGCGCAACAGACTCAAGTCCAAAACTGCTCCATTCACAAATTTTGAATATGTTACATTGTCCAAAACATTGAGTTTAACACAGACTAGAAATTTAAGATTTGCTAAATATCTTCACTCGAAAAATAACAAAATGAATCTTCTCACTTAATGATAATAATTCGACCAATAGCACATACAATACTTGAACACTTTAAAATTGATTCATAAAAACAAACATAGTTGCTAACTGTATATAATACATGCCTATTGTCTAATATGGCAGCCCCTAAGGTACTCATGTGTGGGGCACCTCATACTTGTACGTCAATTCAAGCGGGAAAGGAAAAACCTACAAAGTAACAAATTACTGAATGTAATAAATGATAAGATACCATAATTACTTCAATTAGTTGAGGTGAGGCTTAATTTTGATGTGAAAGGAACTCTTGTACACTATAAAAAGCTTTATCAACTAAATATTTTTTCAATTGTTTTTTTAAATATATCTATATTTTCAAGACTCTTTAAAAACTGCGGTAGCTTGCTGTAGACTTTCCTTCCAATATAACTAGGTTTTTGTTTGAATAAGCTACTATTGTGACTCACCAAGTGATAATCTCCTCAGCTTCTTGTATTATAATCATGTACGTCAAGATTTTGGTCAATATCATTCGTTTTTACATATAAAGTAGCTTCATACACATATAAGCAGGATACAGTTAGGAGACCAAGTCTCTTGAACAACGAAGAATCTACAAGAATCTAATCTATTTACTCTTTCTATACACCTAACCGCTTTCTTTTGGATCTTAAACACCCTATCAAGATTTTGTTTTGATGAATTACCCCATACTAAGATAGCATACCTAATATGTGACAGTAAGTAATATAATTGACAAGTAGAGTGTCAGATAAATGCATTCTGGATTCAGTATTTTTTTCTGTCAGAATATAATGTTATTTTCTAGAGTACTTCTTTTATTAACTTCAAATCTAAAAATATAGGTCACGTGATAGCGTTATAAAGTTTTCCTTAATTTTTTTTGTAAATCGTATTTTTGTTCAACATCATAATAATTAACCTTCTTAAAGATTTGTTCACAACCTCTATGGTTTGTAGATTTCTGTTTTATGACCTGTTGATACTGGCTTTTTTGGAATTTTCTACCTGATGGAACTTTTATTGATTCAATAATTGATATCTTGAGACTTCAATTTATTCAAAGAATTTTTATTTATTCAATATCTGCTACCTTAGCTGAAGATATTGGGCCATATTTGAGTCAATTCACCAGTAAATAATTGTATCTAAACAGAAGCTATTATTCCATATTTGAGCTACACAATTTTTTTATGGTGATGTTATAATTTTTTCTATTGTTCTCCAAGGCATTGTTCCATGTCATAGATCTGCTGATGATTAAAAATAGTGTTACTCGGCTGTAAAATTAGGTTAGTGGATTTATGATTACAGTTGCAAGTTATGACAACAATCAGACACGTTTTATCCGGCCTTATAAATATTTTCTGTTGGTAGACATTTTAAATGATCAAAGTTACAATAAATTATGAGCGAAGGTTTGTTGAAATTTTATTAATAAACTTAGAAGTAACTTTGGAGGAATGAAAAACTATATATTTTTTGTAACAGAAACGTTACGAATAATCAAATTTATTAATATTTTTGAAGTTTTATTTTGTAGTCTTGTAACTTGTGTTAATGTACCAAAATTTCGAAACTACAATCACAAATGCTTATCAATAAATTTATTCAATTCCTGGATTTCTTGTTCCATGACGAACTGCGTTGTTAATATTAACTTTTTATATGAATTCAACGACTTGCAGTCAAATATTCATTAAGAATAAATAAAATTTACTTACTCTGTAGGGCGAGCGCTTTCGAATCTTTGAGATCCGTTTTCAGAGGCGTCCTTCGTCCTTCTTGATCATCGATGTCAGTTTTTTCGATGATCAAGAAGGACGCCTCTGTAAACGGATCTCAAAGATTCGAAAGCGCTCGGCCTACAGAGTAAGTAAATTTTATTTATTCTTAATGAATATTTGATTGCAAGTCGTTGAATTCATATAAAAAGTTAAATTTATTCATTGCCAATGATTAGCAAAATTATAATCACAATGTAGGTCTGAGACATGTGCGTTGGTAATGAACTGGATGATAGTGATTGATATGAGTTGGACCTACAGTTTTAGGTGGGATTTGAACCACTGGGAAGTGATTTTACAGCAGAGAACAGAGTCTTTTTTGCTGTCCAATCCAATCGGTCACCCTTACAATGAGCGCCTAGGAGTTTCGTAGCTTATCTATGGTTGAACAGATATCTGCTACGGCACTCGGCTATCACTTCCCAAAATGTGAAAATTACGTTCAAAATTAATAAAAATGAGAAATAAAATGAAGGTGCACTTGAATCTAGACACTCCGACCATCAAGCATTATAAATATATAAATTTATATAAATATAAATATATTATAAATATTTAGTGAAGAATAACGAGGAGAAGTGTTCATTAATAATTTTATATTATGGTAACTTGAAGCATACGTTCCTTCTAACCTATTCCTCTGTATCTTATGGTAACTTAAAATATGAGTTCCCTCTGACTCATTCCCCTGTATTTATCAATGGTTGTGTTCATGGAAGCGTACACCGTTGCATCATCAGGTGTCTGGTTAGTCGATGAAAGTCTATGAATTTGAATAGACCAATCAGGCGTCTAGTTTCGTATGCACCGGTAAGCGGCACAGCTCCCATGAACGGTCACAATGTTTGAGCGTTCTCATTCACCGGTGAATGTAACCGGTGGCGTCTGATTGGTCAATTCAATTTTTTTAACGTCTATGGATCGAATGGTTGAGTTCCTGGGAGATTTACCGGTAACTGGTAAATGTTACCGGTGGCATCTGATTGGTCTATTCAAATTTTTGGACGTCTTTGAATTTGAGTAGATCAGGCGATCAACATTTACCAGTTACCGGTAAAGCTCCCAGGACTCGACCATTGTCGTGTAATCTGGGTTATACTTGCTGTAATTTTGTTGATTAACACTGTGCTCCAACTCAATTAAACTGATTATTTTATTTGTTATGCATCAGGTCCCAGAGGCTATTATTATTTTTGTCATTGTAACTATAATTCTCAGTTGGAGAAATTCAATTTAATTTATTTTTGATAACACTAATACAAATCATTCTTATATCTAAACAAAAATTCATCTTAATTTTATAATAATAATAATGAATAATCACATAAAACATCTTTGAACGTTTGTTGCATCCGTTTTTAAGCAAAGCTTGTGATGAAGGATGATCATCTCTTAATTAGGGAAGTGATGGCCGCGAGGTGTAGCAGGTATCTGTTCAATCAGATAGAGATAAGCTGCGTTCTCGTAGGTCCTGTTTGTAACGTTGACCGATTAGATTGGCCAGCAAAAAAGACACTGTTCTCTGCTGTAAAATCACTTCCCGGTGGTTCAGAACCCACCTAAAACTGTAGGTCCAACTCACCAATCACCATCATCCAACTCATTATTCACGCACAGGTCTCAGACCTATGTGGGCTTCATCCTCAGAAAAAAAAATTTCACAGATATCTATGAAAATTAACAATATTTGAATATTTTTATTATCATTAAATTACTATAACTCGTTTGACTACAAATTCACGAAAAATAAATACTATTTCCTATTTACAGTGAAACACAATATGTTTGAAATTTACTCATACTAGCTATACTGGTAAAAAAGTCGAATACCTCCTCTTAAAGATCTATTAGTAGGCATCTCAGAAATGTTGAGCTGTAGGCTATTGAAATACCTAGGATCACTGTAAGCAGTCGTTCCAAATTGTGGTTCTAGTAGAAATCTCCCAGAATGCCTACAAGGTTCGTAAGCCTGGAAAATGTTGTTAGCCGTAATGTTGTTATGGTATGTGATTAGTTTCAGATTATAAATTTCCGTTGTTATAAATCACCGGCAAGTTATTTAGGGAGACAGTTTTTATTAAATTGATGACATTTTGAATTTAAAGCGATGCTGCGGCTTGTATGTGCGACTGCAGTAGCCTGCACAGGTGACTGCTGTGGTAAGCCAGGGCTACAGCCTTGTGGCGCGCGAAGGTGGCTCTATATAATAAGGCTCTAGCAAATATTTGTCTTGATTCTATTTTTGTCTCAATTTAATTTTTTTTGTTGCTTGCTAACAGGAGTGCCAGTCGGCGACGTAGAAGAGCCACCGGAAGATGGCGGACAAAAATCTCCAGCCACTAACAGTCCGTCACAGAACGCCGCCACACCCACTAGTGGCGACTCGGGGGCCACCAGTGGTGGCGAAGTGGTGGCAGCCATCACTCCTGCCACCACACCGACTACCGCGTCACCGGCCAACACGTCACCGATTAAAGTGGCCGCCACACCCAGCACACCGCCTGGTGACGTCACACTGGTTGCCGCCTCCGGTGGCGGTGGAGAGGCCGATTCGTGGGAGGCGGCCGCCGACGATGACGATGATGAGGGGGCAGTGTCGGCCCTGTTGACGCCTGAGGACGAGGATGGTGAGGGAGGTGAGGAGGAGGTGATTGTCAAGCCCAAGAAGAAGCCACCGCGCGCCGAGGAGACAAAAAGCAAAAAGGAGCACGTCAATGTCGTCATTATTGGGCATGTCGGTTAGTAATCGCCATTTTTTCATTATTTTTTGTATAGGGAGTTTCTAAAATGAGGCATGCGGTATAGTCCATGACATGTTCAAGTTCAATATTTTACTACTGTTAAGAAGTTACATGTGATACTCTGTAGCTTTAAAATAGTTTTGTACTATTTTCAACACATTTGTAGCAACTTTCCTTCAAACTTTCTTTGTTTTTTTTTCTGAGGATGAAGCCCACATAGGTCTGAAACCTGTGCGTGGGTAATGAATTGGGTGATAGTGATTGAAGAGTTGGACCTACAGTTTTAGGTGGGTTCCGAACCACCGGGAAGTGATTTTACAGCAGAGAACAGAGTCTTTTTTGCTGGCCAATTCAATCGGTCACCGTTACAAAGATGGCCAAGGAGTTTCGCCGCTTATCTCTGATTGAACAGATACCTGCTACGTCACTCGGCTATCACTTCGACTATTACTCTACTTGGAATAATCTTTTGAGTGTCGTTTGAGTTTCTAGTCTATAAATTCTATTGTATAAGAATTTTATGATCAACTTGGTAGTGCAAAGAACCATATAGGAAAACATCAGACAGGATAAGTTCCAAAGATCTCAAGTAAATAATCATTTGGAAAGAAAAATAGATTGAGACAATTTACTGAAATAAACTGCTGTGACTAAACTAATGCTCGACTAATACATTCCAATTGTCTCAAATAGTTTACATTGACATTCAACCCAATGCATGACTTCTTCTCAGGGTTGCGTCATTTTTGAAACACCCGTTATTTTTGGTTAGAAGGAAATAATTTTAAATTGTTTAGAGTGAGGGAAATGTGTAAATTAGATCAATAGATCAACGCCGGTATCGTCACTTCTTGTATTATCGCTGCTGCATATGAAGTGAGCGTTTTTCGGCTGGTTGAAAAAAATTCAGTCAGCATAAATAATGCTGAGTGTTAATCTTTTGTAATTGCATAGCTTGGACGCCTTGCCAACAATTTTTGAAAAGGAGAACGTTTTCCTCTTTTTGCTTTGCACTTTGAAAATCACAAACTAAATAATACTGTATTAATTATTAAGGCTGTGCGCAGGGTTTTGGGTCATAATTTTTTTTTTCAAAGTTTATAGTATTGGATATTTCTAAGGTATTGAAATGTTGACTATTGCCATGAGAAATTATTTTTTTCATCAAATATTTTATGGAATATGGGAGTTCAAAGTTGATTTTTTTTTCGGTTTTTGGGGGTAATTGATCTCCCCTACAAGTTATTTTAAACTTTTGGTAATTATTTTCAAAATGGAAGACCCATTGAGGAACAAAATGACATATTTTTCATTCCGATCAAACAATAAGTTTTCTCAAAATACATTTTTTAAAACATGCAAAAAATTTCAGTTTTTCAAATAATTATTTTGAAAAGACCAATTGATAAATTGAAATAAAAAATGTGTCATTCCTTTACCCAAGGTGTCTTTCAGTTATAAAAAAATTATAAAATGTTTAAAATAACTTGTAGGTGAAGGAGTTCAATTGCCCCCCAAAACCGAGAATTTCAACTTTGAGCTCTCATATTCCATAAAATATTTGATGAAAAAAGTGATTTCTTGTGGCAATAGGTAGCATTTCAATACCTTGAAAATATCCAATACAATAAACTTTGAAAAAAAAATATGACCCACAACCCTGCGCACTTTGTCACAGTGGCCTTTGTCACTATTGTGACACATGAAATATCAAGAAACTATGGAATGAGTATTTATGAATGTATGGTGGAAGATAAATAATCATGTTATTGATGAGATTAATGTTGATTGTGTTGAGTTTTTTTTTAAATCTTCAATCTAATCATTGTATTTTAATTGTGATGGTTTTCGTTTTTCAGATGCTGGAAAATCGACAATTGGTGGACAGATAATGGCGTTGACCGGAATGGTGGACAAGAGAACGCTAGAAAAATACGAAAAAGAAGCGAAGGAACGAAGCAGAGAATCGTGGTACTTGTCGTGGGCTCTAGACACGAATCAAGAAGGTAATATTTAATCAGGTCTTTTGATTTTTGCTCTAAGAATTCCAGGATTCTTTATGAATTCTAGAAATTGGTTGGACATTCTAGGTTGTAATTTTTTTTTTTTTTTTTTGAGGGGGATTAGGCATTATAATATAATTGACCGAACGAAGAGAGGTCTCTAGAAATTGGCAACGTAGGCTTTAGCTTCTTCCATATAGTTGGCAATTTCTCTTAAGTAATTTCACTGTCAGCTTATTTTATTCAGAATGAAGAGGGCGTATCAAGTCTGAGCCCATGGCCAATCACAGACGTAGCAACGTAGTAGCGTACATAAGCCTATTAGAGGCTGTATATAACTCAGTAGTATTAATCCATATTTATTTATTCGCCATGAAAAATACAATCATAAATCGCGAAATAATGAAAGAAATCAAATACATAACAATCATAAATCATAAATATAAACTAACAGTATAAATAATACAGAAACATAAAAATCTTTTATGCATTTATGGCATCACCAGCAAAAAGAAAACTTTGCCCGCTGGTGACCGTTGCGGTTGAAAAAATAAAAAATATTCAATATTGTATCATTCCTGAGGTTAAACTTATGAAAAAGCTGTGTTTTCAGAAATTACTTTTATCCTTGAATTATATTTTCTATTGAAAGGAAATAGTTGTCTGTTATCCAGCCAATAATTGTTTTATTACTAATTTTATTTTCCAGATTGAAAGGCAATATATTTATAAACTTGCTGCATATATAAATTATAGGTTATAAAGTTTATATGGTTTATAAAGTTTTAGTTTGATTGAGATTGATAATGGCGAGATTGTCGAAGCTATAGTATTTATTTATTTACATACAGAAGCTCACAGTACAATCAATTAAGAGGCAATATAAAAAATATACCAAAAGTTGATATTGTACAGACTAAGGTCAGACTTCTTCAAACTTTCTTCCATCTTCTTGTATTTTCTAGTCTCATGTGTAGTGTTTCCCATAGGTCTTTCATACTATAAAACTAAAAAAAAAGATTAAAATTAATAAAAAAATACAAAATATTTAGAGGAAACAGAGGGACTTTAGTAAATGACGAGCTAGATAATAATTATAGTCCAATTGAGCGGTATGCTATTTCAGAGCTTCTTGTAAATTTATTATAGCGGTCATATAAAGGATTGTATATTGTTACTGTAACACTGTATATTCTTAGAGTTCTATTTAGGTAACTCGGTTTTTCCGTAATAAATCTGCTAAAAATAAGTTTTGCTCTTTATATTTTGTGTATATTTTTCTGTCATCTTCACTATTGTTTTTGTATTGTAATTAAAACGTTTGTTGTTGATTTTTTGCAGAACGAGAAAAGGGAAAGACTGTAGAAGTGGGACGCGCCTATTTCGAGACGGACAAAAAGCACTTTACGATTCTGGATGCGCCCGGCCACAAGAGTTTTGTGCCCAACATGATTGGTGGAACCGCTCAGGCCGATCTCGCTGTTCTGGTAAGTAATTGTCCGAAAATTATATTCAATATTGACCTTGAAAAAGTATAACCCAAACTTAATATTGTACTGACTCTAAGGTCAGACTTCTTCAAACTTTCTTCCATCTTCTTGTATTTTCTAGTTTCGTTTGTCTCGTGTCTCCCATAGGTCTATCAAGACCTGTCAACGTAAGATCCTTCCATCTTTCCTCTAATTGAGATTATGACAATCAATCAATCTACTCCTGTCGTTTTCTTCTTTTTCCTCGTCCTTCTCCTCCTCCTCCTCCTCCTCTTCAATGTCTTTCTCCTCTTTTTTTCTACCGCTGTTCTGATGATTAATTTTTGTCAAAACATATTCTATATTCACGTTGAAAACGAGTATAAAAGTCAACTGTACTACCTCAATAATCAGTCTCCAAGCTGTCGAAACTGGCTTCTTGGTGACGGGGTGTCAGAGTTTGTACCACTACTTGACTTATTTTCAAAGATCTAAGCTGTGCGCAATAGAGCTACACTAATAAGCAATGTCAGGTGAGTCTTCTACACCTTGAGTGTAGGTTAAGTTCTTGATATTGTTCTGGCGACCTATAGCTTACAGTTTGCTTGACTGATGGCTAAGATTGTCTTCTAAGTGTTGCCATCTAGCGAGAGTTGCTCTCGCAACTTGTCTAGTTGCAAACTGGTGTAAATCTGCTGTAAGCTTTCGCTCTATGACAACAAGGTGCACCGTTTGAACGGGCCTGACTGCGAGGTTTGTACGTAAAGTGAATTTCTTTTAGAAATGAAAAAAGAACACGAAACTTCCATAGATTTACTGTTTTATATTAATTGAAAGAGCTTATCTTGAACTATTTTTCAACATAGTTATCTTTGACAAGTAAGTACTACTTATAATGAATAATAAGACGAAATTGTCACAACCACATTTATTAGAAATATAGAGATACTAGTTTCGGATGTTACTCCATTGTCAATCTCAAACTCCGACAGACTCTAGTTTGATTGAGATTGATAATGGAGTTCCATCCGAAACTAGTATCTCTATATTTTTAATAAATGTGGTTGTGACAATTTCGTCTTATTATTCATTATGGATGAGTTTTCGACTTTGGATGCAGCTGACTTGAAAGGACTGGTTCTTTTCATTCTTCGTTTATCATCTTTTCCACTTTTCTACATTCTCTTCATAGTTTACGTCTCGTATAATGTAGAAGAATACACTGTAACTCTCACCTCTTTCATTCCTTATTATTCATTATGGATATCTTCGACAATGTCACCTTCACCACTACAAAGAGAGTTAATTACTTATCCTGAATTAGAAATATGATACGATATTTGAATGTAATGGTCAATAAAGCATACGGTGCATAATTATACATACAAGCTTTTCAATTCTGGTTAAAGTTGTCAATGTTTGGCATAGTTTATTGATGTTGGTTGTGTGCTGTGTGCAGGTGATCTCGGCTAGGAAAGGTGAATTCGAGACGGGTTTCGACAGAGGCGGCCAAACGAGGGAGCACGCCATGTTGGCCAAGACGGCCGGAGTCAAACACCTCATGGTGTTGATCAACAAAATGGACGATCCCACTGTCGAGTGGTCCGAAGTCAGGCAAGTACCAACTCACAACAATTAATATTTACATTGATTTCTTTGATCAAGCATCATTTCAGCCGTTTGCTGTCATTTTCATTTCAAGACAAACTAGAGAAAAAAATTAGTTTCATGTCGCGTTTCTCAGTTATTCAGTCGAAATGTTTTTACACTTGGTGATTCAATGATACATTAATATTAAGAGATGAAGGACAACTTTATATAACAAATAGAATTAATCATCTACAATAAAAGATCTCTTTCCTGGAACACCAAACTAAGACTCTACCAAACAGTAGTTAGACCAGAAGTCTAACTGTATGTGGCGGAAACACTTGAGCTTAGTGCAGCACATAGAGAAAATAGGAATAATCGAGAGAAGGATTTTAAGGAACATAATTATTAGGTCCAAAAGTTGATACACAATCAGGGGAGTGATAGCCGTGAGCCGTAGCAGGTATCTGTTCAATCAGATAGAGATAAGCTGCGGTCTCCTAGGCACTCTTTGTAAGGGTGACCGATTAGATTGGCCGACAAAAAAAGAACGGTTCTCTGCTGTAAAATCACTTCGCGGTGGTTCGGAACCCACCTAAAACTGTAGGTCCAGCTCATCAATCACCATCATCAAACTCATTACCCACGCACAGGTCTCAGACCTATGTGGGCTTCATCCTCCAGAAAAAAGAATATAGACAAAGATCCTAACAAGAAATTTATTCAAAAATAGAAAAAATATCAGACGTAATTAAGAAAAGAAGATTGCAGTTCTATGGACACATATACAGAATGGAAAACACCAGATTAACAAAACAGATCTTCGACCCTCTTAACACTCACAAGAATAAGATAACATTGCTCAAAGAAATAGACAATGACCTACTAAACAATTCAATAGACGCAGGGATTTAAAAAAAAAACCAGTAATATTTTTAAAAAACAATACAGAGTTTAGAGTTTCGGGAGAAGAAAATATCTGTCAGCAGAAAAGGGAGAGAGTGGACTTAGGAAGACAAGGAACGTCACGCTAGAAAAATAAAAGAAGCCTGGGCAAAGAAGCTGATTAAGCGTGCTCTCTAAAAGAGCTGCTATTCGAAAAAATAGAATTAATACGTACACATATTTATTTATTTAATAATTCAGGTTGCTCAACTGTATGTGAATAGACAACAGGCTTATAGTCTAAAACTGCCACTAATAGCCTATTTTAAAAGTAGGTGTATTTATTAACGGTCCTTCAGTCTCTCTTGAATCGAGGGACTCTTGAAATGTATTTTTTCAAAATGCATGTCAAGACCTCCTTGAGCCATAAGACACCGCAGGAACGTCCATAAGTACGGCTCTAGACTTTTCTACATTATGATTCACATTTTGCTGGAAATTTTCGTTTGGAAAACATACAGAATATTTTAATCTAAATCATGTTTATTTAAAGACAATCAATTTCTTCCATTCACTATTTCTCCACAATATTAATAAAAATTCGAAATAATACACTAAAATTTACAAGATCCTAAAAATTGATTCACAGATCGGTACAATTTACAACACCTTAATGCTCAGTTAATCATTGAGTAGCTATTAATTCAGTAGCGGCCCTAAGGCTTGTTTCACTCATACTCGGGTAACCGATGTTGTTTACCTACATTTTATCGTATGATTTCAAAAAAATTTGAAGTGCGCTCCGTATGATATATGAACGATCTCAGTTACCCGACTGCCGGGTATGTGTGAAACAGGCCTTAGGGCCACTATTGAGTCAAGAGCGACTGAGAAACCGAACATTACAAAATGAATCACCTGATCTGTGGATCAATTTTTAAGATTTTGTAAATTTCAGTTTCATTTCTAATTTTGTTAAATTAATATTGAGGAGAAATAGTGAATTGAATTACTGTGTATTGATTTCCATTAAGTAAAGAAGATTCAGATTGAATCGATTCATCTTGACTTGTGTATTTCGCATATGTGCAATCCATCCTTCAGCATAAAACTAACTTATTTTTTTCTCATTTATGTTTTTTTTTTTTGTTTGTTTAAACGTTTTATTTTATGGTGTCCCATACAGAGTAATCTCGAGGCACCTACTTATAACTTTTTTTTCTCTTTTTACAGGGCACAGGTGTATTGTTCATTATGTATCATGCTTATCAAAAATGTGCTGTAAACTTATTTTCAATTTTCAATAAGTATGGGATCAGAGTTTGGGGAGGAGCTGTTGATATTCATTTCAATAAGCTTTTTGTAATACAAAAGCACTTATTAAGAGCCGTTCTTGGTAGGCCAAGACTGTACAGTAGCAGAAATCTATTTTCTGAGTTGAATGTTTTGACTGTGCGACAGCTGTACATCAAACAAGTAATATATTATTTGAATGTAAATAAATATCTTCTTGAACGTCACGAAATAATTCGTAGTTAACGACCTTCTCATTCAAGATTTGCAATGAGAAGAACTATTTTAATTGTATGTAGAAGACAGTTCACTTATATCACCGAACAGGAAAAGTGGCAAATCTCATCCCTCTTCATTTCTTAACTAACTATAGGAAAAATAAATCATTTGGTAAAGTGATTGATGAATGGATCATTTCTGAAAATATAATTGAAAAATCTTCTAATTCTGTGTTATTTCTATATTTTCTTCTTCACTTTTCATTCTGTTTCTTCAAATCTTGAAAAAAATCTTATTTTCATCTTTATGTTATTCTTACTGACTCATACCTGCGCTCAGGGAAACCTTTGCAGTTATTATAATTTTCCTCTGAAGTACTTTTTTCTTGTTTTCCTTATATAAATATTGCTATTGAATTTGTAATTGTGGTTTTGTTAGTGAATTTGAAGTCAAGTGAATTTGTATTATTTTGAGGATAATAAATTTAATTGAAATTTAAAATTTAAAAAAATTTATTTTTAAATTATAATTTAATACTACTTTAATAATTTTTATTTTTAAATTTCATTAAAATTTCCAGTAACATATGAAGATGTGAATCATAACTTGGAAATATTTGGGATCGTATCGATGAACTTTTATTCTTTCAGTGTATTTTAGGTCAAGGGACTCTTGACATGTATTTTGAATAAAAGAGGCATTCAAGAGTACATCGAGTCATGAGACACTTAGATAACGTTCGCGTTCGACTACTTTTAAACTATGGCGATAGAGACAGTTTTAAGCTTTACAACCCTGTTGCTTACTTACATACACTTATACAACCTACTAAATTATTATATGAATAAATATGTGTGCGTATTAATTCTATTTTTTATATAACGTTGTTCTTCATCTTTTAATTTTGTGTATTATTGAAACGCCAGAATGGAGGCTGAATTTATACTTTTTTATACTTTGTTAATTGTGTTCTATATGTTTATTTTGTGTGTGTGTATTGTGTAGTGATTGTAATTGTTTTTGTTTTTTGCAGGTACAGCGAGTGTCGAGACAAAATCCTGCCCTACCTGAAGAAGCTAGGCTTCAACCCGGCCAAGGATCTCACGTTCATGCCAGTGTCCGGTCTCACCGGTCTGGGGCTTAAAGAGAGGGTCGACGAGAAAACGTGTCCCTGGTACAGGTGAGCTTTCAAATAGTGCTTATTAACACAATTCTTTTTTAGTTTTATCCATAAGTTTTTCTGTTTCTTATTTTTCTTCCCTCTTTTTACCCTTCCTTATCCTTTTTCTACACCTTCGTAATCTCTTGCCCGATTCAATTGAATTGGAATATCTAGGGATAAAGTAACTAGTAACTGTAAGGTAACAATGTAAAGTAATCTTTAATCCATAAAGTGATAGCCGAGTGCCGTAGCAGGTATCTGTTCAATCAGAGATAAGCTGCGAAACTCCTTGGCCATCTTTGTTACGGTGACCGATTGAATTGGTTAGCAAAAAATACTGTTATCTGCTGTAAAATCACTTCCCGGTGGTTCGGAACCCACCTAAAACTGTAGGTCCAACTCATCAATCACCATCATCCAATTCATTACCCACTCACAGGTCTCAGACCTATGTAGGCTTCATCCTCCGAAAAAAATGAGTTTTTCTATTTCTTCTTTTTCTTTCCTCTTTCTTCTCTTTCTTTTTCTTCTGTTATTCTCATCATTATTTTTTCTGCTTTTGTACATTATGCTACTTCTCCTTTTTTTTCTCTTTTTTTTTTCATTTTCTTTCTCCTATTTTTTCTTCACTCTCTTACTTCTTCAGAATTCTCTACCATCAGCAACAGCAGCGCACGATCGAGCTCCTGCAAAATTACCTTCTCTTCTTCTCCTTCTCCTCTCCTCATCCTTCTTCTCCTCCTCCTGCTTCTTTCTTCTTCTCCTTTCTCTTCTACTACTATATTTTTTCTCTTATTACTGCTTCTCATTTTCCTCTTGTTATTTTACTTCTCCTTTTCCTTTTATTTCTTCATATTTTTCTATCACTTTTTTTCTCCTCTTCACGGTCTGAGTGGAAGAGAGGGCTTTGAGTCCTATCCCTGCCCTTATTAAAGACAATCCATCTATCTATCCTCCTTCTACTGCTCTTTCTCCTCCTCTTCGCTCCCTTCTTTTTTCTCTCCCTTTTTACTTTATTCGTCATCTCTTTTTTTTCTCGTTTTCCACTTCCTCCTCCTCATTCTTTCGCCCGTTTATTAGATTAACAACAGTTCTATATCAACACTAACTCTAGAATCATTTTATATGTTTTTTAATAATAATAATAATAATAAGCGTATGGCTTTTAATGGTGGGGAGACCCTTACGGGTAGTTCCACCTCGCCGTTTGTGCCGGGGAACATGGTGGACCTACTGTTTTAGGTGGGTTCCGAACCACCGGTTAAGTGATAATAAGGCGTTTTTAAATAATATCCATAGAACGCTTTCTAATTTTAACTCTACTTCTCCCCTTCTCTTTTTACATTGAAGATCTCTTAGATATTTATATTTTTTATTCGATTATTAAAATCTAGTTCTCCCTCATCTTTCAGCTAATATTGTTGATATTTTTTTTTCTTATGCAACATCAACACTAGCTCCAAAATCATTTTACATTATATTTTATAATATATGTAGAACGCTTTCCAATTGTTCGGTTCAATACCTACAATCACTCCCAAATCATTCTATTTATTTTATAATATCAATAGAACGCTTTCTAATTAACTCTATTTTGTTGTGTTTGCGTTAGCAACAGTTCAATATCCACAGTTCAATACTCCAAATTCATTCTATCCTATCTAATATCCATAGAAATTTAGGAAAGTGATAGCCGTGAGCCGTAGCAGGCATCTGTTCAATCAGATAAGAGATGAGCTGCGTTCTCCTGGGCACTCTGTGTAAGGGTGACCGATAAGATTTGGCCAGCAGAAAAGACACTGTTCTCTGCTGTAAAATCCCATCCCGGTGGTTCGGAACCCACCTAAAACTGTAGGTCCAGCTCAAACACTGTTTAATTAATTTCTGTTTGTTGTGATTTGCAGAGGCGAGGCGTTCATTCCGTTCATCGACAACCTGCCGTCGCTGAATAGGAAAATGGACGGGCCGTTTCTGATGCCCGTCGTCGAGAAGTACAAGGACATGGGCACCGTCGTCATGGGCAAGGTCGAGTCCGGCGAAATGAAGAAGGGACAATCGCTACTGCTCATGCCAAACAGGGTCAGCTTCAATTCAAAATAAATATTCATTGCATTTAACTAACAGATCATTAAACGATTGCTATGGAAGAAGAAAGAAGTGTAATTATCTGTGTCAATAAGTCTTCCGGTCGAAGCTAATTTTTTTTTTTTTTCTTTTTTCAATATTGTGAAACTCAAATTCAAATTCATTTATTCTTTCAGTTGATACAATTCATAATCATCAATGTTGTCAAAGTATACTACTACAAAATTTAAAAAAAATAGAAGCATATAATTATAAACAATAAAGAATAATACAATTTCACTGTTATATAAAGTATAAACCTTACAACATCAACTGCAGAACAAATAATTTCAAGTACCCCGAGGAAAGCTAGTTAATGATTCTAGAGTTAGTGTTGATATAGAACTGTTGTTAATCTAATAATTGGCATGATTGTTTACTTTACCCCGTACTCTCCTCGCCTGTGTGTAAATAAATGAAATGAATTATTAAAATTGTATAGTTATCATTTACTTATTAATAACTTGTTATTATACTCAATTGGAATATTAGAAATATTGTTTTTACTCAAACAAATTAATATGTTATTCTTATGAATGATAACTTAATTCAAATGACGACTCAACCAGATGAATAAGAGTGCCTCTTATGAGGGCTTCTCATTTCCCCCATCTTTGCAACAGAGTGACGAAAACGTTTTTATAGGTAATATTTGATTCAACTTTGAGTTGTAAATTGACTGGTTAGGTGTGATGACTGTGTTTAATTTCCGATGGTGATTATTATCATTGATTACTTGTTCTTCTGTGCAAGCACCCTTATTCTTGGGCGTGAGGTGCACTGTTCTCAGAACTACCACTTATGATACGAAGTTTATAATACGGAGGGGGGGGGGGGTATTTTATAACAAAATATGTTTTGTTGACATCATCAAAATAGTATGTAATGTTTTTGTTTGTAACTTATTAAATTCATTTTTGTTTGTGTGTTTGCAGACGCCGGTTGTGGTTGATCAGCTGTGGTCGGACGACGAAGAAGTGACGTCAGTGTCTCCAGGTGAAAACATTAAGGTGAAGTTAAAGGGCATCGAGGAGGAGGACGTCTCTCCCGGATTTGTGCTCTGCGACCAGACCGCTCCCGCCAGCACCGGAAAAATATTCGACGCACAGGTCAGCAGCTGCCCGTTCATTTTTTGTCAACTAAATATATTTTCCAATTCATTTAAATGCTGCATATCACACCAGAAACCTGTGCTCTGCGGACATTGACAACATTTATAAACAGCTGTATGGAAAACGATAAATACTTTCATTTTATTATATTAAATTACAACGAAAATAACAATGAAAGACAATTTTTATAAAATGGAAGAGAAATGAAGATAAAGTATAAATCAAAAATAATTGACAGCCGCTGTTTTTTAATCGGTTAGGAGGGGGGGGGGGGTGTTTATTTATTCAAGATACATTTTGGGTTAGGGGGTTACTGACTGCTACTGGCCCTTCAACTTGACATATTTAGTCTCAAACTCACGTGGACATCATCAACCAAAATTGAAAATAATAATAGAATACTTTGAACATAATATTTATTAATTTCAAATTCCTCAAAGTGCTATTTATGATATTTGATCCGATATGGCCAAGTCTAAAATGAGCGCGCTGCTATACATAAGGGTCACTGTAGTCTAGTGGTTAACGCGCCCGACCGGCACTTGGCATAAATAGAAATTATATAAAAATAATTCGTGGCGAATTATTTTAAAAAGATTAAATATTAAAAGATTAAAGATTATTTATTTCACTGCAAGCATTTACATTCCAATAAACATGAAAGAAATTAACAGTAAAATATTGTACACTATAAAAACGAAATATAACAGCAGTGCATCCCTCTTTAGGCTCGACCTGGGTGGAGGGAAATATTAAGTGCCTTTCCTTGAATTCATGTGAGCCTTCTCATGAAAAATCTCGATTTTGGATGTAAGATTTTAATTAATACTAATTCCATATTAATGTGGTGCAGCATAACATATGATGTGATGATTTTTTTAAATATAACTCATTGTAAATAAGTTGTATAGAAATGTTATGAAATTCAGTGGTTTGTGAAATGGTCAGCGTCAACATTTTAATATTGTCAGGATTACAATATTGCAAATAATTCACAGTCAGACATGGTAATTTTATTACATAAATTGAACCAAATTTTTGGATAGCGTTTCAATGGGATTTTTGTTATATTTATTCATACCACTACAGTGCAAAATTTTTATGTATTTTTTATTTATTTGTTGCAGGTTGTAATTTTAGAACATAAGAGTATAATTTGCGCTGGATATTCGGCTGTCATGCACATCCACTGTGTCGCCGAAGAAGTCACCGTTAAAGTAAGCATATTTTCTAAATTAATATTTATAGTTTTTTTTTGCAATAAATTTGAATTTGAATTTTACATCTCCGTTATTAGGTTAGGGCACTTATATTAGCACAGTACTTGATGTATCAGGAGTTATTTTCTACGTATTGTATTTTACATTTACGTTTTTTAGGTTGTGGCTCTTTCATTAGTACAATACTAGAGATATTAGGAGTTCAGTTTGCAAACTTATCAAATTTCCAATTTGAACGTAATATAGCAATGTTTCTTTCCAAAATAAAGCTGAGCGTACGGCCTTATTGATGAGTAGTACTTCCCAGGTATTGAGTCATGCTATGGAACATGAAGATCATCGTGATGTTCAGTCACGAGCGCTCAAAACTGCTCTTGGATGGGTGATTGTGCTTCAATGATTTGATGATAAAAAGCTTTATCACTTACTCAAACTTTATCTTACTTACTTTAAACTTACTAAACTTGAATTAGTCAATTATGATCTCTTACCCGGTGGTTCGGAACCCACCTAAAATAGTAGGTCCAACATGTTCCCCATGGCATGGCTCAAACGGCGAATTGGTAAGGGTGTCCCCTCCAATACGCTTATTATTATTATTATTATTATTATTAAGGGTCTTATTGGATTTTGCAACGTCCCATTTTGGCCGATCGGATGAACTAATACAAATATTGCAATAAATTATAATTCAGCCAATGCTAAACAGTGATGAATGTTATCTATCATATAGGAATGTAGAATAAAAGAGGAAATAGCTATTTGTGTAACTAGAGTGCAAATTGGCGTTTTTCTGCATCGAGAGAAACAGTTTTTTTCACGAGCCAAAGGCGAGTGAAAAAAGTTTCTCGAGTGCAGAAACAATACTTTGCGCTCGTATTACACATTACATTTTTCCTACAGTAATGTATTGTTGTATGTCGCCTCCGTGGGCTTGAATAAATAATAAATAAATAGTCCTTGCTTCAACTTGTTACAGAAATTATTTTATTTGATCAGTAACTTGCAACTTACACAGATCTCTACTCACATACTTTACGATCAACAACAACATAAAAATAAACAAACATCATCAGCTGGGTGAGACTATTATTTCTTCTTCCCTAGCAATCTACATCAGTATAAATAATTTAAACAGAACATACATAACCTGACAATTCCTCACATAATCTTTGAATCAAATCGATTTCAACAACTACAACTACTATTTCGCAGCTGAAGCAGAGTAGCCAACCTATTTTTGAATGCAGAATAGGGAACCTGCGTATTACATGCTCACTATTTTGTGTTGTTAGGTTGCAAATCTGGAGTGCGGAAAAGTACTTTCCCGCACTGGTGCAGGAATAGACTATTTTGCGTGCTACAGTTAGTGCAAAAATAGGCACTTTTTCGGGTCACTGTAGGAAAATAATATTTCTGTATACAGTAACATTGTAAATGAGCTCAGTTTCCATTGTGTAGTTTCAGAGTGAAGTTTTAATCATGGAGTTGTAGGTGTAGAAGTTGGAACTATGAAGTTGTAGAAATTATCAAGTATTTATGTTAAAAGATTAAAGATGTTATAATTAAATTGAGCCTATTTCATTCATTGCAACTTGTATGAGAGTTGTTTGAATCATCTCTATACTTTTATTGAATGATCTCTTGTTTTTTCTCAAGTTTGAATGTACAACTAACTAGGATTTTGTGTGTGTTTTTTGCAGGCCTTAATTTGTCTAGTCGACCGTAAGACGGGGGAGAAGTCGAAGTCGCGGCCGCGCTTCGTGAAGCAGGACCAGGTGGCCATCATGAGGATAGAGTGCGCTGGCATCATCTGTCTGGAGCCCTTCAAACTATTTCCACAGATGGGACGATTCACGTTACGAGACGAAGGTAAATCAAGTTATATTCATTCAAATCCCCAGCATGTCAGACTTGGTAGCATTTCAATCGGCAAATAATACAGTGTTAAAAAATGACACAAACGTGAGATCAAACGATGGAGTCGTCACTCATGGGGGTAAATTTTTTTGTGTCCCACTCTATTTTTAAGCAACATTTGTTTGCTTTTTTTTGTAGATTACGTCTTGGAGACTCCAGTTAAGGAGTATAAGACAAGACAGATCAACAATATTATACACTAGATACCATAATTACTACAATTAGTTGAGGTGAGGCTTAATTTTGATGTGAAAGGAACTCTTGTACACTATAAAAAGCTAAACTAAATATTTTTTCAATTGTTTTTTTAAATATTTATATATTAAAGCTATATTCTAGCTTGTATATCCCTCCTGATCAGAATTTAGAATAAAATACAAATCAATTTTTACAAAATCCTTTGCTGTCCAGTTACCATCAATAAACTCCTTGAAGTCATAAAACTCTTTTGTCCGTATTTGTTAACTTTCCTCCAGCCTCTCTTGACTCGAGGAACTCTTGGAACGTAATGTATTTATACAGGCATTTCAAGAGTCCCTCGAGACAAGAGATTTTTTTTTGAGGATGAAGCCCACATAGGTCTGAGACCTGTGCGTGGGTAATGATTTGGGTAATGGTGATTGATGAGTTTAACCTACAGTTTTAGGTGGGTTCCGAACCACCGGGAAGTGATTTTACAGCAGAGAACAGTGTCTTTTGCTGGTCAATCTAATTGGTCACCGTTACAAACAGGACCTATCTATCTGATTGAACAGATACCTGCTATGGCTCGCGGCTATCACTTCCCTAAATACTGGAGAAGCGTTCTTAAATGAAGGCATAAATTTAATAAAAAATGTCTAACAATAAAGAGCACCCTTATCTGCTTCCCAGTCTTATTATAGGTGACAACTTTTCATAAAATCTGCTTGCCATGAGAACCAAACCTCACTTTCTTGTTTGTAATTTGACCCTTGGTAGATTAACCTTGCCCCTACCCCTAGTTGCTTAATTAATTATGAACAAGCTTATCATTTCATCTTGTCATGGATGCAATCTAGGCTAACCGGTGTTATTTACCCAGCTGTAGGGACATTGTATAATATGGAGTGCTTTACACCTACCCGATGCTTGAAATCATATGTTACCCTGTAATTATGCCGGGTAAGCGACACCGGGTATGTGTGAAACAAGCCTTAGGGCCGCTATTGAATCAAATAGCTACTTAATGATTTACTGAACGACTGAGAAACTGGGTATAAGAGACTTGTACTTGGGTAATGAGGTGAATGATGACACGGTGAAAAAAATCCAAACCTGAACGAGACTCGAACCCGTGACTGCGGGGGTATCAACCATACAGGTTCCTATCAGACATGACGCTCTAAAACCTCGGTTTTCTGGAACATGGATTTGGACTAAATGGATAGCGGGCAAGGCCACGTACACTATAATATATCAACTCGATTTGCTTTTGAAATATACTTTCACATACTAATTATATAATATGGTAATAAATTCTATTAATTATTTACATATATATTCTTCTATACTCATATAATCTTCTTTCATACATAATCTGCTTTCAATTATTAAGTTGGACGTTACCCTATAATTTCCAACAGCACGCCATCTTGGTTCTTGATCTGTTCCGCGAGATATCAGGCTGATAACCCATTAACATTACGAAAGTGAAAACATGCTGGAGAAGAAACTTCTCATCTTTAGCGTGTGTCTACTGTTGTAGTGTTGTCGGTTACTATCCCGATGTCTCCTGTCACTCACTTCGTTGGACAGATCAAGATGGCATGTTTGAAATAATATGTTGATGATAATAATATATGTTTGAAATGATGTGTTAATAATAAGTACTGTTGAAAATGTGACGGGTGAAGGCACGAAACCGCGGTCCAGTGCTGTAATAATAAAGAATTGGAATTGACAATATCTAACAGTGTTTTATTCTTTTTTATGTTAATAATAATTGTCAGTAGATTGTTTGTTGCAGAAGATATATGAGTATAATAGCAGGTTATTATTATTGCTATTATTGTCATAATAGACCCAGTATGGATCAGGTAAAGCCTCTACGGGTCTTCCTGCGGTTCGCCCATGAGATTTTCATCTTTTCACTCATATGTCTTTCTTTCTTTCTTTCATCCGACCACTTTGTAACATTACTTTTGTTAACTTTTCATGTGAAATTTAACGACATGCAGTCAAATATTTGTTAAGAATAAGTATAATAACTCACTTAAACTGGCCGAGTACTTTCGAATCTATGAGATCCATCATCAGAGGCTCCTAGATCATCATGTCAGTTTTTTGGTTAGAAGTGTTGTGGTTTTTGTAAAATATGATCAAAAAGTTTGTGAGATTTAAAATTTAGTTGTTCATTGAGAATGTTTTTGATCATATTTTACAAAAACCACAACACTTCTAACCAAAAAACTGACATGATGATCTAGGAACCCACGCCTCTGAAGATGGATCTCATAGATTCGAAAGTACTCGGCCAGTTTAAGTGAGTTATTATACTTATTCTTAACAAATATTTGACTGCATGTCGTTAAATTTCACATGAAAAGTTAATATTAACAACGCAGTTCGTCATGGAACAAGAAATCCAGGAATTACTTTTGTTATTGCAGGTTATTTATAATTGATCAAATATATCATAATATTATAATCAGCTACATTTCAAAAGTAAAAAAGTTTATATATTGTAGTGTATGTGGCCTTGTCCGCTGTCCATTTAGTCCAAATCCGCGTTCTTGGAAGCCGAGGCTTAATTTATTGATTAAGCCAACACGACTTATATGTATTGCACTTATATAATACAAATATGTATTGCGATGATTTAATATTTTATTAAGTGTTTAATATATATTTCGTTTTTCTTGCAGGTAAAACAATCGCAATCGGAAAAGTGCTGAAAGTTTTGGAATAAATTAGGCTGTTATTATAATTAAATAATAATTGATATCTGATTTTATCGAGTGTGTTTCTTTCCAAGTAATCGATAAGGAGCAAACTGTGAATTACTGTCGGGAAAGAAGCATGCGTTCAACTCTGGAGATGAATATAAAACGATTCATCGAATAATGGTAAATAAAAGTATCGATTAAATAAAAGTATCGATTAAATAAAAGTATCGATTAAATAAAAGTATCGATTTAAAAGAGAATTTTAGTTGGATGCCGTCAAAGTACTGACCGAACTGAGACAGACACTTGTTTATTATGGTTCTCTCATATATATTATATTATATTTGTTGTGATTAATATTATTTATAATAATATTTTACGATTATTTTGTGGTCGTTCTCTTCCAGTCTCCTTCCTATTATTAGGCTCAGGTTTGGAGATTTCGTTTGGGTCGTAAAAAGTACTAATTATTGTAAAGAATTGAATATCTTTTGGAAAATAAATTTGTAATACAATCATTGTATTTGCAAGGTGATAAAAGGAAACAAGTTATGAAGCGATTGTTATCGTATTGGAGTTTCCAGATGCTTATGAAATTCTTTCTTGAAAATAAATTGATACAATGGAAATGTATTGGAAAGGAGATAGAAGGAAACGATGTTTTTGAATATTATCATCGTATTGAAGTTTCCAGATACTTGAGTCTCGGTTTCCAACACGCAGATTGAATGGATAGTGGACAGGGCTGGAGTACACTACAATTGATGTTTTTTGTATAGGAACCTATATCGAAAGCATCAGTTGTAGTGTATACCGGCCCTGTCCGCTGTCCATTTTGTCTGAATCCGCATTGTTGGAAATGAGGCTTGAGACAAGTCAGTGAATAAGATTAATAAAAGTATACATATGTAGAACTGTGTTTCTAGTAAACTACTGTGTTATAAGGAGTTACTGATGGAATAGAACTTATGATATATTAAAAAATGATCATTAAAAAAAAATTCATCGATCATCTTTAAAAAAAAAGATCTATGATCTATTTTAAATAAATGAGAGCGCACATTGGTGACAATTCTTTTCAGTTTAGGGAAATTATTTTTTGTTTTGTTTATTGAATTTGTATGCTTGTAGTTTTAAACTGTAAAATATGTCTGACATTTAGATGAAGAACATCAAGGTAATATTACAAATTTGAAGTTGTTTATTTGGAAATTATTAGATTTTTCGCTCATTTCTGGTGGTATCATCCTCCTTCCTTCATTTAAGTTTTTATTTTCAGATTATTCGGCCTATTATTTTCATATATTTGAAGGTGTATCTCAAATTTGAGTAGATGAGTGTAAAATTGTAAAATATTGTTTGAATTGTCAGCAGAATAAATTAGTTATTTCTTTATTAAAATCTAAGACGCATTCATGAACATACCTTGAGGCGACCTTGAGGTAAACTTGAAACGTAACTGCCTTGAAAGTATTGCAATCTAAGCCTGTATTAATATGAACCTGCCTTGAGGTGACCTTGAGGTACACTTGAAACGCCATCGTCTTGAAAGTATTACAATCTTAGCCTGTATTAATGAACCGACCTTGAGGTAAACTTGAAACGCCATCATCTTGAAAGTATTGCAATCTTAGCCTGTATTAATGAACCTTCCTTGACTCAAGGATCACTTGAGAAATAACCACTCAAGTCTTCCTTGAGTGAAGGAAGCCTTGAGGTAGATTCATAAATACAGGCCTTATACTATACATTTAAGAGAACACATCACATTAATTCATAATGTAATACATTAGTTGTTTATGCTGGATAATGCTTATGGTTATGTAGAGCTATGTATAACAATACTACTAAAATTAAATAGTGAAACGATTGTTACTTACAAGTTCAAACATATCTACATTAAAAGTTGATAATTATGTATATTTTGTTTTTTCATATGAAAATGCTCATTTTGTATTAAAATATGTAGTCTTTCGGTAACATTATATTTTCTGATTATTTTTTAATATTTGAAACATTTTGTTGATTCCACGTTTTGGTGCTCACAATTTTCTTTTTTTAAGATTTGTAGATATCTCCTCTACACAACCTATTATTGAACTAAAATGTTCAAAGTCGAATTCACTTGTGTAATTTCATAAAGCTGTAGTATTTGATTTAATTGAACGCCTCCATTAAGGGTGGAGTTAGGACTAATGGTCCTCTCCGTCCTACTAAATATCATAGAGTTATGTATCCAGAGTACATATATATTCAGAGCCTTGATACAATAGCATGACCACATTCATTTCTAGTATCGTTGATAAAAATATTAATTTAATTTATTTATTACTGTTTGTTTTTTTTGTAATTTCTGATCACGAGACTATGCTTGTATTCAGCTACATAAATATGGTGCCTTGTTATTCTAATAGTTATATTTACACAATTTTGTTGATTTTTTTGTGAACAAATCTTTCATTCTGCAACCAAATTCATCACAAGCTTTTTAACTTGGTTATTCTATTATTGTTTTGTGTATTCTCCGTTGGTTTATCTCACATTCATGCCTGTTACAGTTTTTTATTTATTTTTGAAGACATGTAATAACTAGCAATTAGTTCTTTTAAGGGCAAAATATTCTCCTGTATTTTATTATCGTAAAATGTCCCATATCCAAATTAATTCGTAATTGATGAAACAAATTTATTTAAAAAAATAACCCAATGGAAGGAGACTGCGAAGTTTAATCAATTTTGTTTATAAGTTAGTTTTGGCCAGCTGAAACAACCATTTTTGATTAAAATTTCTATGAAATATTTCTCGAAAATATTCTACATATTTAGTTCTCCAGGAGCTGCTGCTTTGTAAAGATGAACATGTTTTGAAATTTTCTAGTAAAAAATTTCTCTACATAAGAATATTGTCAAATTTTTCAGTGAAAACAGTTTTGGGTATCAAAGAAAGTTTATCGGTAAAACGCTGTCGATAGAATACGAAAATGTTTCACAATTACCCGACTACGAACATTGTAAAATAATTTATTTTATAGACTTGTTTCATTGAAATATTGTAATAGCATATTGTAATGTTACTATGATTATTATTGCTGAACAATATATTTTATGAAGTTCAATAAGCAATTATTTTAGTTTTGCGAGAATTTTTCAAGTTTGATAATATGTTTGGCTGAAATATATTATTGAATGATAATGTTGTAAATAGTTATTTATATTATGCAGTCCACTTTAGTTTGGGGAGTTGAGATCTCGAGAAAATTGAGACTTGAAAAAGATACTTTCCGAGTGGAAATCGATAATTTTATTATTTATATTGGTTCTTTAATTTTGAACAAGTTTTGCGTTGAATTGGGAAGTGACCTTTTGCCAAACTAATTATGCAGGAATATATTTATTAAATATCGTAATAATAATTGCGCAGTAATGTTTAGGTTAATGAGTCTTTTGAATAAACATTCAAAAAGAAAAATCTATATACATATTGTGTTGTGTAAAAAGTTCATATATCGCCTTCTTTTTTTATTAATCTGACTGTAAGTCTATATTTTTCCTCTGCCATCTATATATCTTGTGCGATAGACATTAGATTTATTATTATTATTGAGAATAAGCTCTTGATTGATAATATGCTTGCAATTTTTAAAAGATCCGTGAGAAAATTTGTGTTCTAGAAATTTTTTGGAAATGTTTTTCGAAGATGTACCACGGTCTCAATATTTATTATGACTTACTATTAATTTTTTTAATTGAGCTCTAAAATTCTAGTTTTTGCAGCTAGTTGATGACATCTTACAAATAAATTGATTTATTTGGTTTGTTACGACTACCTACTCTCTGTTTTTCCTTAGAGAGGATTTCTCGTATTTGCTTATGAACTCTACGTCAAGAAATCTCTTTGAGGAGAAAACATCGTCTTTTTCTGTTTCTTTTTTCTCCTTACAGCTACAGATCTTTTCTCTCAGAGCTATATACATTTTTTTAGTTCAAACCTCATTTGATTATCTGATTTGGTTTTGTTAATCAATTTTTTATTTCAATCTTGCTTAAATTTGTTTCATTTTCAAAGAATGGGCCGAAAATTGTAAAAACAGATTTATTTTTATTAAATTGAAAGATAGAAATTTGAAAAAATACAGCAAAACCTTTTTATTTATAACACAAAATTATTTGAAAAAGAGACTGTAAACAGCTTTTGTTATAATTAATTCGCTTGGTCAAATAATATCGGTTTACATGAAAATAATTGTGATGCTTATTTATAAACATTTTGAATTGAAACAAATTTTTTCAAATCTACTGATGGAATGAAATTAATAACGATGATCTTTCCATTTATAAACGAAAGATCTATTGCGTAATAAATGAAATTTGTAAAAAAGATACAATAATTATACCAAACAGATTGTGGCCTAAGAGCAATAGTGTTGTACTTTTATTTATACCTTCAAAACCTTTTTTCCAAAAGAACCGCTTTCATTTTTGTGGAAGAGTGGACAATTAGCGGTAAAGAAGTCATTAATTGAAAAAATAAAGAAGTAATAAATAGCAATATGCAAAAAGAAGCGAATATCTATTGCAATTTAGTACCGTACTCGATGACAATCACTATCGCAAATCTAACAAATGCTGTAGAATGATGGTGTATTGGAGCAGTGTGTATACCACCATTCTTCAACGTGTGATTGATTTTGCGATGGTGACTATTATCGAGTATTGGATGTTACAGTAGGAACAATTAGTCTAGGCGCACGGCCGTTCGTTAGTCAGCCATGGCGAGGGGAGTGTTTATCGCTCATTTCTAAAAACATGTGGCCCGTGCGACGCTGCAGATGTCTTCAAGGTCAACTAGTCAACTTTTACAGGACGGCTAGTAGTGAAAGCAGAGCCACGCGCCCAGACTAATTGTTTCTACTGTACACTGTAGCTCCCTAACTTTATTCATTTTCAATAAATTTAACATTACTTTTCGCTTCCATCTGTGAAGTGGCATTTAATACCGTGCTTCACAAAAACGAACGGCGTGACTGCGTAGCGAAAGCTGTGGTCTGTTTGCGTCAGACTTTTCAAGACCCGTGTTTATAAACTAACCTTGAAGTTTCCTTATCTCAAGGGAAACTTGAAAGCCTCCTTTAAATAATTTTCAAGTTATCCTTGAGTTATGGAAGTAAGTTGACCTTCTTGAGTTGAGGAGGTAAGTTTATAAATACAGCCATAAAGTTCTCAGATTAAACGTGTCTTGGGCCCTTATTTATGAATCGTTCTGAGGTTCCTTATCTTAATTTAGACTAGAAAAGCGTTTCAATTTAATGATTTTCAATTCTCCCTTGAGTTAATATGCCTCCACTTAAATTCATATAAGGGCTCGAATTTTGTGAATTCACGTCAAAGGAGAATTTTTGTAGTAGAGTTCTCTCCTAGAGTAATATAGACTTGCCTAGATTTATTCTAGTGTTGAACAACACTAGACACGTAATAAGTGTTGCAAGTCGACGAGAGTACTTTCGTAATAAGTGTGAATTCATAGAAGTCTAGAGTTAAAACGTCCATAGAAAGCGTCTAGAGTGCTCTACGAAAGCGCTCTATCGTAGTAAATGTCTTCGTTTATACGGGCTTTTAGATTAATTCCAACTAAAATAGGCTAGAAATGAATAGCGCCGATAAACAGTAACTGAGTAGTGTGGAAATTTTGTCGAAATTGGAATTTACCTGTTTTTAAAGCTCCTTAGCTCCGTTTCTATTTATTATATAAAAACATCGATAGATTCATCTTATAGAAAATTTTATTATCTATAAAAATTAATGTGACCTAAATTTAGCTACGACCCACCGTTCAGAAGTTATAGACTAAAAACTGGGTCAACTACCAAATCCCGCACGTTATACAGAAATCTGTTATCAGGTTTGATACTCCAGCCGAAGCTGAAGATGTTCAAATTGGAAAGTGAACGCTCGCACTATCTAGCGGCATGAACTCGAACTAAACCTGACATTGAACTAGTTTTCGTGAAATTCTGAACTTACGACTTAGTATATCGCAAAAACACAAAGAACAAGATTTGTAGAGAATAAAATAATGAAAAAATTTAATTCTTTATATTTTCTTGTATTCATTGAAATAAATGCATAAAATATCGAAAACTAGGAAAACTTCCGTTCAATTTTCTGGGAGTCCAGATAAATACTTGGATTTCTGGAAAAACTGACTATAACTTGTTGAATCGCAAAAATGCAAAGGACAAAATTGTCGAGAATAATCTGATGAACAATTTAACATATCACATTTTAATACAATCATCGTAATTAAAGACATGAAATAACAAAAACTACTGTAAAAATTTTGAAAAATGCAATACCTTACTCCTGTCTGCATTAGATAAGATTTAAGCCAATTTTACCGGCTCTGAGCTTCAGTAGGTTCTATTATATAATGGTAGAAAGCAATTTCTTAACAATTCTCCTTGGGATTATTATAAAGATGTAGTAGGCAGTGAAATAACTACCTAAAAATAATTTTGAAAAAAATACAATATACTTTTCCTTTCTGCATTAAATAAGATTTTAGCCAATTTTACTTGTTCTTTGAGCTTCGTTATGCTCGTCTATTAATGGGAAGATACAATTTATGAAATAATTCTCCTTGGAACTATTACGAAGGTGTAAGTTAGTAGAGGCCTTGAAATACTTTCAACTACTTGGAAGATTTTTGGAAAAAATACAATACTCCTTTCCTGTCTCCATTAGATAAGATTTAAGCCAATTTTACCTGTTCTCCGAGCTCTATAGAGTAGTTACATTTTGGGAACTTTGGCGCATCCTTGACCTTTGACCTTTGACCTTGACCTTGACCCTGACCTTGACCCTGACCTTGACCTTGAAAAAAAAAAAAAAAAAATTTAAAAAAAATTTAAAAAAAAAAAAAAAAAAAAAAATTAAAAAAAAAAAAAAAAATTAAAAAAAAAAAAAAAAAATTAAAAAAAAAAAAAAAAAAATAAAAAAAAAAAAATTGAAAAAAAAAAAAATTAAAAAAAAAAAAAAAAAAAAATTAAAAAAAAAAAAAAAAAAAAAATTAAAAAAAAAAAAAAATTAAAAAAAAAAAAAAAAAAAAATTGAGAAAAAAAAAAAAAAAAAAAATTGAAAAAAAAAAAAAAAAAAATTAAAAAAAAAATAAAATAAAAAAAAAAAAAAAAAAAACTGGGACTGTCACCTGTTCAGGCTATGGGTGGGGGTGGGGGGTGGGGGTCGAGGGTGGGAGGTACTGGCTAGAGTATATAAGCTGGGTGTTCTGTTGGAGTTATCATACACTGCTCTCTCACACCAGACAGCCAACTACTGTGCTCGTGCTCCAGCTTCTTGTGCTTTTTGTGCTTCTTGTGCTTCTTGTGCTCCTTGTGCTCCTTGTGCTTCTTGTGCTCCAGTCTTGATCAACTTTCAAAGTAAGTACTCTTTGCAATTAATGCATCCTAATGCTTGCACTTATAAATGCTTTTCCACTTACCAACTGCTAATGCATAGTGTTCAGGCAACTTGGAATTTGTTAATGCATATTGTTAAAGGAACTATCTTCTAATGCATATTGTTTCATTCCAGCTTACCATGTCCCTTAACAAGAGAAGACGCTGCCAGCAGACTCAGGAAAAGTGTGACGACTTCGTTTTGCTGGAGGAGGCGTTCAACAACAATCTTCGAACCCTGTTCTTCAACAACCAGTGTTCTACAAGCCCTCAAAAGGATTTCCAGTCCTTCCTTGACAACTTGGAGGAGAAGATCAACAGTGTCCTGACAGCAGAAATCCAGGAGCATGGTGCAATCAAATTCAATTTGGTGCTGGAGGCAACTTATCACAAGTGCTACCTTGATCCGAACAACGAAGAGGTGGAGGAGGTGCAGGACATCGCTTTCAAAACACCGAACTATGCAGCATTCACCGTTCTCATGCTGCCTCATCAAGTGGAGATGGCTTGCCAGAAGATGCTGGAAGAGGAGGCTATGTTCGAAGGGAAATCCAGCGGATGGACACTGCTACAGATTGATGGACTACTCATAAGGATCAGCAAACATATTCCCCTTAGAGGCTCTTCATACATCATTACCCCGCCCAAGCTAGCTGCAAGGAGAGCCATCATCAATCCGAGGAATGAGGACCAACAATGTTTCATGTGGGCGATCCTCGCTAAGCATGTCCAAGGAAAAGATCCCCAAAGAGTCAACGAGCGATACTTCAATCTTCGGGAGAAATACAACTTTAAAGGCATCACTTTCCCGACAACTATAAACCAGATCGATAGGTTCGAGAAGGATAACCCTACAGTCTCTGTCAACGTGTATGCAGTCGACTCTGATAATAACATCTTCCCCAGACGAGTCACCGATACCATGAAGACTGAGCACTTTGATCTTCTGCTACTGGGTGAGGCTGTTGAAGATGATGGTGCACAGACTAACGATTTGCTGCAGGATGCTGAAGATGCAAACAAGGATCCACAAATCAACACCCACTACTGCTTGATCAAAGATTTTGAGAGACTCCTGAGATCACAGCTGACAAAACATAATGGACGTATAATTATTTGCAGACGATGCTTCACCCACTACACTCTTGCTAATGATGGTGAGCAAAGGATGGCAGAACATGAGAAGTATTGTGCCAACAACAAGACGGCTAGGATGATCATGCCACAGCTGAAAGATGGAAAACCGCCAACATTGAAGTTTGAGAAGCACTTGAGGAAGTTCAGACTGCCACTTGTAGTGTATGCAGACTTTGAGTGTCTGCTGGAGACACCCGCCCTAGAAGAGGGTGATGTGGAGGGGGAAGCTCCAGAGAGATGGATTGGGAAGCAGACAAAAGTGATACAATACCACAATGCAATGAGCTATTGCATGTACTTTGTGAGAGATGAGACACAATTTCCTTCATGGCTGACACTGAGCCATTACATACCTCAAGAACCGATTGTCTACAGAGGTCCCAATGCAGCCGAACACTTCATGAGTCAGCTCAGCCACTATGCAAAACTTATTGCTGATACCATGGACCAGTTGAGTATTATAATGTTGCCACTCACCGATCAACAACAAGCTGCACATGATGCTGCTACACACTGCGAAGCTTGTGGTAAAAAGTTTGGAAGAGACAAAGTGTATGATCATTGTCATATGACTGGCTTCTATAGAAATGCACTGTGCAATCCATGCAATCTGGAAAGACAGCGCCAGACCTTCATTCCAGTTTTTCTACACAATTCATCCAACTATGATACACATCTGCTCATTCCTGAACTCGGTGCCGACAAGAATAGGATCAAAGTCATTCCAAACACATCTGAAAAGTACATCAGCTTCACTAAACACGTTTCCAATCGACTCCACCTGAGATTCATAGATACATTCAGATTCACACCAGACAGTTTGGATACATTGGTATCAAATTTGCGCAAGTCTGCACATAATGACACGGACATTCCAAATGTGCTGAAACATACCGCTAAACATTTCAAGACAAGACTCGATCTTGTGACACGTAAAGGAGTATTCCCTTATGATTATTGCGATTCATGGGAGAAACTTGGAGAAACTTCCCTACCACCAAAGGAAGCATTCTTCAGCAAGCTGACAGATCGTGGAATCAGTGATGAGGACTACGCCCATGCACAACTGGTCTGGCAACATTTTGGATGTAGAACACTAGGGGACTACAGTGACCTCTACCTAAAGACGGATGTTCTACTCTTGGCTGATGTGTTTGAAAGTTTCAGGGACATGTGCATAAAAAACTACAATCTTGACTGTGCCAACTACTTCACTGCACCAGGATTCTCATTTGATGCCATGCTGAAATACACCCAGGTGGAATTGGAACTTCTCAGCGATTACGATATGTACATGTTCGTTGAAAGAGGTATCCGAGGAGGAATAACCACATGTGTCCACCGCCATTCGATTGCCAACAACAAATACACAGGTGCACCACTGGATCCAGAGAAACCGATATCCTACTTGCTGTACACCGATGCCAACAATCTTTATGGATGGGCTATGAGCAACCCACTACCTTGCCGAAAATTTCGATGGATGTGTCAAGAAGAACTGGAGGAGGTGGCTGCTCATATAGATAGAATCCCAGACAATCAGCGAATGGGATACATCCTAGAAGTCGACGTCGAGTATCCTCAAGAGCTACAGGATGATCACAACGACTTCCCTTTTCTTCCAGAGAGCCAGAAGACTCCCAAGTCAGGATATGTGAGGCTAATGACAACGCTGCAGAACCGCAAGGAGTATGTATGTCATTATAGACTCCTGAAACAGGCTGTGAATCATGGACTGAAAATTGTCAAAGTTCACCGTGGAATTTCATTCCAGCAAGAAGACTTTTTGGCCCCATACATTCAACTCAACACACAACTACGTCAGAAATCAGCGAACAAATTTGAAAAGAATTTCTTCAAGCTGATGAATAATGCGGTCTTTGGAAAAACAATGGAGAATGTTAAGAACCGGATGAACATGGAGCTGGTCAATTGTGAGAGGAGGTTGAAGAGACTGGTGGCACGTCCAACATTCAAAGATCGCATCATATTTGGTGACAACATATGCGCTGTAACACTCCATCAAGACAAGGTTGTATTGAACAAACCGATATATATTGGACTGACTGTACTTGATGTGAGCAAAATTCTAATGTACGAGTTTCACTACGATGTGATGAAACCTATTTATGGAAACCGACTCAAACTGTTATACCAGGACACTGACAGCTTGTTCTACAATGTCCAAACTGAAGATATGTATATGGATATCATGAATAAAGACAAGTTGAGAAACGTATTCGATACATCAGAGTACCCGGCCAACCACCCATGCTACTCTGAGACAAACAAGATGGTACTGGGGAAATTCAAGGATGAGTATGCAGCTCGAGCCCCCTATGAGTATGTCGGCCTGCACTCCAAGCTGTATGCTTGCAGATGCTATGTTACAGATGAGACACAACTGAAGAGTGGCCTTATCAAGAAAGCAAAGGGAGTGAGACGGCCAATTCTTGGACAGGAGCTCCCAAAAAGTCATCCTGATGCAGAACGGTACATAGTCTTTCAGGACTACATTGACTGTCTCTATGGTGAGAAGGACATCTATAGAGATCAGGTGATGTTCTGTACCAGGAAACATAGAATCATGACCACCATTCAGAAGAAGAAAGCACTCAGCAAGGCTGATGAAAAACGGTTCATTCTTGAAGATGGAATCACTACTCTTGCATATGGACATCGCAACATTGTCAATGAAGCTCCAGTATTCAGTGATGATGGGTTTGAGGATGAGGTGGTGGTGGAGGAGGAGGAGGCGGAGGAGTACAACACTGAGAATGATCAAGAAAATGAAGCAGCATCAAGGGCAGCATTGATAGCAGCAGATACAGCGATAGAAGAAAACATATCAGCTATGGAGGCATCTAGAACATTGTTGTCAATGACAGCAAAAGCATCAACTTCATCAACAGTACCGTTTGTACCAACAGATGTTCTTAAGATAGAACAAGGTAGTTGCAAACGTTCGGCAGCAGATAGCAGTACTAGTCAAGTGATCCACATATCTGATGATGATGAGCCGGCGGCAGCAGATAGCAGTCGAGTGATCCACATATCCGATGATGATGAGCCACCAGCTAAACAATCACGTGTTGTTGATTTCAATGTTGAAGATTACAAGGAATATGATGACTTTACAAATGGCGGGATATCACAGCACAGTATACTCAGAGCATTGTTGGAAAAGGAGTAGAAGACATGTGTCACACATCCGCTGATAAGAAATTGCTGAGTCTGCATAAACTTTAGTATAAATATGGGAGGAAGAGCAAGCATTTGGCATAAGCAATCATGATTCGAGCTGTGCTGTATCTCGTGCTGGCTACAAGCGTCTACACTAGCCAACTGGATCCAAAGTATAGGACTCAGACTTTCCTGTGGCAACGAGATCATGGCCTTGATCAAGCAAACAAGTTTCACATGCGTCAGTGCCTGATGTCAAGAATGGTGCTACATCGGAATACAACTCAGGATGCTATTGATGCAATGGGCCGTGACGTCAACGAGTGGTATATGAAGTTGGCTGGAGGGAAAAACTTGGACAAAGAGCTGTGCCAAAGATTCCACTGCACACAAAATCTGCGCACCTGCATCCACTCATCATTTTCATCACTAGACTTCCTTGAGACCATCATCAGCAGATCAGTAGAGGTTTGTGAGCTGTACTGTGAGGACGTGTCAACTGCAGCACCAGCAACAACAACAGCTGTAGCACCTGCCGGGCTGAAGGATACTTGTGACACCTATTGCAGAGAAATCTACAGACAACCGCCACCAATCAGCAATGGAGCAAACTCACGAATTTAAGCCATACTGCAAATGTGGTACTTGTTCACTAACCTCATGCAACAAATGGATTGTGCAGCCTATATTCACTGTTGGAGGACAAGAGCCTGAACCATTCTTGACAATCAAAAATTTTCTGCAAGTAATGAAGAGAACCTTCCATTTTGCTTCATCAGTGATGTTGTGTACCAATAGAACAACAGTATATGTGGAGTTCCCATATGGTCACACTTATCGTGAGATGCAGAATGACTTGGGAATGCTCAGAAAGTGGGTGGTGCTTGATATACTCGATTGACATCAGCCACTGCGCATTTGCACACATGTATTCGCCCATCATCATCATCATCCGATCAGAAGAGGTTTGTGAGCCGTACTGAGAGGACGTGTCAACTGCAGCAGCATCAGCATCAACTGTAGCACGAGCTGAAGGATACCCTGTGACTGCCACCAATGGATTCATACTGCCTATACTGCAGATGTGATACTTGTTCATCACCAGTGAGCAGCAAATGGATTGTGCTGCCAGTATTTGCCATTGGAGGACAATACTATGAACCATTTCGAACAACTGACTATTTCCTGCAGACAATGGAGAATGCCTTCTACGATGCTTTGGAAGTACGCCTCTGCATCAATGGGAGAACAGTATATGTGGAGTTCCCATCTAGTACATCATATTGTGATATGTTGCAATACTTGAGAAATTTCCTCAAGTGGGTGGTGATTGATAGACTTGATTGACATTAACTCTGTTTTGAATGAAATTGTTTCGTTTTGTTTTGAAATTAACTAGTTTTGAATGACATCAGCCTCTAACAGTATTTCTTGATAATAATAAAGAATTGTATTCAATAACCATGCTCATTTTTTAAAAAAACCAAGATTACTCTATAAGACGAGTCCATGTGGGGGCTGTGTCTGTTGCAAATAGATCTTGCATTCAACTTGTCTGTATGACATCATGCAGGACATGTCTGTGAGTGTACCATTGCACAACATTATGCAAGATCTTAAAGTCCATGTGTATGATGTTACAAAGACAAATAGAAAATCAGCTTGCATTCAACTTGCCTGTATGACAACATGCAGGAAAAAACCTGTCTATGTGCAAGTCGATTTTATATTTGTCTGTTGCACAACATTATGCAAGATCGTCCATGTGGGCTGTTGCAAATAGAAGATCATCTTGCATTCAACTTGTCTGTATGACGTCACAGCTATGCAGGACATGTCTATATGCAAGACGATTTTCTATTTGCATCAGTCCATGTGAGGCTGAGACAAGCTGCACACCAGTGTAGGAGGTAGAAAATGAAAAGATGAAAGATTATCAGAAACATGTTTATTTTAGAATATACAATTTTTTCAGCCAATTCGAAGTTCATATAGAACTTGCTCAATATCGCACCTTGGGGCGCAAAGTGCAGTTATATTTTCCCTGCGTAATAATAAGACAGCTGTTTCTTCATCGATAACCCTTTTGTTTTTGATGACATTTTCCAACTTTCTCGGTCCAATAACTGAGTATCTCAACTCTATTGGGCTAAGTTCAGGGTTGGTAATTTCTAGTGAAGCAGCCGCCTTCAGCAGACCGATCGATATCATAATTACCCCCCAAGCAATGGCCAGCTGCTTGTTTATCGCCTCATAACTGTAGGCCGCCAGCTCCAATTTCAGCAGCCCATGCAGCGTCCTGAAGCGGCGATGCCTCATTAACCGTGCCACAATTTCATCAGCCCCAACATAATTGGAGCCGTATGCTGGCAGCGGGGCATACATATCCATCGCACTGATTAAAACTCTACGCTGGAGTTCCAGCTCACGATGCGATGGACGGCCAATGCTGCCCCGCCATGCCATGCTCGGAATTTGTGGGGCCCGATGTGGAGGTATAATGGGCTGCTGAGGATGCTGTTGCCACTGACCTGATGCTGGGGGCGACTGCCTTGATGCTGGTGGGGGTAACTGCCTTGATGCTGGAGGCGACTGCCTTGATGCTGGGGGCGACTGCCTTGATGCTGGTGGTGGTGGGGGAAACTGCCTTGATGCTGGTGGGGGAAACTGCCTTGATGCTGGTGGTGGTGGGGGAAACTGCCTTGATGCCGGTGGTGGTGGGGGTAACTGCCTTGTCGCTTGGGGCGACTGCCTTGATGCCGGTGGTGAGGGTAACTGCCTTGATGCCGGTGGTGAGGGTAACTGCCTTGATGCCGGTGGTGAGGGCAACTGCCTTGATGCCGGTGGTGAGGGTAACTGCCTTGATGCTGGTGGTGAGGGTAACTGCCTTGATGCTTGCGGTGGGGGCGACTGCATTGATGCAGGTGGTGGTCGCCTTGCTGCTGACGGTGGGGGTGACTGCCTCAATGCTTGCGGTGGTCGCCTTGATGCCGACGATGACTGCCTTGATGCAGGTGGTGCTCGCCTTGATGCTGGCTGCAGATATTGTCGTTTCGCCGGTGGCGATGACTGTCGTTCAACTGTTGGAGTGCTTTCCAAGTTAGGAATGGATTCCCAGGCGGAAAGCATCTCCTCAATTATCGCCTGCATACCACTGCTGGGAAGTGATACTGCTGTGGTGGAGGAGCCGGCAGCACTGTCAACTTGAGCAGCAGCAGCAGTGACATCTTGAGCAGCTACATCTTGAGCAGCAACATCTTGAGCAGCAACATCTTGAGCAACAACATCTTGAGCAGCAACATCTTGAGCAGCAACATCTTGAGCAGCAACATCTTGAGCAGCAGCATCTTGAGCAGCAACAGTGGCAGTGCTGGTATTGGCAGTCCTAGGCGTAGTTTGCAACTGCCTGAGGAGCTCCTCTTTGAACACAGCTAATGCTTTGTCCACTATGGAAGATAACTGCTGGGTTGGATCCATTCCGTCTGGTTGAACACTAAGAGAACACTGAGATCACTCTCTCTATAACTCTGATGTGAAGACTGAATTTGATTGAATTTTTGGGCAGTATATATACTAAAGTGAGATATCAAAAACATCATGTCTTAGTAAACAAGTTCAAAAAGGTTAAGGTGATAGCAACTGACAAACAATGCAGGCTGAATGATAAAGTGATCTTTCTAGGAAAGCATGAGAGAAAGGTTAGCTGACGCAAATGTCAAAAGTGTTGCACAATGGGAATGATAGCATGGAAGGTCATGATGACGCACATCCTTTTCAATGACAATTGGGTCGATTGTGTTAGCAATCAGCTTCAAAAAAGATTATGCCGACGCATATCATTTTAAATGCCAATTAACTCGAATGTGTTAGCAATCAGGTTCAAAAAGGTCATGCTAACATACTTCAATGTCAAAAGTGTTGGAATGATAACAGAGTATGACGCACATCATGTGCTGTGTAAAAAACAACTATATATATAAAGGCACGTGTTCACTTGATGGGCATCAGTATGGAGAAGAGTGTGATAGCACGTGAACTGCACATGCCAGCTCGTCAGAATTTTCCGATGAGGATGGTTACAGTGAAAGGTCTTGACGACCTCTATCAAGCTGACCTTGTTGAAATGATACCATACTCAAAGCAGAACAAAGGTTACAAATACATCATCACTATTATAAACTGTCTCAGCAAGTATGCATATGCGTTACCGATAAAGACAAAGACATCCGAGGAAGTGGTCAAGGCAATGCGTCCTATATTCGAACGGCATCCAATGGAAAACCTTCAAACGGATGACGGCAAAGAGTGGTTCAATGCAAAGTTTTCAAGACTTGTGAAACAATATGACGTCAATCACTATTCGACGTATTCAGATAAGAAGGCATCGATAGTGGAACGCTTCAACAGGACTCTGAAACGTTTAATGTGGATCAAGTTCACTGAGAGAGGATCCTACAAGTGGACAGACATCCTTGACATGCTGGTGAAGGAATACAATGAGAGGATACATCGTACAATAGGCATGTGTCCAGCCGATGTTAAGAAGAAGCATGAAACTATACTCTTGAGCAGACTGAGAGAACAGCGTGAGGAATATCGTAAGAGTTTGCAGAACAAGGTGCGAAACAGGTTTTATCCTGGGCCTGGTCAATCAATTGAACCGGGTGATAAGGTGCGCATAAGCAAGTATAAAACCGTGTTCAACAAGGGTTACCTACCCAATTGGACAAATGAACTGTTCACTGTCACACGTGTGAGACCTACTGTACCTGTGACGTATGAGCTGGAAGACAGTGGAGGACAACCTGTGCAAGGGGGATTCTATGCAGAAGAGATTGTCAAAACTAAAGTGCCAGACGTGTTTGAAATTGTAAAAGTGCTGAAGAGGAGAGGTAATAAACTGTTGGTGCGCTGGAAAGGATACGATAGCAGTCACGACTCTTGGATTGATAGAGCAGATTTGGTGTAATGAAACAGGTAGTGCAACGTCGACACAAGTTCAATATAATCGACTTTGATCGTGTGGCAAGTGGTTGTGGACTTGGACCGGAAATGAACATCAAGAAGCGGCATGGACCTTTGTTCCCTCACCACCTGAGATGTATCATATGCGGACCATCGGGTTGTGGTAAAACTAATGTAATGTTCAACATGCTTTTTGATCCAAATGGTATACGCTTCTCAAACATCTATCTGTTCTCCAAGACAACATTCCAACCGAAATACGAGTTCTTGCGCACTGTGATGGAAGGACTAGGACCTAAAATGAACTACGTCGAGTGTGACACCTGTGAAGAGATACCTGCACCACACGAATTGCCCGCCAATTCAATAATCATTTTTGATGATGTTATCTGTGAGCAGCAGGAAGCCATCAGACGCTACTTCACCACTGGACGGCACAGCAACGTTGATGTGTTTTATTTGGCACAGACCTACAGTCGCATACCAAAACAATTGATACGTGACAATGCCAATTTTCTGATTGTATTCAAACAGGATGAACTCAATATGAAACATTTGTACAGAGATCATGTGGGAGCCGACATGACATTTGATGCATTCAAAAGTATGTGCGATGATGTGTGGTCTTCGTCTGCACATGCATTCCTTGTTATCGATAGTGCCTCAGGCAAGAATAGCGGACGTTACAGAAACGGTCTTGACACTTTTTTAGCTGAAGCATAAGCTGAAAAGGCTCATTCAGTCAGTGAACACCGATCGAGATGGACGTGAAGCAGCAGCGGAAAAGAAAGCAGACTGTGGAGGACATCGCTCCAACCATCATGGAGATTGCTCAGCTACGACGCAACATCAAGAGGAAGCATAAGGAAATCACTTTGGGCAGATCATTGACTGAGGAGAAGCATATCAAAAGTTTGAAACCAATTATTGAGCCACTCCAGAATATTTCAGATGTTATCATGGAGCGGGGTGTCCCAGCAGCAGCAGCACCACCACCAACACCTTCACCAGCAGCAGTGACACGCCCATTCGCACGTACACTATCAACTCATATGGTACCTCCTACACCACCAATTACACCCGGCTCACCATACCCATTCAAGTTAGGTGCAGTGAAAGGGCGTAAGCCACAATGGGAGAGGCCTACCGCATCACCTATTGTAGAAGAAGAAGAAGAGCAAACCTTGGAGACAGTTGGAACAGCTGAAATACCTGCAGCAAGCACATCAGGAGTGGGACGGAAATTGTGGAAAGGTAGAAGTCAATTGGAGGAGGAGGAGGACTCATCCATCGATGAGGAGGAGGAGGAGGAGGAGGAGGATGTGTTGATGAATACTACCCAGGAGGAAATTGATGAAAGCTTTGCCCAATCTGAACTGGCTGGAACAGCTGTAGGAGAATATGTTAAAGCATCGATGGACAACAGAGATGGTAACAGTGATAGAAAGTTTGGACCAAGAGTGGAGAATAATAGCCTATTTCTCGGTAACAAGCTGCTAACCTTTGGACCAAATGGGGACAAGATTATACTGAGCAATCCAAACAATGAAAATGAAGAGAAAACGTTCAATGTCACACCGGGAATATGCGAGCTGATTTTCAAGAAACATCCCGACTTCAGAAAGGTGAAAAAAAGTGATGAGAAGGTCTACAAGAGTGTGTTGAGCCTAACCAATGTGTACAGGGCAGGCTATCGTGCATATGGAAAAATTGTGAACTATAACAATCCCAAATACAAGAATGTAATCAAAAAGCTTTGAGAAGTGAAACATGGCGATGCATCATCATCTTCAGATACTTCGGTTGCTGGACGAGGACTCAAGGCACCATTCAATTTGGTAGCCGATAGTCGGATTGAGTACATCTACTATGATGATCCCAATGAGTTGGTGGACAGATTGAGACTGTTGGATCAGTCCAAAGCAGTTGGCAACACTGGACATGAGAATGAAATTAATTCAATTCTAGAAGAGTTGGTGGAAGGTGGTTACATAGTTGGCAGCACTGCACTCTAGCCCGATAAAACGTGTAAACTTGAGCATGTGCATACCATTCAAGTAATGTCATCAAACGGCGATAGAAGAATAATGGACGTCCTCGGTAATATCAACGTCCGAGGAAGAAGAGTGATCAATGTTGGCAGCCCACGCAATGAAAAGGATGCTGTTAACCTAAAAGTGTGCCAGAATATGCTATGGGATTGGCTGCCAAAGACTCAGGACACTGAAACATCGCAGATTTTTGTAAGCTTGAACAATGCAGTCCTCATGGATGTTAATGATCCAATCCAAGATGGTGATGGAGTCAACAAAAAGTATTTGGAAAAAAGGTTAGATGAGCATTCAAGGGTTGTAGTTAAAAAGTGTTTCACTACCATCATGAACATTATTTGGTCACCTGAAAACCACACTTTGAGTAGAGAGCAGTTGAGAGATAAAGTGTTACAGGCTTTGGGAATCCATGAGGGTATAAAACCGGATGACCAAGCTGCTGATCAACATTAGATGGCTGCTGCCCTTCGAGAGAGGAAGAGCTACAAAGGAAGAGGAGTACTTTCTGCAATCACAGACGCTGCAGGTGCAATAGTCAACAAGGCAATAGACGTACTGCCCATAGAACTTCATCTGCCCGGCTACCAGTACTGTGGACCAGGTACAAAGCTTGAGAAGCGATTGGCAAGAGGCGATCCAGGTGTCAACAGACTTGACCAAGCTTGTAAGCAGCACGACATTGCATACTCAAGGAATAGTGATACTGCTAGCAGAGCAGCGGCAGACCGGATCTTGGCTGAACGAGCTTGGAGTCGAGTGAAATCATCGGACGCAGGTGTTTTGGAAAAGGCCGCAGCACTAGCAGTGACCAACATTATGAAAGCCAAGGCAAAGTTTGGTGGAGGAGCTAAAAGGAGAACTGGACCCAAGAGGAAGAGGAGGAGGACTGGAACCAAGAGGAGGAGAACAGCGGTATCAACCAAGGGTCGAGGCCTGTACCTGAGACGTCAAAAGACGGGAAACGGGGCTCGTCGCCGTCGATGCGGCGGCAGAAGATGATTGCTCTACCAGACCGAGCACTGACCGATGCAGACCTCTACAAGTATGCATGCCGTTTGAAGCTAAAGAAATTTCGAGGAGTGTTTATGCGAGATGCTCTACCTGCTGAAGGACCGCTGAGGAGGGAGTGTGGCATCATCAACCTGGATGACAGCAAAGGACCTGGCACACATTGGGTGTGCTATGTTAAGAAGGATGGCAACGTTCACTACTTTGACGGCTTTGGCAACCTGAGACCACCACAAGAATTTATTGACTACATGCATCGAGGATCAACACCAGCGACGAGGATTGAGTACAACTATGATCGGAAGCAGGAGGATCTCTACTCTCACATATGTGGACATTTATGTTTGAAATTTTTAGTTGATTGTTAAATAAATTATGAATCTAAACACAACTGTTTTTTCATTATTAGTATAAAACCTCTCAATTATTGTGGTAAGCAGTCATTAGGTTGAAGTACACTGAGCAATCAAGATGATGCTCTGCTTTGGAGGAACCAAGTCAACGCTGAGTAGTGAATTCTACCCGCCTATTGATACAGGCAATGGTGTATGGGAAGTGGGACTTATCAGCTTCACAAGCTGTAACTCTATTCCAAATGTTGAGGTCGGCTACAACAATACATTACGCTTCCTAGCTCCACCAGCGGGTGAGTCGCATGACGAGGATCATTCAGTGACACATGGAGAGCTTAATAGCAGCAACATGACAATCGTTGATTGGTTTAGATGGGGTCTTACTGGTAAAACAGAGCCAAAAAGTAGAGAAACCAGGAGCATAGGATTGACCTTCAATGATGGAAAGAAGAAAGTGTTTCCCATTGTGGGCGGTGATACCAGCGCTGCAAACAAAGTGTCTCCCAGTGTGAGCACAGATGCAAGTGTGAGCACAGATGAAAGTGAAGAAGGAAAGGTTTGGCAAACTGTTTCATTGCCTGAAGGCAGTTTTGAGTTTAACATGATCAAGGAACTGTTGGAGGCAAGATTGAATAAGCGTGGAGTTAACCTACAAATGGCTATGGACACGTCAACATTGAAATGTATAGTGCTGTGCAATACTAAGCTGGACTTTACCCCGCCTGACTCAATAGGCAAATTGCTGGGCTTCAACAGGATCCTGGAAGCTGACAAGGAGGCTAGAGGTGACTCAACCATGATGATTAACCGCCCCAATGTGGTGCGTGTGAAATGTAACATAGTGAGCGGCTCCTACTCGAATGGAATCAAGGATCATGTTATCTATGAGTTCTACCCGTCAGTGGACCCAGGCTATAAAATGGCTGTGTCTGTGCGCAATGTTGTCTATTTACCCGTGGATGCCGAGCAGATCAGCAACATTACGTTGGAGATTGTTGATGAGAACGGACGTCTGGTGAACTTTAGAGAGGAGCCGATAAACATAACCTTACATTTACGAAGAAGAGAGTGATATGGTGCTGCTATTTGAAAAGAGGGGTTGGAGTGGAGCTGAGCAGTCTGAGACAGAGACAGAAAGAAATAAAAGGGGTGCAGGCGCTTTAAACGTCATTCAACGATCGACCGCCATTGAGTTAACATCGAGGAGCATCGATTATCTAGAGCAAAGAGGTTGTATTGTTATCAGACGACATCCACGACAGCGACAATGAGACTTTTGGATGTGACAAAGAGTGGTCCATCTTCGGATGATCGCATCACAGGTTTTGAGTATCATTCACATTCGCCATACAACACAACCTTCAATGCCAACGATGAGATCAGGATACCAATTCAGCAGCAGGACATCTACACACTACCATCAGAGAGCTATCTACACCTTGAGTACACAGTAACCAGTGCAGCTGGTGCTGCACTGGCCGGCACACCATGTGTCTCTGGATTTTTTGCCAACCTGTTTTCGGAGATACGCTATGAGATCAATGGAGTTGAGGTGGACAGCACACGCAACCCAGGCATTGCCAGCCTGATGAAGAATGCAATGACCTTTGAACGAGAAGAACTAGCCAAGATGGAAGGAGCCGGCTACAAGTATAATGCTACAACAGGTCTAACTACATTTGCCGCCAATGCAGCCAACGCTACCGTCATGGATGTACCACTTAGATATCTGCTGGGATTCGCCGAAGACTACAGACGTGTGCTGCTCAATGTGAAACAGGAGCTGGTGCTAAGACGCAGTGCTGACAACATAAACTGCTTGAATACAATAGGCCTTGTCAACATTCGGAAGCTTGTGTGGAAGATGCCCTATGTGGAGGTGGCCGATGAAGCAAGATTGCGTCTGCTACGATTGGTGCAGAATGACTCGCCTGTATCAATACCATTCCGACATTGGGAGCTGTATGAGTACCCGGCCATGCCCGAAGCTACAAAACATACATGGACTGTCAAGTCGACTGCACAACATGAGAAGCCGAGATACATTGTGATTGGACTGCAGACTGGAAGAAGAGGAAGAGCAGATGCAAATGGATCATTGTTTGACAAGTGCAATGTGAAAGACATTCGAGTGTTTCTGAACAACAAGTACTATCCGTATGAAAGCATTGATGGTGATGACAACCGTGTCTACAATATGTATACAGCTTTCAATGGAGTCTACAACCATGGAGATTTTCGAGCAAGCAACCCACTGTTTGAGAAGTCTGCTCTGGCAGATGGAAGAATGATGCTGTTTCCAATTGACTGTTCACGTCAAAATGAAACACTCAAGACTGGCAGCATTGATGTCAGAGTGGAATTTGAAATGACTGATAACATTCCTGCAAATACACGTGCCTACTGTCTGATGATACATGAAGTGGTCAAAGAGTATCGACCAATGACAGGCACAGTTCAAATTGCCTGATAACTCGACTATAAAAAGGCTGTGGATGAGGTGCAGAGACATCACAACTGTGTGAACATCGCAGCATGAATCTTGAGGACAGCATCGACAACATCATGAAACTTATCAGCTTTGAAGAGGAAAAGGATAGCAGCAGCAGCAGCAGCAGCAGCAGCAGCAGCAATGAAACATGGCATGACTCTGTGGAAGGTTTTGGACCATACTTTGTGATAGACTTTCAAGGATTCACTGGACGAAATGGCGAATTTGTTGTCAAGGAAATGGCGTATCTTGAACATGCTATAGAATCACGCATTGTACGCCAGCACTCTCTCTTCAGATCTCCCTACTCTGAATCTGTACTGGCTACTAGTATACGTAAGGAGAATGATTCACATAGTGCTAAACATGGCTTGAGATGGACGGACAATAATGATATGGAGGAATACTACTCCAACCTAAGACCAATTGTGAGAAGTGCACTGGAAAGATGGCGGAAGATTGTAGGACCAGCTCACACAATCTATGTCTATGGATATGACAAACTGAGCATGCTGCACAAACTGATGGAGCCCCAATACGAAGACGAGGAGAATCTGGCTGACAACTTTACTGTGATTGATCTATCATCTCCATTCGAGCAACAAGATCTCCCCAACCTGGAGAAACAAGTGATGACTTCCTACAACAACTACAACTGTGAACAACATTGCTATCTCATCATGACAGAAGACTACAGAGCAAATCTGATCACTGACGGATCAATGAAATATTACTATTGTGCGCTCAATGTTGTAAATTTGCTATATAATCATATTTTGCAAACCATGTCTAAAGATAAAAAACGTGTTTGTCAATGCATGTTAATAAATGAATAATTCAATAGATTGCGTAATCATTGACTTACCCCCACCACCACTACTATGTTAGCTATATAAAAGATGCTGTTGGCTTGAGAGCACAGTGCAAGATGGATATCAATAAGTATAGGAATGAGTTACGTTTGAAAGCAGCCGTTATGGAGCTGGAAGTCGAGCTGGAGCAGCGGGGCATCATGTCATTGGATGACTTTCAACTCGAGTGTGGACATGCAGTTTCGTGCACTGGTGCCAGTCTACGTGATGCATGTGATTGCATCCATCTTAGAAGGCTACGATATGCAATTATTGATGCAGTACATGGTCGTGGTACTGTGAAATACTTGAGAGATCTACAAGAATGTACTAGTGGATTGGAACCAGCAATACCTGTCAACAGTTATAATGTTAACAGGTTCTTGAAGAACATCTTCATAGGAATCATGTGGAAAAATGGTATGGGCAAAAGTGTCCCGCAGCAGCCAGCACAACTTCCATTCAAAATCTGGACGATGTTTGACAATGAAAAGGTGTCACTAACTTCAGTGTACAGGCTAAAGCATAGCATGGCAGCTGTACTGGATCTCGGACAAGTGGAAGACTGGCGATACAAGGATGTCAAGATTGTCATCAATCTTCCTGATACTCTTCAAAAGTACTGGTGTCAATTTGAGTATGGCAGCAAGGCGCTAAGTGCAATTGGCAGTAATGAAATCGTATTTGCCGGCTTCTCTCACAGTATGGAAGATCAACGTGTAAGGAGGTTCCGCATTGCAGATGGCTGCTCAGAAGCTTTTCTCATCTCCATCTTTACAACAGTTCAACGTCATCGCTCTAGAGGCTTGGATACAGTTGATGGTGTATGCAGTGCGATTGAAGAGACTCCAACCACAGACTATTGTCAGGGTGAACTGTTCACTCATCTTTATATATTATTTCATAATGCTTAGAATAAACTTGTAATGCTATACAACTGGTTCTCATTCACCTACTCTCTCCTTAGTATACTCATAGAGAGAGAGAGAGCGTTCCACTTCTACCACAGACATGTTTTTTCCTGCATAGATAGCATTGGAATGCAGCAGCAGCAATGACATACTAGTTAAAACTGGTATATCAAGGCCAGTGGGCTGAGTCAGTGATGGAAGTGGAACTCTCTCTCTCTCTCTCTACCCTCTCTTTTTCGTTGAAACTGTCTTTGTTGAAAGCAATGTAAGACAATTTCTTACCTATATGAACACATGCACTAGTACACTATTGAGTGCACTAGTGAGCGCACTAGTGCACCAGTGAGTGCACTAGTGAGTGCACTAGTGAGTTATCTAGTGAGTGCACTAGTGCAAGTGTTCACCTCATGTGCATCATCTTATAGACTATAGGTATTGGGAGATGGAAGAAAAACTCACAATTGCAGAATAAAAAAGAAGCGTTTATTAGTCAATAAACATGTTCATTATAAATGTGTTGCCTGCAGGAGTAACACTCATTTTGAATTTGCTCAGATCTAAAGGTCCATTTTCCACATGTTTCAATGTGAGCCGACTATATGCGTCTGGTAGTATAATGTTGGCAGTCTGGTTGTCCACTATGATGTTGATGCTGACTTTTGTCCCGTATTTAGTCAATGATGTCTGCGCTGACAGCATTTGATACTTAATTTCAGGCTTCAGATCCTTCATCGATAGATAGTTGGGGCCGGCAGGCTTATGGCTTGAAATTGAACTGTAGAATTCCAGCACGGCATTGTTGAGAGCTCCTTGCGGCTTGACGGTTTCTGCAGTGTTTGGAGCTTGAGCTGCGGTGGTGGTGGTATTGATCATTTCTTGTGCAGAGGTGTTCATCTGCAATAAAGCAATAGCATAGATTATTCCCAACACTCCAAGAGAGCTGCCAGTGTTGAGGGTCCACAGTTTGATTCCTCCTCCTCCTCCTCCTCCTTCTCAGTGTAAGGTGGTGGTGGTGTGGATGGTTGAATGCAGTACGCATCTCCTATGTCAATGAGAAGATCATTGATATCCTGACCTTTGTCCAATGGTAGCAGCCCTGTCCACCATTTATGATCTCTGAAAACTTGAGGTTCGCTGGGCCAACTATTCGCAATGAAATTGTCCAAATGCATCAATCTAAATGTTAGTAATACACATTTACAGTTCCACACCTCACCCTGCTTAACTGGATTGTATGTATATGTACATGGGGGAATATGTAAACTTCTGATGGGTAGATAGAAACCGTGACCGCGGTTTGGTCCATGCCCAATTTTTCTAGCATTATGCAATGCTCGACGGTATGAGCTGACTGGTAATGACATGGTTTTCAAGAGGTTGCAGACATACTCCAAGTCCTCTCTGATTGTGACAGCATCAGCACGCTGTTGACCGTTCATTCTGCAAAACAAGACATGAATTAATCTTCGAACATCTCACTTGTAACATTATAGCAGACCTCAACTGCATATCTCTTAAGGGCAGACTCAATCGTTTCCCACCTCATGGAATCAGAAAGTCCAATATGCATCTGAAGGTAACAATCTTCTGCCATTCCCAACCGCATCATGTGACCTATCATATCGTATATCTCCAAACACCTGCAATCAGGCTTTACATTCAATGGTGCTTGTGCATGCCTTTTTAAACATGAGGGTGAATGAAACTTCTTGTAATCATCACTGATGTAACCATGATCTGGCCACCATGTGAGTATGTGTAAGATCACTTCGCCAATGTCATCGCCAGTGAGTTTTTCAGCTTTGAACAGTGAGATTATATCAGTGAAATCCATGCGCTTGCAAACAATGTACAATGTCCTCCTAAAAAGTCTTGGAGTAGTCTCCATGAACAGCTCCTTACAGTGTATGATATCATGACGTATAGGATGTGGCAGTGTGTTGATATCAGCACCAAGGTATAGAGCTTCTACTGAAGCTTTCCTTGCAAGCTCATAGAGTGATCTGGGATTCCTGTAAAAAAGAGTGAACAGATTAATAATCTTCTTCTTCTAAGAATTCATCACTGCTGGTAGTGATATAGCTGACACTTTCATCCTCTGAATATATGTCAATTTCTTCACAGGCTCCTATTTTTCTCATTAATCTACCTAGCCCTACAATATGCTCATCATCCTCATCAGGTTCTTGCAGTCCTAGAGTATGAAGAATATATCCGTCCTGCACATAAGCTAAACGCCACATGTGTGCTACTATATCATATATCTCACTGCATCGACATTCCACTATATCATTTAATGCTGCCCGTGCTCGCCTATCAAGACATGTTGACACATGTTGTTTCTTGTAGAGATTGTGAGTTACAGTGAAAAGTGGTAGACTATCTCCAAATACATAGCTCACGACTTCACCAAAGTCACTCCTGCTAAACTTTTCAGCTTTAATTATTGCAATTAGATCAATGAGGTCCATGCGTTTGCAAAATGCTAAAAATTTCATGGCTTTGGTTAGTATTGGATGCATATCAAAACGATTGAAAAGGTGTAGGAATTCTTCGCGTAGAGTCTGTGGTAGAATGCTGAAATCTGCACCCCGATATACAGCATCAATGCTAGCTGACATTGCGATCTTGCGGAGAGGGCTAGGGCTGCTACTCATCTGGAAAAAAGATGCAACAAATTAGATATGTTAAATTAGAGCGACTTCTTCGCAAGGGTGGAGGTGGCGACTTCTTCGCAGGGGTGGAGGTGGCGACTTCTTCACAAGAATGGAGGTAGCAACTTCTTTGCTGCATGGATGAGTTAGCGACTTCTTCGCTTATAGATTTGTGCGAATAACCCATTGTATGGGTTCATCGCAGCTATTGCAAGTGATGGCCGTTTCTGTGCATCTATCGCACATCATGTGGAAGCATGGGAGGAGCACCCTATTCACATGATAGTTTGCACACCTCCCACAGCTTGCAAACGACATGTCGGCATCAGCATCCCAACGCTCATCCTCCATTCTCCATCCCACCCGGTGCACCTGCAAGCGAGCCTGCACCAAACGCAGAATATCCATCTCCTCCTCCGATGCACAGCTCAATAAGTTGGCTGGAGGGGCCGGAGCTGGTTCTGGTGCTGGGGCTGGTGCTGGGGCTGGTGCTGGGGCTGGTGCTGGGGTTGGAGCTGGTGCTGCCTCCTGGCGCACCGCTTCCTGCAGCGATGCCTCCAGCTCAGGAATGTAGGCTTCCAGCGGAGGATTTGTCAAGTAGTCGTCAAAGTGGGGACGACGTCGCCTGGCTGGTTGTCTTCTTGAGCGTCGGCCTGACGTCGTCTGCCCACTGACTTGCCGAGCAATTTGCCACTGCTGAGCTGCACGCCACTGCTGCTGCCCGGACTGTAGAGTCAAAATGATGTTGAGTGCATCATTCAGCCCCTGCAGTGAGTTGACATTTGCTCAGCGACCTCCGCGGCTACCACGCCTCCTGCTGCTGCTGCCTCCATGGGAAATCATCTTTGGAACAGAAAAAGAATAACATGTTATGCATATGTGTGTAACAGCAGGAATATTAGTGTTGAATAAATGTATATATTTTCTTTGAACTCACATTGAATTGCTGCGGGTGGAGACTGAAGTTGGCTGACCTGGAAAAAATATGCATTGTTAATTACAAGTAAATTTGTCAATCATTAGTTTTACAAATGACCAATCATTAGAATGAGCAAAGTGACCTGGAATAAAACAATATGCATTAGACAAAATAGAATTTTAGGTTAGTTTCCTGGAATGAAACAATTTACATTGTAAGAAAGTTTTCTGAAACAATCATTAGTTTTACAAGTGCAAGCGATCATGCATTAATAGGTTAGTTTTCAATACTCACTTTGAAAGAGGGCTGGAGTAACAGGTCTGTTATCTTCAATTGAACAGGCAAAGTAACCTGGAATGGAACAATATGCATTAGACATTGCCAAATGTGAGAAAGTTTCCTGAAATGGAACAGTATGCATTAGACATTGACAGTTTCCTGAACAAAATACATTGTAAGATAGTTTGCTGAAAAGAAACGATATGCATTAGATAGTGGAAACTAATTGCAAAGAGTACTTACTTTGAAAGTTGATCAAGACTGGAGCACAAGAAGCACAAGGAGCACAAGGAGCACAAGAAGCACAAGAAGCACAAAAAGCACAAGAAGCTGGAGCACGAGCACAGTAGTTGGCTGTCTGGTGTGAGAGAGCAGTGTATGATAACTCCAACAGAACACCCAGCTTATATACTCTAGCCAGTACCTCCCACCCTCGACCCCCACCCCCCACCCCCACCCATAGCCTGAACAGGTGACAGTCCCAGTTTTTTTTTTTTTTTTTTATTTTTTTTTTTTTTTTTTTAATTTTTTTTTTTTTTTTTTTATTTTTTTTTTTTTAATTTTTTTTTTTTTTTAATTTTTTTTTTTTTTTTTATTTTATTTTTTTTTTTTTTTTAATTTTTTTTTTTTTTTCTTAATTTTTTTTTTTTTTTTTTTTTTTTAATTTTTTTTAAATTTTTTTTTTTTTTTTTTTAATTTTTTTTTAAATTTTTTTTTTTTTTTTTTTTTTTTTCAAGGTCAAGGTCAGGGTCAAGGTCAAGGTCAAAGGTAAAAGGTCAAGGATGCGCCAAAGTTCCCAAAATGTAACTACTCTATAGCTACCGTAGTAGGCTCTATTTATGGGAAAAAGCTATTTTTTAATATTCTCCTTTGGAATATAATGAAGATGTAGAAGTCTTTGAAATACGATCAACTTTCAACTACGGTAGCCTACCTGAAATACATTACTCCTTTTGTCTGCATTGGATAAGATTTTAGTCAATTTTGCCTGTTATTTGAGCTTCAGTAGGCTCTTTTAATAGGAAAAAGCATTTTTATATTCAATAATTCTTTTCGGGTCTATTTTGAGATGTAGTAGGTTTTGAAATACTTTCAACTGCCTAGAATAATGTTGGAAAAAATACAATACTTCTCCTGTCTGTATTAGATAAGATTTTAGCCAATTTTACCTGTTCTTTGTAATTTAGTTTAGTAGGCTCTATTAATGGGAAAATACAATGTATTTAATAATTCTCCTTGGGATTATTATGAAGATGCAGTAGGCATTGAAATACTTTCAACTACTGTACCTAAAATAATGTTGGAAAAACTACAGTACTGTAGTTTTCATATAACTTGGCAGCAGTTGAGTTCAGATGTAGCCAGTCTTCCCATCTTCTACACGCTGCCAAGTTATATGAATACTACAGTACCTCTCTTGATGACTGCATTAGGTATGACTCAAGCCAATTTTATATGTTTATAGGGCTGCATCAGTACGCTATTATAATGGGAAGTTTATATTCATTTGATAATCCGCTTTGTCTAAGGACAATCATTTTTAATATTACAGAAATCATTATGAGCACAACTTTGTCAAAACATCTTGTTTCATTGTGAAAACATAAACTAAAAAACAGATGTGATGCCTTGCGAAGTTTTTTGAAATAATATTTGAATTTTACCTAATTTTTTAGCTTTATCATCCACTCTAGAAATATCTTTTATATATCAAATCATAGGAAATGTTATTTACTATAAAAAAGTATACAAGCATATTTCTGCTACAACGTATCGTTTAGAAGTTACGAACGAAAAACTGGATACACTACACTTCATGTTTTTGAATCAGTTATCGGCCGAAAGCTTCTATCATAGTCCCGTAGATGTAAATTTCCGTGGAAAGATAGCTAGAATAGGAGAAGTGGACGCTCCTACTATCTAGCGGCATTTTTTGGAACCATACGTGTATCTACCTAGAGGTATAGGAGATGGAACATTGTTTCATTTTTCTTTAAATTACAACATTACCGTCCATTACATGAATAAAATGCATTGAGACAAGATTTCTAGAGCTTAAAATGTTCCTTGAATCCTAAAAAAGGCCAAATCCTTGATTTGATTAGCCACAACTTATAAAATAATCTAATATAAGCGACCTGTTCCAAGCTATACGCTTACCTTGCAAAATGTGTTTAAATAAACAATTTGATTATAAACCCTCACCCAGATATAAAATTATGCTCAATTGGTACTTATAGAATGTTTTATTGTCTGCAAATCTTTTTATTTGATAGTTTTCGATTAAATGGACGTTAAAGTGACAATTGGATTAAAACAACCCATGCATTTATCCAGGACGGACTTTAGTTGAAAATTGCACCGCTAGGTGGCGCTAGCGTTCACGTTTTCTATTCCAGCAAACTTCAATGCTTCAAGCAAACACATCTGAAGATTTCTCAGATCTGGGATCCCAGAACATGGAATGTGGTAGAGTTCCAGTTTTTCACGTATAACTTCTAAACGGTACATTGTAGCAAAATTAAGTACGAATTCGTTTTTGTAGAAGATAAAATTCTCTACAGTTTAATACCAAATATATATTTTTAAAAGCTATAGTAAAAGTTTTACAGAGCATTAAAGCGTGTTAAGTAGTTGATGAGCTGTATTAAAAGCGTGAAAATTTGCCTTAATATTAACTTAATTTTGAGTAGAAAAATGATAAGTGAGCGTTGAGCAAAAATATAGGCTGTATTCAGATTTTAGTTATAGATTTAAATTATTTAAGAAATTATTCTTGATTTATATTGATGAAACTAAAAAAAGAGCTCATGGAAAAATTCTTCAGACCCGATTTCATCCCAAACGTGCCCCATTTCACCCCAAGTTTTTCAAATTATTTTGTCAGGTAACTCTTTTGACCTTTTCTTACCTTGAAGGAATTACATATCCTTACAGTTTATACCATTGATAGCAAGGACTTCAAGGAATCAACAAATTATTACAAGGGAGGTAGGCCTACTTGGACTTCGATTAAAATATAAAATATAAATTAGTTTAATCTCCGACGTACAAGAAAATTGAGAGTGGGGGATCATATCAACTCGTGAACAGTATTGATCTGCTCCATGCAAGAAAATTAAAAAGGTAATCGTCTATATCTGACAAAATATTTGATAAAAAGCTTTTTCAGGAAAATAAAAGACAGATTATTTAGTCGCAAATCTAAGAAACTTACCGTACGAAAAACTCATCTATTATTTGTTTCAGATTTTTACTTGAAAAAATGGTCACTAGAAAAGAGCGAGGTAGTAGAGTCTTTCTTTTGAATGAAATTAGGATAATATTAGTTGAGTAAACTTAACTATAGTGTCTCATTGCAATAATGCCGTGTATAATATTATATTAGGTACCATATAGTAGGTACTTGTAGTTTATCTAAGACTAGCTGGCCCGACGCGCGTTGCTGCGTTCTCATAAAAATTCTCCTTGATTTTATTATTCGCCACCTCCCGCTGAGGTTACATTTCAAATTAGGAAAGAAGTTAGTCCTAGGGCTCTTCCAGCTGATCATAGAGGCCTCCTTCGTTGTTTTCTTAATCACCACCTCTGAATAAAGAAACATTTAAAAACATGTAAAATGGCCTGATTCAATAACAAAGAGTAAGATGAATCTCCATGAGATAGAAAAACTGCCTGAATCGTTTTTCAGGTTCAACTTCATATCACGTGTTATCTAGAACACATTTTTTTGTTAGGAGGTATTGCCAGTACTCAATAATTTTTATTAAACTGGAATAATTCGGGAAGACGTTACAATTTTTAAACTGTCTAAAAGTTGATAAACAAATTGAATATTCGAACTTCCTTATTTCGAATATTCAATTTTTATTTGATCACAAAAAAACATGTGTTAAACATTTGTTATTGGTTAAAGTCAGTATAATCCCGTATGCCCAAAAAATTACCTGAGCACTGAAAAAGCATGACCATTACAGATGATTGGCAAACATACGTTTACCGGTTTGATAGACAGACGTTGTTTTTAGAATGATGATTTGCAAAACACACAAACAGCTTGTCCATCGAAACAGTGTGTACAGCAGATCGAAAAATTTCAAATTATTTTTCATATATGATTAAAAGATCCCAGTAAGCTAGCTAGCCATGTACCCGTGCTTTTCATAGGCAAAACTTTAACCCCCTAAAAACTCCCCTAAAATTGCGAATTTTGAAAAATCCTTTCTTATTGCACGGTGAAATCCTATAAGGATTGTTCATACGAAATTTCAAGTTCATAGGCCTAGTAGTTTTGGCTTTGCGTTGATGAGTGAATCAGGGTATCATCCTTTTATAGATAGAGATTGAATATTTTATTATCGTTGCCGAATATTTTGTCAATTGCTGAATTCTTTGAATGTCGATTAACTGCTCTCAGACTATGACATGTTATTTGAAATTATTGAGATTGAGGAGCTCTACGCTGCCATTTTTAATTTGAAAAAGAATATAAATTTATTTATTCTATACTGTTTACATACTACCGTATTGTTCTGATTATAGTCATGTTTAGTAAAAGGATCGACCCCGCAAAGTTTTCTCAGGGGTGGCGTTGAATTTGCTATTTTAATTCAAGCTTGAAATTATTTTGGGTTGCTTATGCGATCGTCATGTTCAGTCACGAGCCCTCAAGACTGCGCTTGGATGGGTGATCGTGCTTCAATGACTTGATGTTCTAAGTTTTATTATCACTTACCCAGTTGTTCGGAACCTACCAAAAATAGTAGGTACACCATAGGGCTTAATTTCTAAATTTAGAAGTACCGGAGCTGTACGTGACTCTGGGGGTATGGAATGTTTGAAAATTACACTTGAATTGGTGCATTTTAAACGCATTCGAGTATGGTTAGTAATGCACATATAATATTAATTAATATACAAAATAACAAGCTAGTTCAAATCTGGTTTAAAATAAATGATTTTATTATCGATTTAGATAGCCCGAGCTCCACTCCGGCGTCCTAAAAGGTACCGGAGCTCGGCTCCGGTGTGCTCCGGCTGAAATTAAGCCCTGGTCCACCATGTTCTACATAATATGGCTCAAACAGTGACGTAAAACTACCCCTAATGAATTTAAGACCAAATTGTCACAACCACATTTATTAAAAATATTGAGATACTAGTTATTTGGAACTACCCCACCCTACCAATAAAAGCCATACGCATATTATCACTTTGTATGTTTCGTGATTTGAAAAAAAAGTAATAGATTTCTTTCTATTATGAGCAAATAACTTGTGCTTATCTTTAGGCCTAATGCAAAAATAATGACAACAATAATAAGTACAACAACAACGAATGTGATCCTATTCTCTTGTCTGTATAGCTATTAATTAAATTATGCAACTTGCAAGATGCAATTACTCTACCTGATGCATGGCCTACGCGTATTTATTACTCACACACACACACTCTCTCTCTCTCTGACTAGCTCTCTCTCTATCTCACACTCACATACTCTCTCTCTTCACACTCCCTCACTCACTCTTACTCTCTCTCTCTCTCTCTCTCTCTCTCTCTCTCTCTCTCTCTCTCTCTCTCTCTCTCTGCCCTCCAGGTTAAAATAGAGGAAGACATCTAATCTTATCACTCACTCACTCTCTCTCACTCCCCCCTCACTAAGTCTCTCTCATTCACTTACTCACCCACTCTCACACTCTCTCTTTTTCTCACTCACTCTCTCACACTCTCTTTCTCACTCAATCTGTCTCTCTCTTTCTCACTAATTCTCTCTCTCCCACTCATTCTCTCTCTTTCTCGCTCTCACTCATTCTCTCTCTCTCTCCAACTCACTCTTACTCTCTCTTTCTCGCTCACTCTTTCTCTCTCTCTCTCTCCATCACTCTCTCTCTCTCTCTCTCTCTCTCTCTCTCTCTCTCTCTCTTTCTCTCGAGTGTGTCATTCCGAAGGCCATGCGTTCACATGTCCGATGTCTTCTTTCTCCTCTGATCCTCTTCAATGCCTGCAGCTCACGATCGACTTGCACACGCGACTGCACGGCCTGTCAAGGACAAATAGGTGGTGCGCAGTCGAAGAAGAACAAGAAGAAGAAAAAAAGAAGAAGAAAAAAGGAAGAAGAAAATAAGGAACAGAAGAAGAAAAGAACAAGAAGAAGAAAAAAAGAAGAAGAAAAAAGGAAGAAGAAAATAAGGAACAGAAGAAGAAAAGAAGTGGGAGGAGAAGAAGAACTGGTGTATGGGGTAAGTCATCAAAACAAAACCTTGATAGGGTGTTCAAGATCCAAAAGAAAGCTGATAGGTGTATGAAAGAGTAAATAGATTGGATTCATGTAGGCCGTTGTTCAACAGACTTGGTCACCTAACTGTACCCTGCTTATATGTGTATGAAGCTACTCTATATGTAAAAGCGAATGATATTAACCAAAATCTTGACGTACCGGTACACGATTACAATACAAGAAGCCGAGGAGATTATCACTTGGTAAGTCACAATAGTAGCTTATTCGAACAAAAACCTAGTTAAATTGGTAGGAAACTCTACAACAAACTAGCGTACTTTTTAAAGAGTCTTGAAAGTATAAAAATATTTAAAAAACAATTGAAAAAATATTTAGTTGATGAAGCTTTCTATAATGTATACCTTTCACATCAAAATCAAGCCTCACCTCAAATAATCGATATAATAATTATGGCAACTAGTATATAATATTAATTTGTAATATTGCATGTAGATAATTTGAGTAATTTCATTCAAATTCAAATATATGAATGAATGGATTATTCAAAAATAAATTGAAAAAATATTAAGTTGAAACTTTCTATAATGTACAAGAGTATACCTTTCACATCCAAAATGAAGCTTCACCTCTACTAATTGATATTGTAATTATGGTAACTAGTGTATAATATTGGTAATATTGCATCTAGGTAATTGGAGCCATTTCATTCAAATTCAAATAGATGAATGAATGAATTATTCAAAAATCGATAGAAAAAATATTTAGTTGTTAGAGCTTAGTTGATAAAGGTACAAGAGTACCTCTCACATCAAAATGAAGCCTCACCTCAACTAATTGACATAATAATTATGGTAACTAATTTATAAGATTGGTGATATTGTGTGTGGGTAATTGTTGAACTGAATTGTCTTATCCTTCTTAACGGGAGTCTCCAAGACGTAATCTAAAACAAAATTTAAAAAAATAAATAAATTTAAAAAATAGCTAGGTAATTCAACACTTTTGTCAACCTTTATGTAATGAAGCGATGGCCCCCATTGAGATGCTTTTGGTAACACTCTTCAACTTTGAAATTCCACTTGGAATTCCGTGAAGGCTATAGAAGGACAAAATAACTAATGGGCAGTCATATTAATTTGCCTTGGTACTTTCGGTGTAACATGGAGTTTCTACCCAATTGAAACAACATTTAAAAAAATAAAATACCAGTAATTCTGTGAACAGTAGACCTCACGCCCAAGAATAAGGGGGCTTGCACAGAGGAACATACTCCATGTACTCAATGATAATCACCATCGCAAAATTAAACACAGTCATCAAACCTAACACTTGATTCAATTTGCGTAGGGTATCGCATGTGTGTTTTCCACAGTAAGTCACTCCATATCAAGTGTTTTTTTTGTTTTTTTTTGTAGATTACGTCTTGGAGACTCCAGTTAAGGAGTATAAGACAAGTCAGATTAACATTAGTCATATACACTAGATACCATAATTACTATATCAATTAGTTGAGGAGAGGCTTAATTTTGATGTGAAAGGAACTCTTGTACACTATAAAAAGATTTATCAACTAAATATTTTTTCAATTGGTTTTTAAATATTTCTATGTTTTCAAGACTTTAAATGCTTGCCTTAGTGTGGCTTGATCAAGGGCGGTTCCAGGGTCTAATTTTGGGGGGGGGGGGCATTCCCGTATTAGGGGGGATCACCCAACGGGGGGTCCGGGGCCCACCCCTGGAAATTTTCTAAAAATTAAGTGCATTTAAACGTTATTTTAAACTATCTGAAGACAGAAAATTAACCTATCAAATATCCTTTGAATGCAAGAAAATTTTGAAATTCCTTATACATACATTCCTTAAAGGAAGACCCATGCAAAGTTTCATTGAATTTGGTCCACGCGTTTAGCCGTAAATACGTTACAGACAGACAGAATACAAAACGGTCGACTTGAAACAGAGACCTCTCTTCGTCCGGCCAAAAAATCTAAATATCTAATTCTCTATAAATATATATTTTTTTTTTTTGTAAATTACATCTTGGAGACTCCAGTTAAGACAAGTCAGATCAACAATTATACACTAGATACCATAATTCCTATATCAACTATTTGAGGTGAGGCTTAATTTTGATGTGAAAGGAACTCTTGTACACTATAAAAAGCTTTATCAACTAAATATTTCTTCAATTGTTTTTTAAATATTTCTGTATTTTCAAGACTCTTCAAAAACTGCGGTAGCTTGTTGTAGAATTTCCTACCAATATAACTAGGTTTTTGTTTGAATAAGCTACTATTGTGATCACCAAGTGATAATCTCCTCGGCTTTTTGTATTATAATCATGTACGTCAAGATTTTGGTTATTGTTGGAATTGTTGGAACGATCCCTGGGAGTGTAGTAAAAACTCTCTATTCCAATTTAACAACTAACAAAAAGTAAATTCCCGTCATACCTTTCCTCACCATAATTCACTTTATGTGTTTCAAATAAATGAATGGATGAATGAATTAATGAATGATTGTATGCAACTTGAATGAATCATTCATGAACTACTCTTACTATAACCACCGTCCTCCTCAATAATAATATTCTACTCCAATTCATTCATTCATTCAATCCCTCTCTGTTTATTTGTGACAAGCTTCTCTCTCTCTCTCTGTTTTTACCATCTTCTGTCCAGAGACAATGAAGTGAGGTCAGTAATTTGGAGCAAAAGAGAGACAGAAATATATACCGTACACAGATTAGTGGGTTGGTAAGAGACAAAGAGCTATTACAGTGGGATGTGTGTCTTGTGGCATCCTTCTTTGATTTGATGATGGTCACCGGATGGGTTGGCGGGAGAGGGAGAGTCAAGGGGTCCCCCCCCCCCCAATCTAAAGGGTCACACAGTTTATGCTGTCGTCGATGTTGACTTAGACAAATCGGTAGGACAGTGAAAGTGGGTAAGAGACAGTTAGTCCCTTACTTGAAACAGTGTGCCAATTGTCGTGCCAGTCGGAAAAGAAAACGTGAACAATTTTACGGTAATTACAGTTGTCGGGACAGTTACGATGATCGCAATAATTGTCGGGCCAGTGAGTTGATTTACACTCGAAAGTGCGCTGTTTTAAGTATTGTCCGACAGAATAAGTTCAAAACTCCAAACTAATCGTATTTTTTCTCTTAAATTCGTCACATAACAACTTATTCAATTAATTTTGTTAAATTTTTACAAAAGTCGTTGTTTTTGGAAGTTCTTCGATTGATTTTTAGACACCAAATATCGTTAAACCTTGTTCAAAACTTGATTTTACGGAGGAAAGATCACTCACTATTTTTGTCATAATAAAATACAGAAATACAGATTGATGACAAAATGAGACTCAGCTTGTCAGTTTTGGTGTAGCTTTTCTGGAGTTTTAACCTGTAAATGTTGGTTAAAAGATGAATTTATCTCTAATTTTGGGCCCTAAACGTCGATTTTAAAAGGTTTCTACTTGAATTTGACATTTTATTTGTGTTGTTTATGTTTTGTGATTGATTTTAGAACTTGCGCTTTACTATTGAATTTAACACTTGACACAGCTATCCGTGACTGCTTACTTTGACCATACCTCGATTTTTTCCGTGACCACTTTAGCCATCTTCAAAGCTAATAGTCAGTTGAAATTTGTGGAATAAGTGTTAACCTTCAATTTACTCTCAAACTTCGTGTTTTGTGTTAAATTTTAAAGAGGAAAATGATTTTGAAAAGTGTGTGTGTTACTAAACGAACAATAAGGATAGGCCTAATGGATTTCAAATCCCGTGCAAGGTAATCTATAATTTTGTCATCTAAAATATAGAATTGTTTACGATTTTTTCAAATTATTGGGGGGCAATTTTGTTATTGAGGGGGGCTGCCCCCCCCCCAACAGGCTCCATGAGTTGGCGCCAGTGATTCCAAGCAAAGCGAATCGAATTGGAAAGGGAAATAGTTTTAAAATAGGAGGTAAGATACTCTAAAAAAATTGGGAGGAAATAGATAAAAATAAAATTGGTAGTTTGGAAATGCTTCCTGCAATAGAACAGCTATTCACTTGTTGTCAAATAGCTTTCCTGGCAATGAGACGGTTGAAATACTTTGCTTTAAAAAAATAACTAGATGATAAGGAAACGCCGTTTTCAACGAGAAAAATAAATGAGAGAATTATCTTAATGTTTTCACAAAAACATGTGTGTGTTCGGTTTGAATGAACAGTTCGATTTAACTGTCATTTTTGCAGGTATGAGACAAAACTTCTACTGAAAGATTGATTTTCGACCTTTTTTATTGATTTTTATTTAATACACGTTGTTCGGAGCCCACCTAAAACTGTAGGTCCAACTCATCAATCACCATCATCCAACTCATTGCCCACGCACAGGTCTCAAACAATGGCAAAATTTAAAATGGAATCAAGATTTTAAGAAAAATGCATCTTAATCTAAAAAATACAGTCTCCATCAATGCAGTAACTGAGTTCTTTTATTTTCTAATTAACATTTTTGATTAAAAAATAGTTTTAATGTATATGAGTAGAGAAAATGGAATGGAGAAAAAAGACTGAAGGTATGAGAAAACAATGATATTATTGTATCAATCATTAAAATGAGTTAGGAAAGAAGGAAAATGAGGAAACAAAACTAAGAAGAAAAACATGAGAAGGAAAGTACACACAAAGCAAAAGATGAAATAATGTAAAGCGAGGAAAGAAATGCATTGATGAGAAATTAAGCAAAATAATTTTTCTATGGTTGATAATTATTAATTTGATAAGAAGATGAATAAGAATAACACAAAGAAGGAATAGCTAGACAAAGAGCAAGAGAAAGCAAAGTAAAAATAATAGAAAATTAATTGAATTTTGAAAAAGTAATGTTTTTGATGAGAATAATTCTTCTATGGTTAAAATTCACGAAATTGAAAAGAAGATGGATAACAATACAGTAATAGAAAGAAAGAAGAGGTAGACAATTGAGTAAGAGAAAAAAAGAAAAATAAGAGAAAAAATAATAAAAAATGGAGAAAGTAATGTATTTCATGAAAGGTTAAGAAAAATTGTTCTAGGGTTGAATTCTACGAATTTGAGAAGGAGATGAATAAAAATAATAACGAGGTGACAAATAGCAAGAGAAAATAAAATAGAAAGAAGAGAAAAAACAAATAGGCTAATAAATAATGGAGAAAGTAATGCATTTGATGACAGACGATGGAAAAACTTTTCTTTGGTTTATTCTTATGAATTTGAGAAGAAGATGAATAAAAATAATAAAAAGAAGGAAGAAGTAGACAAAGAACCAGATAAAAGAGAGAAGAAATAAAAGAAAAGTGAAGGAAAGGAATGCATTATTTTTATAAAAGTGTAACAAAATAATTATCCTATGTTTGAATTTTACAAATTTGGGGAAGATGAATAAAAATAATAAAAAAGGAGGAGGTAGACAAAGAGGAAGATAAAACAGAGTAGAAAAGTAGAAGAGAGAAGGAAAATAGTCTAAATAATAATGTGGAAGGAAATAGACTCAAGCACCGTCGTGAAGCTGGCCCCACCCAAAACGGCAGAAACTATAAGTTGTATATCATGAGATACTTCAGAGTTTCTGCTATTTAATGCCGCAAAAATAAATTTTCTGCTGTTTCCAGGAAAAAAGTTATTCAACTTTAAAAAAATTAATTACTGGGTGGGGCCAGCATCACGCGGCCCCACCCACTTCGCAAAACTAAATGAAACACATATCAATAATTTCTGCTGAGTTTCTGCTATTAAATGCCACAAAAATAAAATTTCTGCTGCTTTCAGAAAAAAAGTTATAGCCAATTTGATTTTTGGGTTAATGAAACTTATTTCGCTGTAACTCGGTTAATGTACATGTTACAATAACGGGCTAAGTGTCAATCTTTACTATTAAGCCATGGCTACCATATGAAACCAACTGTTTCTGAAACTAACTGTTTCTGAAACCAACTGAATTGTTTTAGATGTTCACTTTCATTCGTCATAGAACAGCTGATTCTCGCATCTTATTCTTATAGGCCTACAACTGCTAGTTGACGTCACATGCTGCCAGCCATCGATAACACAACATAGAGCGTGATAATTATTTCCAGCATTGATCAGGGATAGTAAGGTGATGGATGGTTCGTCTGTTTCCAGTCTGTTGTGGAGGTCTTTCTCATTCATTCTCTCTCTCACTCACTCGCTCGCTCACCCACATCCTTTTCATTCTTCATCTTTCCATGATGTCTCCGTCTTCATCACTACGTCCAATCATTTCTCACTTCCCCATTTTGTTAGTCAGCTTCGGCACTATTTACAGACCTTCCCTCTGTTACTCAGCCTTTCTTATCCATATCTTTATAATTTGCAAATTTTCTAAAGAGCAGATAATTGCAGATTGATTTTTCTATTAAAGCAATTTTTGGTAACGCTTTGTTATGTTTCAAAATAATAATTGGGTTTGAAACATTTTCGGAGACTAAGATTGTGTCATTCCTTATGTGTCCGAAAATGTTCTCTTAGTGTCCAAAAATGTTCTCTTTAATATCCCAATTTGAAATTCACTTGAATTGCTGAACTGACACCAAAAAAAATTTTTGCAGTTGTTTTCACACCTCTAATAGAAATATGTTAGTTCTATTACCTGTATTCCATTCTTCCACAGAAATAGCTATCAACTGTTCCTATGAACAAAAATCTTTGTCGCTATAGCCTATTGCCTAAATTATGATTGCTCACCTTTTTCAAGAACTGTTATGTACAGGCTATAGAATCTCTTCTCATGAGTACTGGATAAAGACTCATCAAACGATTTGAGCTACTAGCTCAAATTTGACGAATTTTTGCGGGCCATTTGTAGTTATTTCTGTCAGTTAATATTTTCAATTTTCAACCAATTCTCAAAATCAATTGAACTTTTGATATTCTTTTACTTTTTAAACAGAATTTATCAAGAATCTGGAATTACATTTTTTCGAAATAGATAACCACCCCCCCCCCATTGCTTAGAAAAATTGTAAGAAACAATTTGAAAAACTAAAAATTTGAAAGATTATTCATTTAGTTTGAAGCTAGGGTGAAGAAACCGGCAGCTGACACCTTAGTGAGTCAATTCATGAATATTATCTATTTACTTTTGAGCTATTGTACGGATTAATAAAAAAATGTTTACAATCTATTTATTCAAGTCTTTTAAATGGCTGATTGAAATTGGGAACAATTTAGATACTAATTTCAACACGTGATTTCTATTTTAAAATCACTTGATATCTATACCAATAGCTGACACCTCTATTTTTGGTCACCTCCAGTAGCTGACATACCTTGACACCAGTAGCTGACTTACCTTGAATGAGCTAATTTGATTTTATATATCAAATAGTAATCATACATATAAAACATACTAGAGATACAGTGCAACTTGGTTATAACGTCATTCAAGGGACCACACAATTTTTGACGCTATATCAGAGTGACACTATAAAAGGGTCATAAAGCTCATTATTAAATAACGTAGGAGAAATAATATGTAATCTCTGTTTTAAAAAAAAAAAAAACATACTTTAATGGCATTATTGGTGTAAATACAACTGAATTTATAAATTACAGTAAAATGTTGGGCTGTTTAGATTTAACATAAAAAAGTTATAAATTGCCAAAAGAAAGTAGCTAACGTTATGGTTTTTTATCCAGAAATACTCTACAGTACAGTAGGCCTAGCCTACATAAAATAAAATGAATAATGAAGCATAATATGAAATGGTTAGTAAAAATACAAGCTTACAAATGAAATCCTACTGCTAGAAGAAATCTGTAATTTTCTTCTGCACACCCTTCTCAGAAAAGTAGATTTTCTCCGTCATTTTGTGGAGGTGCTGGGTAGCTTCAAGTGTGGTCGCAGAAGCATCCCTGAAGCGGAAGAAACGACGAAGTGTCTCAGCTGCTTGGAAAGCCTCTTGCGTAGTCGGACAGCCGCCATCTTCTTCCTCGCCTTCATCTTCGTCTTCTTCTGCGTTTTCCTCTGTTTGTAAATTTTGTACCTCATTGACAATTTCTGCGTCACTAAGTATTTGGAAAGTTTCAACGTTGTCGTCGACTGATTTCAGCCATTTACACAAGGTTACTTTATATTACGAGGTTGACGTTATATACGAGGTTTTAAAATATTTTGACGATAAATCCGAGGCTTTACCAATGCTTACACTTTAAGTTTGGCGGGACTTAGGCTTGAATGACGTTATATCCGTGTTGACGTTATGGCCAAGGCCGTAATAACCAAGTTGCACTGTATTAACAATAATTAAAAAAATGATAATGTCTAATATAGCCTATTTAACGATTAATAATATACTAATAATTAATAAACACAGAGTAGAGAAATTTGAAATCTATATAAATAAAATTAGAGTTTTGTCTGTACATTTATCAGAATTGTATATTTTTTGGTTATTTTTACGTTTTATACATTAAATAAGCCGAAAATAGTCCTATCTCACTTTCTGTCTGTCTGTCTGTCTGTCTGTCTGTCTGTCTGTCTATCTGTCTGTCTGTCTATCTGTCTGTCTGTCACGGCCCCAAAGGCATTTTACGCGGCCTTCTCCTCAAAAACGAGAGCATCGATCGGGATTTTAGTTATTGAACAGTATTGAACACTTTATTGACAATGTCTTTAGCTATAAAAAAACTAAATTGACTTTTTTTTTAACAGAGTAATAAACGTTTAAAAACCAAGTACTGTGCGATTTTGGATACATTTTACGCGGCCTTCTCCTCAAAAACGAGAGCATTGATCGGGATTTTAGTTATTGAATAGTATTGAAAACATTATTGACAATGTCTTTAGCTATGAAAAACTAAATTAACTTTTTTTTAACAGAATAATAAACGTTTAAAAACCAAGTATTGTGCGATTTTGGATACATTTCTTCCAAGTTTTATTACCACATAAGAATAAGAACAAATCACGTAATTTATCATGATATATCAATCAGCTGTTCTCGAATATAAATGGTGGGCCCTTCGCGGCGTTATTTACGCTGTCTGCAGACCTGTGTAGTCGGAGCATTGCAGTATTTTAGGAAACATATGTCTGGTGAATCAAAGCCCATCTTATGTTTTATCAATTATTTCTTTGTTGAAAAAAAAAACAAAATTTTCTAATTTCAATAATTTATCAAAACAAAAATTAACATTTTAGGAAGGTGCGGTTTGTGTTAGGCTCTTGGGAATTCGCCAGGTAGCACTATTATTACAACATAAGAACAACAACAAATCACGTAATTTATGATGATATATCAATCAGCTGTTCCTCTCTGATAACTGTCACTGAATTGTTTACGTCCTAAGTTGTTAACTAAACTGCTAACAACTTCATGATCGTTGCTATCAAAAAAGCCGAAACATATTTAGTCGTATTTCTAAACATAATCCGTACGAAGGACGGGTAGCTTGATCGAGGTAGCAGTGGTACTGTGCATACGTTGTCTGAACAGGCTCTGCGAATTTTGAAGCATAGAATTTTAATTCGAACGGATAAGTAGTATTTTTGTTTATTATTATTAGTATTTATAATATCTTAATAATTTACATCATTAACTTGTCTAATATAAGTTAAAGTATTTAAATAAAAAGTCAAATTCTATTTTCGAGGTTAGGTGTACCGATATTGATAAATTTTCTTGTAATTAAATAGTCTCAAGTTGACAATTGTAATAAATTAAGTAATATTTCATTAAACATTTAACTAAAATCAATTGAAAACAATTTTTAGCTAGGAAAATGAGTCCAAACAAGGCATCTAAATCTAATTGCTCAACTAAAACTCAAGTAGCTACGCGATCTCAGCAATTATTAACGAAAAAATCTCCAACAGCTCTTAAAGCTACTGTAGATGTAGAAGAAAAGGTTGCTAAACTATTGAGTGATCACACCAAATTGAAAACAAAATTAGAAACATCACTAAAAAATTCTGAGGAAGAACGAATAGGGTTAGTGGATCACATAAAATCTCTGGAAGTTATTGTAAAATTGCAGCAGGAAGACCATAAAACTGAAATACTAAATCTCACGAGTCAATGTAGGTCTATGTCAGAGGAAATCGAAATATTAAAATCAAAAATAAACTTGGCTAATGTAAGATCTGAACCTCTGATCAATACAAAAAAATTAGAACCTAAATCAAATGGGGAAAAAATAAATAGAAATGGTCAAACAAAAACGTATAGTCAGGTTTTGCAAACAGCAACCAAAACTAAAGTAAGGGCAAATAACGATAGGAAAGGTAGAGTACTGCTCTTGACATCCAGTCATGGACGAGACTGTAGTGACCTACTAAATAAAAGATTAAAAAATAAGTATGAAGTTCAGAGCTTTTTCAAACCAAGTGCCCCTATAAACGCTATCGTAGAGTCAGCACAGGAACAAACTAAAGATTTTGGAAAAAACGATTTTCTAATAGTACTGGGTGGCTCAAACAATATAAATGAACCTAATCTAAAACATCTTCCTGAAATAAATGAAAAAATTAAAGAGATTGTGCCACTCAGCCAAAAAACTAATGTAATAATAAGTACAATTCCGTATAGGTTTGATAGGCCAGAGCTAAATGAAGCCATTAAGTCAACAAATAAATCAATTCATAATACAATCAACAGCCTAAAAAATAAGAATTCTAAGCAGTTGGGGATTTGTTTTCTAAATGAAAGGCTGAAAAAACAAAACTTCACTAATCATGGTCTACATCTAAATCAATCTGGCAAAGTAATATTTTGTAATAGGCTGGCAGAGCTGATTGAAAGTCGTTTGCAATCTACTGTCAATAATTCTCCTAAACAATCATCTAACGAACCTTTTTTAGTAAAGTGGCTCAAAACCGGGAAGGGAAACTAGTTTCAGATGATAAATTCATATCTTCAATTGTATTAAAAGACGTTAATCGATCAAAAAATCAGGATAGCATTAGTGGAAGGAACTCTTGTAGCAATCTGATAGGCTCTCAAGATTCTAAGAGATTAAGTAAATCTACTTCAATATGCAAAAGCAACGATAAAGTAATAAGGGATGATAGGGAAGTACCGGTACTCACTGTGTTCCATCAGAATATTCAATACATTCGTAACAAAATAGATAGAATCGAAGTATTTTTTAAAGAAGAGGCTCCTGATATAGCTATTTTCACAGAGCATGGTTTAAAAGAAGATGAATTGTCACAACTTAATATTCCAAACTATTCATTGAAAACGTCGTATTGCAGGACATCTCATCGAAGTGGGGGAGTAGCTATCTTCACTAAAAATGCTAAGAATATGCAAACATTTAATTTAGAATATGTAGAGAAATTTGCTGTGGAAATGGATTTAGAAGTTACTGGTTTGAGAGTAAAAATCGACAATAATTTGGAAGTAGCGGTGTTAGGTATTTACAGGTCACCAAATGGGGAATGGAACAATTTTTGTGAACTATTCAATAGGCTTTTAGAGATTACTACTACTCGTTTTACAAACGTTATTGTAGCGGGAGATTTCAATACAGACTTTGCAACACAGAATAAAATGACAGAAGATTTAAAGGATATTATATGCATGAATAACTTGGAAATAAAAGTTCATGAATATACCAGAGTCACAAGAACATCACAAACAATAATTGATAACATCCTTACTAATATAGATTACTCTAAAACAAGATTAGGCGGCTCGGAACTATCTGATCATGACTATCAAATCTTAGAGGTGGGGTTGCAAGGTCATAAATCAATTAAAAAGAGTAGAGTAATGAAAGAAATTCAACAATGTGAACAGGGGAATATCGATTGTTTGAAGCAGAATCTGCTACAAGAAAACTGGAGTAGGGTTTACAATAGCAATAGTTTAAATAACAAATATGATAGTTTCATTAATATTTTAAGGTTTCATATTACTATGAGTTGTCCAGTTAAAAAAGTCCCTGTAAAGAACAAATTAGACAAGATTGAAGAGTGGATAACTGATGATATCCTTGCAGAAAGAAATAGGGTTAAAGATGCATATGATGAATTCAAACTATCTAGAAATATGTTAAATGAAGATAATTACAAAGCTCTAAAGAAAAACTATATGAAAAAAGTGAAAAGAGCGAAACGTAAGAAAACAGCTGAAATTTTGAATAATAGTGTGTACTTTAACACAGCAGTGTGGGATGTAATAAACAAAAATAGGCAAGTAGCTCATGTAGATGCTTATACTAGTGTCCCCAGAATAATTAACGAAAATAAAAAATATATTGATGATAGTGTAGACATTTGTAATTTCTTTAACAGATATTATCAACTGGTTGCTAAGGATCTTCAAAAATCTCTTAATACAGGTATTAGTGATGCAAACATGAGGAATACTGAGGGGATTCAGAACGATTTAAAATTCCACCCAGTATGCCAAGACGAGTTGTCAAATATCATTGATAGTTTAAATAATAAAAAAACTGTAGGAATGGATGGGGTATCCAGTAAAATTCTGAAAGAATGTAAAGATCAATTGTTAGACCCTTTGATTCATCTGATCAATCATTCATTAGAACAAGGTGTTTTTCCAGATAATTTAAAAGAGGGGAAGATCTTGCCAATCTTCAAAAGTGGCGATAGAGAAAAGGTAGAAAACTATAGGCCCATTAGTATTTTAAATGTAATAAGTAAAATTTTTGAAAGAGTAGTTCTAAATAGGTTACTTCTGCACCTTCAAGAAGCTAACTTTATCTGTGATGAACAGCATGGCTTCCAGAAAGGGAGATCAACAAAAACAGCCATAGTTTCTCTAGTTGAAAAACTAATAGATATAATAGATTCAGGTGATAAAGCTACTGCAATCTTCTTAGATCTGTCAAAGGCATTTGATTGTGTTAATCATAGAACTTTATTGGAAATACTGCAAAATGTAGGTGTAAATGGGGATGAACTGAAATGGTTTGAATCATATCTTATTGGGAGAAAACAATGTGTAGAACTAACTACAGTAGTTGGTAATAGTATAGTAAAGAATAAATCTAATAAATTAGAGGTGCAAGCTGGAGTGCCTCAGGGGTCAATACTAGGTCCATTGCTTTTTTTGTTATATGTCAACCGTTTACCTAAAGAATTAATTAGTGGTAGAGCCCTCTTATTTGCTGATGATACATCACTCATTTTCAGCAATTCCATTCTAGATAATTTAGAAATAAGTGCCCATATAGGTGTGCAGTCCATTGTCCAATTTTTAAACCAGTTGAAATTAACTATAAATAGTAAAAAATGCCAATACCTTCAATTCAAAAACAAACATAATTTAAATGAAGATAGGGCTATAAACGTGTTTGTAAACGATAATCAATTAGACCAGGAAGAAAAAATTGCATTTCTAGGAGTTTTGTTGGATAGACGATTGACCTGGACTCCATACATTGAGAAAATATGTAGTAAAATTTCATCTGGGGTATTTGTCCTGCGACAGCTCGCTAGATTGAATGACAAAAAGTTACTTTTTACAGCTTACCATGGGCTCTTACTGTCACATATTAGGTATGCTATCTTAGTATGGGGTAATTCATCAAAACAAAATCTTGATAGGGTGTTTAAGATCCAAAAGAAAGCGGTTAGGTGTATAGAAAGAGTAAATAGATTAGATTCATGTAGGCCGTTGTTCAAGAGACTTGGTCTCCTAACTGTACCCTGCTTATATGTGTATGAAGCTACTTTATATGTAAAAACGAATGATATTAACCAAAATCTTGATGTACATGATTATAATACAAGAAGCCGAGGAGATTATCACTTGGTGAGTCACAATAGTAGCCTATTCAAACAAAAACCTAGTTATATTGGTAGGAAATTCTACAACAAGCTACCGCAGTTTTTGAAGAGTCTTGAAAATATAGAAATATTTAAAAATCAATTGAAGAAATATTTAGTTGATAAAGCTTTTTATAGTGTACAAGAGTTCCTTTCACATCAAAATTAAGCCTCACCTCAACTAATTGAAGTAATTATGTAATATAGTGTATAATATTGTTGATCTGACTTGTCTTATACTCCTTAACTGGAGTCTCCAAGACGTAATCTACAAAAAAAAAAAAAAAAAAAAAAAAAAAAAAAAAAAAAAAGCTGCTAGTCAATAATAATAGCTTAAGAGTCCTCATTGTAATCAACTAGTTTGCTCATTTTCTTCTATATAAAACAGATCTAACAGTCTAAATATATTCCAAGAATAAAAAGCAAATAAATAAAATAATAAAATTTATCATAAATTCATTTAAATAAATTGCATAAAATTTAAATTCTCAAAGGTAATTTAAAGTGAATTAAACAAATTCATTTCATGAATAAGGATTGGATGAAAACTAATTGAAGTAAAGACTATGAAAACTGTTAATTAAATCCAAATTCATAATGCCTTCAAATATTGTTTATCAGGAACACTGAAATTTCGATGGTCATTAACTAGAGTATGCTCAGCAAATATTTTTTTAATGACAACTTCTTTTGAATACCACATTTTCTCTCCATTGCAAACAATTGAAATCAATGAGTAGGCCTCAATCCATGGCCAAGGAAGAACTATTATTAACTAAGAAGAATTATCTTAAGATAGAAACTGCAAAACTAGAACAATGTGGAATGGCCATCATATAATTATACATAGTGTTCACATTCACTACAATAGTACCTATTACATTATTAATTTATGTTCAAATGGAATCATTTTAGAAAGCAAAGCAATGTGTAATAGATGTGGGAATTAATTATATCCAATAGCATTGCTATACTGAGCGACTGTAGTTGTGGTCGCGCGCCAAAATTGAGGCTCAATTAAGTCAGCTAAGCGCTTTTGTCAGCGTTTGGTTCCTTTACCCTGTATGAATATTGTATAATATGTATTATATTTATATTCTGAGAAATTTTTTGAAGGGAGTAATATGTAAGAGTGATTGACCGTGGGAGGTGTTAGTAAACCCCCCCACCCACACCCATAGTCAACTCTATTTATTCCACTCTATTTTGTCCACTGCTCCCAGATGACTCACACAGATTCGTGTGAACCTGTTAATTTCATCAATTACAATCTAAAAACTCAAGGGTCTTTGGTGCGTTGTGCGATGAAATGGGAAGTGAGCCAGTGGCGCAGCCAAGGGAGGGGGAATAGGGAGCTTAAGAAACCCAAAAGAACCCGAGCTCTTTGACAAATTGTTAATAATTTTCAAGAAAATTTATTATGGAGACTATGTGCTGTAGGCTGATTAGTGTTGGTACATGTCATGTATTCAGCTTTTTAAGTAGAATAATGTTCATAACTAGTGGCTTGACATGGGGGCTTTGGGGCTCAAGCCTTTCCCTCAGGTCCTGAAATCCTTATCAAAACGTTGATAATTTTTAGCGAATTGGCTGTTTGTAATATGAACTCTAGGCTGTACATTTCAAACTTGTTTAAATACGATAGTGTTAATAGCAATTAACAATATCGATATACTATTAAAAGGAATATTATGAGTGACTACCATAGGTGGAAATAGATTTTGTAGCCTGGCAGAACTAGATTTGACCAGACGGCTGGGTAAAGATAATTCGTCTCACTCATATTAATCTGGCAATCATTTAACCAATAAGTACAGGACCTCTAGCCTCTAGAACCTCCTAAACCTGTAATACATTTAACGTTACAGTAGATTAATAATATAATATTTTTCGGAAGGTGAAGCTCAGATAGTTCTGAGACCTGTGTGTGGGTAATGTAATGTGTTTAATGTTAATGTTTGATGAGTTGGACCCTCAGTTTTAGGTGAGTTCTGTATCATCGGCAAGTGATTTTATAGCTGAGAACCCTCTTTTTTTGGTGGCCGATCTATTCGGTCACCCTTACCCTAGGAATTTGCAGCTTACCTTATCTGACTGAACAGGCACCTGTTACGGTTCGCGACTAACAATTTCCTAAAAAAGGTTTACAGGTTTTTGCGAAAACAAATTCAATGCAATTGCAAAAGTTTATTCCTTTGAAAACGCTTCAATACAGAAAGTAATACAGCAGAAAAGTGAAGTTATCATTTTCAATAAGAGATCAATAAATTAGCACTCATTCAGGAAACTTTAGGCTTCTAAAGCCCTCATTTAGGTGGTGAATTGAATGCATTTGTTGTGAAATGGACTGTAAAATTATTTAAAACATTAAGTACTGCGGTTATAAAGTTATATGAAATATGCAAAAAAGGCCAAAAGAAGGCGTTTTTGAGATTGAAGGTTATGAACTTGGTTATTGATTGCGAATAAAGCACCCAGAGTTTACAAAACCAGAATTTAAATTGGATCAAAAACAGAAGAATAGCAAGTGGAAAGCATCTGTGCAAAATCAGTATGCTTTGATTAAAAAAAACTCGACTTTATAAAATTTGGGACCGTTCTTGACTATTGAGTACATTCATATTTAATTTAAAAAAATGATTTGACAAGGTTTGATGGAGAAATTGAACAAAATGTTTGGTTCATTGGCAATTTAATTGGTTAACCACTAGGCCGACAATAAAAAAAAACATCATTATATCATGTTAGTTTTGTGAATTTTTGTAAAATATCAATTGAAATATTAATATCAATAATTTGGTAATCTCGATTCGCGTTCAGACTGGCATTTTTCGTTCACTTTATTATCAACACAAAGGTCTCATATGAGCATCATAAAAATAAATAGTAGTGAATCTTGTAGCACGTTTCAGATAATTTTACACTGGTTCCATTTAATTCACGCCATCTATATGAAGACCTTAGTCATTTCTGAATGGATGGTGGAATAGCTATAATCTCTCGCCCTATTTATTTCTGTAACAAAGCGTCCGGACGTACATTCATTCTAATTTTTTTATCCTCATGAGAAGTTGCTTATGCAGTATGGCAGAATCATTTTGAACTCTTGAAACACTCTGTACAAATAAACTCATGATGGACACATTTTGTTTACCCATTGCTTATTTTGCTAATGCTATTCTAAAAAGTCAAGTAATGAATCAATAAGAGGTCACAATAAACTTTATTGCCCACACATAAACTTTATCAGGCAACATTCTTGTAAAAAGAGCTCTGAAAAATCCTAATTTTAACCCCCTCCCTTCCCTTTTACCTGGTAGGATGGGTAAAAGCCGTAAGACCCCCCCCCCCCCCCCCCCCCGAAACCAAAAGTCTGGGTGCGCCCCTGAAGTGAGCACAAGCAACTAATCCTACATTGTGAAGTCCATTGACTATCCATAGGAACGTTCTTGCCAGGTTGATTCAGGCTTCATGATAATTTACCATGGTGGAATGATACAAATGTATCATTCCACCATGATAATGTACGGTTGTTCGTTCGCAATCACAATTGCAAGTAGGAGAGATGAAAGCTCTTGTCTTTCTTGACAAATGCCTTAATGATGAGGTTTGGTTAATAAAGTTAGCTTACTTCGTATATTCTTAGTTCTCTGAATACTCTTGATTTGACATTAAGTAAAAGATATTCACAAATTATTTGTGCAAGACAAAATTGATGCTACTATCAAAGAGATACAATGGTGGTCCGATAACATTTAAAAAAATGTATTATTTGATGACTTACGACTTCTGAACGATTTTTTGGATGATAAAATTATTACAGAACTATCAAAGTAAATAAAGAAACTTCCAAAATGATCTATGATCGTCTTAAAGCCTTGGCTTCTTAACTAAAACACTACTTTCCACTCATAGAAGAATGAAAACAATGGATTAAAAATCCATTTGATGAGGACAACAAACTTAAATAATCTCAGCCTTACGACCTCCCAGTTACTCTTTTAAATCTTAAAATATTACAGTAACTGAACATTTCCTCTTAACAATTCGAGTTATTTAACTATTCACAATCGTAGTATGTACATGCATCAATTTAAAATATTCTAACAAAATTAAATTCTTTCTCAAAATAATACTGTATTCATCAAATTTTGTAAAACAAAATAAGAAGTCTGTTCTGTGAAGTTTTATATTCAAATACTGAGTTTAAAATGTGTGGCTATTTTAGGTTTCACTTTATTTTTTGGGTGAGTTTTTTGAAAAATCAGTAATTAATTATTTTGCAGGAAAAAGAGCTCATTGAACTGCCGCGATTCTATCATTTAATCAGGCTATAAGGAGAAAGATTTAACAACATTTTGGATGGTGACGAGGATAGAATATCCAACAATATCCGTAATTGCGATGAGATTTCTGATGGTATTCACCACACAGGGGCGTATTCAAGGGGGGAGGGTCCCTGGGTCCGGACCCCCCCCCCCCCATTTGAAATGACTAAGCACTAGATAGAATGCTTTTTTGCTGTAGGAAAGGTTCTTAAGAATAATTCTATACCAGTGATAATAATTCTAGAGAACAAAATTCAATCTAGACGGAATTAATGTACAATATTGGAGTGTTGAGAACTGAGCATCGCGGCTGTCATTGTATCCATTATTGTGGCATGTTTAGACTATCTTTATACGATAGAGGAGAGAACTTTAATGTATGGTACATTATCGAGAAAGAGTGGGTTAGAATTTCATGATAAAACTGAGAGAAGTCAGTAGTCTAGAAGTAGAAAAAACGTATTATAGTAGCATAGCTCGCAAATGTTGACATTGTGAATTCTTTTTCCATGATAAAATAACAAAATGATTTTATAGACTTCCATTTGAGCTTTTCAACTGTCCAGAAGCTCAGTTTCTGCGTGGATCACGGTCGGTGTTGAAGTAAAATTAATAATTTCGTTCTCGGTCCTGGTACAATGCCATACAATCTTGCATTTATACAAGTTTTAATAGAGAATAAAATAATTGCTGCCATTTAATATTAGTTTTTAATTTTTCAATTATTGGATTTTTGATTTTTCGTTTTAAGTTTGTTTTGGCTGAAAAAAGAAAATTCATCCATTACTTTCACGCAAAAACAGCTAAAACATTAATAATTAAAGAAACATTGACTTCATCCTCAAACAGAAGTTGTGATAGTTCAGAAATCAATCAGGTGTGGGATTTCTTCATTTGTTGAAACAAATCAATTGAATCCAATCTCAGGGACTTGACTCATAATTTCTTTGAGAAGTTCATGAGTCTTGCTGGTGAGATTTGGTAAGAACATATAAATTTAAAGATTTAACACCATTTTCTGCAAATAATAAATTGAAAACGATATTGATTTTCCCAATATTGGATGATGCACACACAATTCAAAAGTACACTGTGTCTCATTTGTTGGTTGCTTTCAGTTCTCATTTAAATACTTATCAAAGTTGATCAGTGGTAGTTTTGATATGTGCTGTTTCAAGTTCATTTTTCAATACAGTGACAATATGATTATTTTTTCAGACAACACTATTATTATCAATCCATGAATCGTATTTCGAATCAGAGCCCAACCATTTCACATACAATTTGTTACCTTTCTTCTCTAGTACCCTCTCAATAAGATACACATCAGGGTACTTGGTTTCTTCACTTCATACTCATAGAATGCACCCTTTTAATGTATTGTTGTCTTCACCTATTCTCTTCACCTTTCATCTCATATGGGATGGGTGTCGAAAAATATGTTTTCTTTTTAAAAACGTGGAGTTTGGAAATTGTAAAATGGGTTTAGCAACTTTTTAATATCATAAAAAAACATTAGTATTGTGTAATAAGTAGTACAGTATAATACTTAATTAATAAATTGAAATAGGTTGAAATTTGTGAACTACGGCTGCTGTGATACTTGCTGTAGTTACAAAGTGAATAAAAGTTTTAGGATTTGAATGCAGGGGGGGGGGGTCAGTCCAGTCAAAGAGTTTTGTATGCAGGTGAAGTGGAACCCCCTTGAAAAATTTCTGGATACGCTTATGTCACCACCATATGAACGCACTTTTTTTAATTTTCGCTTTCATAAAAAACAAATACGGAAATCAACTGAAGGTTGAAAGTGACTTGAGATTAAAAATACCTTCATTCAACCCTGACATTGACGTTTTAGTGCAAACGAAAAAGTCTCGAATACCTCATTAATCCTTACTTTGAAACAGCAATTTGACTTATTAAAAGGTATAACAACTTTCTTAACTGTAATCATATCAAAGTCGTATCAATATATTTTGATTAAAGAATTAAAATGGTCTTCGAGTAAGCCTACTTTTATAATATTCTAGTTCTTTTTCTCACCTATATAGGAACATTTGTTAGTGAGTAAGAAATCACTTGTTGCATATATTGCAAGCATAGTGGAAAGTGGGAGAATACCGTGCACCCCATTTTTGAATCTTCTGGTAGTAGTTAGTAGCACGTGATGACATTCCACAATAATTGCTTTAATGGGAGGGAGACGCTTCGATACGCAACACACACCTCCACATACAGCAGCCGGCTGTGACGTCATATTACAAATAATCTAGAAAAATCTATTACTCCATTGGGGTTGATGTATTAAATTAATAATTCAACTGGGCACACAACTCAATATAATTGAAACTCATTATAGATACTACTAAGCACATACATACCAGAGTAAGTTGAGTTACCCTACCACTAGTAGTTCTGTGAAGCAGATACTACTGTGTTCACGCAATAAACCCTTCAAATATCTGAAAGATATTTCGCAAAATTTTACTCATTGTCCACTTCATATTAGGGGGAGAACAGGACAGGGGAGCTGATTTTTTTGAGCATTTTGTTATCTTTAACCTTGGTGAGAACAGAGAAATTGATGAATCTTAGTTATCGTTTCCAATGTATAAGCGAAAAACCAAAAAATTGTACCCTTTTTAAACCTGACTTGAGTTTTTTACTTTTGTAGTTATGGTTTCCAAGTTCTCTTCAAAATCGTTTAAAAACCTTATTAAAAAAAAACCTAAATCTTATTATTTTGCATATTATGTAATACAATAGGACTATGTGCATTACTAACCATGCTCAAATGCGTTTAGAATGCACAAATTCAAGTGTAACTTTCAAACATTTCCTGGTGGGGGGGGGGGGGGGACCCCTCAACCCAGCTTTTGCTGGGAGGTAAACCATACCCCCAGAGCCCCCGGTAAGTTACAGCTCCGGTACTTCTCAATTCAGAAATTAAGCCTTGCTCTGGCATGTATGTACATTAGTAGTAACATTGTCTCAAATGACCGGTCTATGCTGATGTGTCATTAACCGAGTTACAGCCAATTAATTTTCGTTGACCCAAAATTTAATTGGCTATAACTTTTTTCTGAAAGCAGCAGAAACTTTACTTTTCATGGCATTGGGTAGCAGAAATTCAACTGAAAATCTTGACATACATTGAATTGAAATTTTTGAAGTGGGTGGGGCTGGTTAGAAATAACATTGGTTTAAATGGCAAAATAGTTTTTGCTACATCTTTTTTGCTGGTGTAGCTACGGCTATGCTGTTAGTGTCATTCGATAGCCACTGTTTAGCAGTAAAGATTGACACATAGCCCGTTATTGTAACGTGTATATTAACCGAGTTACAGCCAATTAATTTTCATTAACCCAAAACTTGAATGGGCTATAGCTTTTTTTCTAAAAGCAGCAGAAACTTTATTTTTACGGCATTAAATAGCAGAAACTCAGCAGAAACTATTGATATGTGCTTTATTAAGTTTTGCGAAGTGGGTGGGGCAGCGTGATTTTGGCCCCACCCAGTAATTAACTTTTTTAAAGTTGAATAACTTTTTTCGTGAAAACAGCAGAAAATTTATTTTTGCGGCATTAAATAGCAGAAACTCTGAAGAATCTCATGATATAGAACTTATAGTTTCTGCCGATTTGGGTGGGGCCAGCTTCACGACGGTGACTCAAGCTGCTGTTACAGTTTGTACTTCTGCGTGTTTTTCAAACATTTCCGCTTCAGCCTGCTATCAGTTCATTGCAATGAGGAAGTTTTTCCAGGAAATATTTAATTAATGTACAAATTATACTGAAAAATATATAGAAAAAATAACTAATTTTTAAGAGAGGCCGGATTTTGAAACTACTGTATAAACTCAATCATTTTAACAGCAATTAGATGGAGTATCAAAGTGTAAAATCGTAATATCCATCTAGCCTTATACTATTAACAAGAGGTTCATTTTGGTGCAGTTATTAAAGTAAGCTCTCCTAGGCACTCTTTGTAAGGGTGACCGATTAGGTTGGCCAGCAAAAAAGACACGGTTCTCTGCTGTAAAATCACTTCCCGGTGGTTCGGAACCCACCTAAAACTGTAGGTCCAGCTCATCAATCACAATCATCCAACTCATTACCCACGCACAGGTCACAGACCTATGTAGGCTTCATCCTCCAAAAAATAGCTCAATAAAAGGTTTTCAATATTCATAAAAGGTTGGAGAACTTTGAAGGCATCGTTTTCACAATTTAAAATGTCATTTTTTAATTCATTAACATTTTAAAAATTAAAATTAAAATCAAACCCTGTTTTTGTGCCCTTTCAAAGGTATTGATAAGTTCCCATTTTTCAAATTCAAATATCGATTTATTTTTTATTTATACAAGTTTCAAGCTTCATCATTGGCTGGGTGATTATGGTTCAATAGAGTAAGCTACCATCTTACTTTAGTATAATCTAAGGTTGTGCTACTTCACTGTTAAAGCATAATTAATTTGATCTGGGAAATAGATCCCATAGGTTAAAAACTTATTTGGTTGGAAAAATAAATTTATTGTTATTATAATAAATAAGACCAAAAATAGAAAACCGACAGACTGTTAAAATGGTATTTACAAATGAAAAACATTAGAGAAGATCAGATTCGAATGAATGAAAAATGTGGGAAGAAACTTATCAAGGTTGTCCAGAAAATAATTGACTCAAGTGGTCCAATGAGGCCATAAAAGCAAAATAAATTGATAAGACCAATAATTTATGTAATATATGAATAATCAATAATAATGTAATATATTATATCTAATATAATACCTAATATTTATTATGCATCCATTATATATAGAGAGGTATAAATATAATTAATTGGTAATTTATATATTTATCACTAATAGGTCGGATATCGATGAAAAAATTAATTGTCTCTTTTAGTAGGTTAAATTGATGTCTAACCTACATGAACTTTTATCGGAGGATGAAGCCTACAAATCTGAGACCTGTGCGTGGGTAATGAGTTGGATGATGGTGGGAGTTGGACCCACAAATTTAGGTTGGTTCCGAACCACCGGGAAGCGATTTTACAGAAGAGAACAGAGTATTTTTGCTGGTCAAACCAATCGCCACTCTTACAAGATTAATCGATACTTGAAATCTTCCAATAGAAGATGCACTTAGATTTTCTGTAATACGTTACACAAGCTCTAAATCATTTTTTACACACAAGGAACTGAGTTTTAATGGAAAGATTAATTCAATAATAATCTCAAACAGAAAAACGTGAATTTTTTAACAAAACGAACATGACCAGTAATGTGCTTCGTCATGGTTGGACAATGGTCCACTAATCACATTAAAGTCACGTGTCGCTCTCTCTTACTCTCTCTGTCACTCTTTTTTCTCTTTCTCTCTCAATTTAAATCTCTTCTTCTATCTTTCTGCATTTCTTGCTCTTCCATGGTAGAAGCATACTATGGGAAAAGGAGAAAACACATTCAGTACTTCCCACATCGTATTAAACCAACAACAATTCAATCTATTAATAATAGGGTAACACCTTTTTTCGCTCATCATCCTAGTGCATTAATGTCATGTCCTGCAATTAAATTTCTAAAATTACAACAGCGTAGTTAAATAATGATATATATTCGAAGAAATGACTGAAACTTGTGAGCACATGTACAGTAGTTTGCTTGGCTATTTGAACAAGGATGCAATTTCAAGCATTCAGTAATTAATTGGTGAATTCACATTGAAATTTCTTCTGAAAGTCAAGACATTAATGTCAACTTTTCAAGTGAATTAAACGACTTGCAGTCAAATTTATATAAAAATTTTATAATTTTATAAATTTTATAAAAATTTGACTGCAAGTCGCTTAATTCACTTGAAAAGTTAATATTAACAACGCAGTTCGTCATGGAACAAGAAATCCAGGACATTAATGTCTTGATGCAGTTCTTGGAGAATGACATTTAAATTTTTGGTTGAATTTTCGATTAATAACGGAATTTTCAAAGCTCTACTAATATTGAGTTTGGTACTTATTACTCACAGCTCTTCGGATTTCTTGTAGACTGTTATTCACTAAAATTATCATTTTGTGAAATTGTAGAAATATTATTCCTAATTATTATTTTTTATTATTTTGTCGCAATAAATCGATAGCACCTACTAAGGGAATATAGCTCCTAGACGATGGCATTTGATTTTTAAGATGAATTATTTATTTTCTAATTAATTAACAACACATCACCCCTGGTGGCAGGTTGATGAAGCTTCTCTTTAGCATTTCCACTCACTTTTACTGGAGATACTAGGAGAAGCTTCTCTATAGGAGTGGAATGCATCCCTCCATTATCTCCAGTAAAAGTGAGTGAAAATCATATATTAAATAGAAAGTGTCAGTTTTGATATTAGATTGTTCATCAAGTATTTCGTCATGGAAAACATCACAGACAAAACTATAAATTGAATAATACATCATTTATTTCTTATCCAATTTATATTTTTGTTCTGTATGTAAGTCTTCAGTAGGAGAAGAAACTATGTTCAATTTATTCTTGTATTTCTCATGTGCTTTTAATAAAAAATCTGATTCTACTATTAGGCCAAAGGTATCAATATCTTTAATAATAATAATAATAATAATAATAATAATAATAATAATAATAATAATAATAATAATAATAATAATAATAATAATAATAATAATAATAATAATAATAATGATAATAATAATAGTAATAATAATAATAATAATTTAAAATAAATAATATTTAGCGTATTTAGGCTTTTATTGGTGGTATGGATAGTTCCACCTCTCTGGTAGGGCCATGTTATGGAGGTTATTGTGAACCTACAGTTTTAGGTTCTTACTACCGAGTGATAATGCTTATAACATCAAGACTTAGAAGCACGGTCACCTATTCAAACGCAGTCTTGAGTGGTCGTGACTGAACATCGCGATTGCACGAACACCATGCTCACCGCTTGTCCAATGACCACCCACAATGTCTTGAGTTGCCGTTATCAATTTAGAAGGAGGCCCTTATCTATGAACTGACCTTGAGAATTCCTTAACTCAAGAAAGACTTGAAATCCTGACCTTGAGAGTTCCTTGACTCAAGGAAAACTTGAAATTCTGCTTTCCAAGTTCTCCTTCGTTCAAGGGGGCCTCAAGTTAGGCTAATGAATGGTCCTCAGGGTCGGATTTATAAACGTTCCTACAGTGTCTCTTGACTCGAGGGACTCTTGAAATGTAATGCATTTATATAGGCACTTCAAGAGTCCCTTGAGTCAAAAACCGGAAGAAACGGTCATAAATAGTAGAATAAAATAGTGAATAAAATACTAGTTTTTTGATCATCCAAAGGTTAATGACATATTCAATTACACCCTACATAGCCGTTTCAATTCAAAAATATTATATTTATATCTTTTTTTTGTAGATTAAGACGTCTTGGAGACTCCAGTTATGGAGCATAAGACATATGCATAGCCGTTTCAATTCAAAAACATAGCCGTTTCAATTCAAAAATATTATATTTATATCTTTTTTTTTGTAGATTAAGACGTCTTGGAGACTCCAGTTATGGAGCATAAGACAAGTTAGATCAACAATTATACAATCTTATACACTAGTTACCATAATTACTATAATAATTAGTTCAGGTGAGGCTTAAATTTGATTTGAAGGGAACTCTTGTACACTATAAAAAGCTAAACTAAATATTGTTTCAGTTGTTTTTTAAATATTTCTTTATTTTCGAGACTCTTTAAAAACTGCGGTAGCTTGTTGTAGAGTTTCCTGCCAATATAACAAGGTTTTTGTTTGAATACGCTACAAGTGATAACCTCCTTGGCTTCTTGTATTATAACTGTATATGTCAAGATTTTGATTAATATGTATCTTCTTTACATATAAAGTAGCTTCATAAACATATCTCATTCAATTGGCTCACAAGCCATCGACCTATTCACACAGTTCTTACATAACTCAGATCTCAGAATCTATCAATCAATCAGATTTTGACTTTTCAATAACACTTTTCTTAATATAAACCAAGGCTAACAACTCTAGAATTGCTAAAAAATAATTGTAATCTCACATACTAAGACTCAAAACAAAAGAGTGGAGGTATGACCTGTACTTTAATTAAGTAGACTACACCTTTGTAAGTCCTCTGGCTTAATACCTATGAGCTTGGTAGGTCCATGAGTAAGTCATGCTCATGTTATTCAGGTTGTATGGGTGCTTAAGGCAAGGTGATTGAAGTTAATTAAGTCTCTAATTATGTTAGAGCTCCATTAAAGGCGATAAAGGAATTGTTTTTGCAAGCAAAGTCATGAATAGCAGGAAAGAGAACTGACCCAATCCTTGGGGGTGTGAATCCGACCTTAATTTACCAAAAATGAAATTGCATTACAGGCAGATTTTATATTTGTTCAATGATCTTAATTTTAATAATATCTGGAACACAGCCTTGAAAAAATTCCTAAGATGTGAAAATGGCATTTTTAATGTTTCATTACACACAGCTTTCATTTGTTCAATAGCTTTTCATATTAGTATGAACATTTATTTTTCTCCTCAAGATAACTAAAAAATTGTATATAATTATTATGTTATGGAAGCAAGATAAATACTTGGATTTTTTGTTCGATAACGATCTGCGTTGTTAAAATTAACTTTTTGTTATAAATGTAACGACTTGCTTTAGATTGTGAATATAATATGATGAATGTACTCACACTTAGCCGAACATTTTCGAGTTGTTGAAGGAAAATCTAAAGGACACGAACTCAACACCTTGGAACAATTTGAAATTTACAAACACACCACACACAGTAAACAAAACATGCTCAATGAACATTAAATAATATAAACTTAAAAATAAACACTTTTAAATGGAAATTAACTCACGTTATGGCGTGACGACCGTTTCTGAGTCAGTGTACTGTGGGCAGTCTGACGATGCTCTAGACAACAGAGCAAAACGGCCGTCACGCCATAACGTGAGTTAATTTCCATTTAAAAGTGTTTTTTTTAAGTTTATATTACATATTAGTGGAAACAAGATGGATCTTCAACATCAGAACAGTTAAATTTTAAATCACCCAAACTTTTTAACCACATTATACAAAAACCAAAATTATTCTAACCAACAAACCAACATCGCTTTCTAAGATGCCTTGAAGATAGGCTTTAACAACTCGAAAACGTTTGGCCGAATGTGAGTAACTTACATATTTATCACATACCGTTCATATGTATAAACTTGCTGTGCAGAACTGACCTTTTTTTTGAGTCGCGGCGGACGCGTTTCGAACTATGTTGTTCTTCTTCGGCGCTTGGTTGCGACTTGGAAGCGCCGAAGAAGAACGACATAGTTCGAAACGCGTGCGACGCGACTCAAAAAAGGTTAGTTCTGCACAGCAAGCTTATACATATGAATAGTTCTACTGCAGTTCACGAAAAAAGGATATTTATAACAATAATCACATACCGTATTCACAATATAAAACTGACTGCAAGTCGTGAAATTTACAACAAAAAATTAATATTAACAACGCAGATCGTTATGGAACAAGAAATCCAAGAATATTATCTTGCATTGCATATAGCTTTCATTTGTTCAATAATTTTTAATCTTATAGTATCAACATTTATTTGTCTAGACATTATTTGTCTCCACAAGATAACTAAAATTTTACAAAATTGTATATAATTATTATGTTTAGAAAACATAGATACTTGGTTGGCTATCTGTCACTTCTAGTGAATTTTTAATAATTAAATAAAATTAAATGAACTATCCCTCTATCTTGGGAATTGCACTAAATGAATTTTTTAATTATTGGGATTTCATTGACCAGGTGAATTGAATGCTTCACTAAGCAATCGTTTGGAAATCTCAACTCATTGAGTGGCTGTATTTTTATTTGAGATTGTTCTATTGTTATTGTACTATCTTCTACTCCACTGTGCAAATGCTTACTGCTTATACTTCAAATAAAATTTTATTTCAATTTAAATATGAAATACTGTAACTGTATCAATGAAAATTTGACTGATTATTTTTTATAATATAGTAGACATTAAAGGAGTAGCAATTTATTGCTACTCATTTCTATTATTATTTGTTCGGTTCCATCTTCTTTCCACAAATAAATTGAAATTAACTATGAAAAAATACTTTGACAAGGAAATAAACAATCATGTTTCATGTGTGACAATTTTTTTTCGGAGGATGAAGCCCACATAAGTCTAAGACCTGTTTGTGGGTAATGAATTGGATGTTGGTGATTGATGAGTTGGACCTACATTTTTAAGTGGGTTTCGAACCACCGGGAGGTGATTTTACAGCAGAGAACACAGTCTTTTTTGCTGGCCAATCCAATCGGTCACCCTTACAAAGATGGCCCAGGAGTTTCGTAGCTTATTTCTGATTGAACAGATACTTGCTACGGCACTCGACTGTCACTTTTTTTTTGAGGATGAAGCCCACATAGGTCTGAGACCTGTGCGTGGGTAATGAGTTGGATGATGGTGATTTATGAGTTGAACCTACAGTTTTAGGTGGGTTCCGAACCACCGGGAAGTGATTTTCAGCAGAGAACAGTGTCTTTTTTGCTGGTCAATCTAATCGGTCACCGTTACAAACAGGACCTACGAGAACGCAGCTTATCTATCTGATTGAACAGATACCTGCTACGGCTCGAGGCTATCACTTCCCTAATTGTTTCGCTCTGTTGTTGAGCATCATCAGACACTGCTTGTACCTGAAAGTCGACTGAGACAAAATACCTTATGGATTTAATTTTTGTTGAACCATAACCAAATTCATACCTTGTCTCAGTTCACTGTCAGTTATCGGCAGTGTCTGATTCAATTCAATTTATCTAACACACTAAAAACATACACAAAAAATAAAAAACAAAGCAAAAATAAAAACAGACAATTACAAATAGGTGGCTCCATTGTGGGGTGTGCAGGAAAACGAAACTTATCCAACTATGGCAAAGCCATGTATTGGGATAAGTGAAATAGGAGATGAAAAAGGAGAAAGAAATTGGTATGAGGAAGGGAGAAAGTCAATTAAAGAAGAAAAAGGTAAATAAAGAACGGAAGGAAGGAAAAAGCAAGCGAGTCCACTGTTCAAAAGCACCAATAGCAAACAACTCTGAACACGCTCCTGAACATAACAGGCAAACAACAATTAAATTAAAAAAAAAAATCCATTAGGTCACAGATCAAAGATTGAAGAAGTAAGAGCGAAACAATTATTGTCACCCATGAAATGTGAAAAGTGTTTTTTCATAGTTTAATTCTATCAATTTAATTATTTATTTTAACCCCTATTGCTCTTCAGACGTTGCTATTAACTCTTGGTAAACCTTTTCACAGATTGATAAGGAGGTGACTAGCAGACAAAGATATATTAAAATAGGCACGTGTCACACTATCTTACCATCCGATCTGGATGCGAACAGGATGCTGTAGTGTGACATCTGCCTGCCACAACTGTGAGTGGCATTGTAAGTGGCTGGCCACCTGTGGAGCCACTTTGTGTGGCTCAGTCTCGTGACTTAGATTGGCAATCAGTGGCCTAACACACATTTAAAAGCGGTAGGCCAGTAAGGCTTCTCTAATAGCTCAGTGATCTCGGGGATGTCTTCTTCAGACAAAATCAGATAACAGCTGATGATTACAATAATTTGACTCTGATAGCAGACTGGGTTGACAAGTAGATTGTTGTCGGCTTCTTTCCGGCAAAAAATAACATGTTATCGGCTTCACTATCACTTACCTGGTGGTTCGGACGTTCGGAGCCCACCTGAAACTATACAAGTAGGTTGTTATTGGCTTCTTTACGGCAAACAATAACATGTTAGCGGCTTTTTTCTCTTCCCTAGTGGTTCAGACGTTCGTAGCCCACCTGAAACTACAAGTACCTAGGTTGTTATTGGCATTTTTCCGGTAAATAATAACATATTTTCGGCTTTATTATCACTTACCTGGTGGTTCGGACGTTCGGAACCCACCTGAAACTACAAGTAGGATGTTTTTCGCTTCTTTACGGCAAAAAATAACATGTAATCGGCTTAATTGTCACTTTCCTAGTGGTTCGGACTTTCGAGACCCACCTTAAACTGTATAGTCCCTTTAGGAAAGTGATAGCCGCGAGCCGTAGCAGGTATCTGTTCAATCAGATAGAGATAAGCTGCGTTCTCCTGGGTTCACTTTGTAACGGTGACCGATTAAATTGGCCAGCAAAAAATACACTGTTCTCTGCTGTAAAATCACTTCCCAGTAGTTCGGAACCCACCTAAAACTGCGGAAACCACCCAACTCATCAATCACCATCATCCAACACATTACCCACGCACAGGTCTAATACCTATGTGGGCTTCATCCTAAAAAAAAAAATATTTTCACGGGTCAGCTCACATAGAGGCCTATTGAAGGAAGTAGCCTTGAGCTGAATTATTTTGTAGAATATGACACGAAGTAGCTAAATTTCAGGTAGGCTGAAAAGATGCACCCATTATTACCGTAATTCAATTGGATTATTATTGTTTAAGCATTATTATCACCTACCCGGTGGTTAGGAACCCACCTAAAATAGTAGGTTCACCATGTTCACCATGTTCTTCATGATCTGACTTGTCTTATACTCCTTAACTGGAGTCCAAGAATTAATCTACAAAAAATAAAAATGACATGGCTGAAACGACGAGGTGGAAGTACCCGGGTCTCCCCACGAATAAAGCCATAAGCTTATTATTATTACTTTATTGACTAATTATCTTGTAAAATATGACACCTTGGGTAGCTAAATTTTAGGCTTTTTTTTTTTTTTTTTTTTGTAGATTACGTCTTGGAGACTCCAGTTAAGGAGTATAAGACAAGTCAGATCAACAATATTATACACTAGATACCATAATTACTTCAATTAGTAGAGGTGAGGCTTAATTTTGATGTGAAAGGAACTCTTGTACACTATAAAAAGCTTTATCAACTAAATATTTCTTCAATTGTTTTTTAAATATTTCTATATTTTCAAGACTCTTCAAAAACTGCGGTAGCTTGTTGTAGAATTTCCTACCAATATAACTAGGTTTTTGTTTGAATAAACTACTATTGTGACTCACCAAGTGATAATCTCCTCGGCTTCTTGTATTATAATCATGTACATCAAGATTTTGGTTAATATCATTCGTTTTTACATATAAAGTAGCTTCATACACATATAAGCAGGGTACAGTTAGGAGACCAAGTCTCTTGAACAACGGCCTACATGAATCTAATCTATTTACTCTTTCTATACACCTAACCGCTTTCTTTTGGATCTTAAACACCCTATCAAGATTTTGTTTTCATGAATTACCCCATACTAAGATAGCATACCTAATATGTGACAGTAAGAGCCCATGGTAAGCTGTAAAAAGTAACTTTTTGTCATTCAATCTAGCGAGCTGTCGCAGGACAAATACCCCAGATGAAATTTTACTACATATTTTCTCAATGTATGGAGTCCAGGTCAATCGTCTATCCAACATAACTCCTAGAAATGCAATTTTTTCTTCCTGGTCTAATTGATTATCGTTTACAAACACGTTTAGAGCCCTATCTTCATTAGTCTGGAAATATTCATTACCGTTGCTAATTGAATTAAATCATTGGCGTTTTATACAAGCACTGAGTAGATGATAATCAATGTTGATGAATACCTGGCTTGTCACTGTTTCACTGGTTCTATTCAGGCTGACAAAGTGATAGGAATCAAGAACGATGACAGCCCGTTGCCTAATTCTAAGCCTAGAAGACTCAGGTCGAAAGCCTTGACTTATTCGCCTAGATAGGGTTGTCATAGCGTGCATTGTCGTACCTTCACTACTAAAGACACTGCATTGATTAGAAGTCTAATACGAAGTCTGGAGTCTGATAGGAAAAAGATAAACTAGATACTGATAAGAAGACTGGATATTGAAGACACATTTAAAAATCGAAGTGACACAGCTATTCTGAATTCAGAAGCAAGGGTTAATGACCTGCAGCCAAACTGAAACCGCAATTTCATTTGTAGTTCTGTTTCTGTGGAATATTTCTAACAATTATTAATAAAATAATATAATAAGTGGGTGAGTTCTACAGAGTTGCGACCAAACCAATATTATAGACCCAGATGGAATGTAAAAACAAAACAGAGCACACAGCTTCTCACATAGGATGAAAGCGACAGACATGTAGAACAAAACTATAAATTGAAAAAGAAATAATTTATTTAAAATTTATTTCTTATCCAATTTATAGTTTTGAAGAAACTATGAACAATTTATTCTTGTATTTCTTGATTATACTATTGGGGTAAAGGTATTATTGTCTTAATAATAATAATAATAATAATAATAAAAAATTCATGAAGATATATACGGATATACTATACATGTATATAATATGTATATTATTATGTTATTTATTAATTTATTAAAAAAAGAGATAAGAGAGTGTAATGAGGAAATGAATAAGATGGCAAGAAAAAGTAAACTTATAAAATAATAAAACAATTTATTCTTGTATTTCATGATTATACTATTGGGGTAAAGGTATTATTGTCTTAATAATAATAATAATAATAATAATAAAAAATTCATGAAGATATATACGGATATACTATACATGTATATAATATGCATGTTATTATGTTATTTATTCATTTATTAAAAAAAGAGATAAGAGAGTGTAATGAGGAAATGAATAAGATGGCAAGAAAAAGTAAACTTATAAAATATTTAAAGGAAAAAAAACAATAAAATTAAAGATAAAAAAAGTAGTAAGAATAGGAATAGTAAAAGTAAAAAAAAAGTGGAAATAGTAAAATTTTGAATATTGGAGCACACCAGTTTTAGAGAACAAAAATTTCTTTGAAATATAGTAAATTCATACTTGGTCAATGACCCGTGTGAATTACTACTACTAATAATAATAATAATATTATTAATAATAATAATAATAATAATAATAATAAAACTTAGTATATCATCACCAACCATTTCATCCAACTTTGTAATAATCAGTTCATCTGTCACTTAGGCTTAAAATACTTCAATAAGTTGCTTTGTGCATTAACTAAATAAATAAATAAATAAATAAATGAATATATAAATAAATAAAAATACATAAACAAATGAACAAATAAATAATAATAACAAAAGGATGATATTGTACCTAAACAAAAACAAGAATATCTTTGATTATCTAGAACTGCGAATTACAATACATTATCAAATACTACAATTTTAATAATGCATGTTAATTATACTATGTAAAAGTAGGGGAAGAAAATGTAAAAGACTATAATTAATTTATTCATGATTAAAAATGAATTATTTTAGACTGAAGGTAACTAGACATACTTTTGTAGTGAAATTATCATAAAATCACCACCACAAAGGTTTATTACAGAAAAAGTGAGTGTTATCAAAGAAAGAGATAACAAGATAGATAGATAAATGGGTGAAAAATAATATACTCCTTGAAATTATAGTATTATTAATTACAAATGTAAAGTTGATTGAAGAGTTACTTAAGTGCTTCTCTGTGATGTTACAAACGTATAGAAATGAATCAATCCAATATCAAACTGGACACTGTATTTCTATTTAAATAATGATTTTATCACTTATACTGGAGGGATGCATTTCGCTTCTAAAGAAAAGCTTCCCTTCAGCATCTCCAGTATGAGTGGGTAGAAATCATAATTTGAGTAGAAATACAGTGTCAGGTTTGATATTAGATTGTTGAAACTATAAAAACTGACTCTGTACTTCTATTTAAATTATGATTTTTGTTCATTTATACTGGAGGGATGCATTTCACTTTTAAAAAGAAGCTTCGAAAGTCTTCTATTTAGAAGTGAAATGTATTTCTCCAGTATAAGTGGGTGAAAATCATAATTTAAATAGAAATACAGAGTCAGTTTTTATAGTTTTAACAATCTAATATCAAAACTGACACTGTATTTCTATACAAATTATGATTTTTACCCACTCATACTGGTGGTGCTGAAGGGAAGGTTCTCTTTAGAAGCGAAATGCATCCCTCCAGTATAAGTGAGTGAAAATCATAATTTAAATAGAAATACAGTGCCAGTTTTGATATTAGATTGTTCATCAATTAGTTCGACATAGAAAACATCACAAATTTTTATTCTTGTTAGGGAATGTCTACCGAAGGGTAGCTTGAGAAACTTATACCTTTAGTAGTTGTATTAGGACCTGGAGTTGAAGATGCAAATATTTCATTTGAAGATGCAACTTTTATCTGAAAGCGACTGTCAATTTGGAATTCATGTGTTTTTAATATGAGGCCGAGTCTGTCTGATCTCTGGGCCTCACAGACTCAGATGGTTTTATGACTTCAGTTCTCCAGTTGCAAGATGCCAGTTGCATAGCCAATAAAAACTTGCAATTGCACAAAATGCGTTCTCTCGGCTGCTGCAAAAATGCAGCCTGCAATTTGAGACGAAAATACGGTTGCAAATTGTCCTACAACTCATTGTAATGGCGGACTACCAATTTGTTTGAGGAATGCTCGCTGGAACAGCAAAACAAATGGCGAAATTCACTTTCTTATTTTCAATACAATTGCGTCCAATAATTTCGCTTTCGTCCAGAAAGAAACAAATTCTTGAGTTTAATCGGTCATTGATGTTAAATTATAAAAATAGACTTGAACATACTTATAACTTACTGTATAATTTACTTAAATTTTTGTTGTAAATTTAACGACTTGCAGTCAGTTTTATATTGTGAATATTCTATTCATATATGTATTATTTTGCTGTGCAGAACTGACCTTTTTGAGTCGCGGCGGACGCGTTTCGAACTATGTTGTTCTTCTTCGGCGCTTGGTCTGCAACCAAGCGCCGAAGAAGAACATAGTTTGAAACGCGTCCGCCGCGACTCAAAAAGGTCAGTTCTGCACAGCAAGATAATACATATACATGAATAGTTCTACTGCAGTTCACGAAAAATGGATAACCACAACACAAATTGTGAATATATAATAGATGTACTCACATTCGGCCGAACGTTTTCGAGGTATTGAATCTCATCTTCAAGGCCGTTATGGAACAAGAAATCCAAGACTTTTTCTCTTTTTTTCGGAGGATGAAGCCCACATGTGCGTGGGTAACGAATTGGATGATGGTGATTGGTGAGTTGGACCTACAGTTTTAGGTGGGTTCCGAACCACCGGGAAGTGATTTTACAGCAGAGAACAGTCTTTTTTGCTGGCCAATCTAAACGGTCACCCTTACAAAGAGCGCCCAGGAGTTTCGTAGCTTATCTCTGATTGAACAGATACCTGCTACGGCACTCGGCTATCACTTCCCCAGACTTTACTTGACTTTAATATATGCGATGTGTTCCATGATGAAATACTTGATGAACAATCTAATATCGAAACTGACACTGTATTTTTATTTAAATTTTTATTTTTACTCACTTAATTTCAACTTTTCTGACCGACTGATTCTTGAGAACTCATCCATAAGTGTCATTAGTATTTGACTTGAATATTTAGCATTTGTTTTTCGCTTTTATTAGCAGGAGAGATAATACGTTTAGCCGGTTTAAATTTCAATACCTCAATCACCTCTGAAAAGCAGAGAGCCTGACTGCTACTCCTGCGGTCACTGGCTCGATTTCCGTTGTTCATCCTGGCATATTCTGAGTTATTATTAACAATCTAATATCAAAGTATTAATATCATCAAGTATTTCATAATGGAAAACATCACATTATTAAACTTATCACCAAAGGACAAGTCTTAGACTCTAGTGGGCATCACCAGCAAAAAGTGCCGTACTAATAATAAGGCTGCTACGGCTCACGACTATCACTTCCTTAAGGAATTGATAATCTCGAGCCGTAGCAGGTATCTGTTCAATCAGATTAGATAAGCAACGCTCTCCTGGGCCCTCTCTGAAAGGGTGACTGATTGGATTGGCCAGCAAAAAATACTCTGATCTTTGCTGTAAAATCACTTTCCGGTGGCTCGGAACCCAGCTAAAATTGTAGGTCCACTATGTTTCCAATAAAGCGGCGAGGTGGAATTATTTATAAGGGTCTCCACACTACTAAAAACCATACGCATTCATTCTGTCTGAGTCTATCCACCTCATTACCCACGCATAAGTTTCAGACACATGAAATAATGAAATTTATTCCTTCAAAGCAGAACAAAATATTTTTCAAATAATATACAACAACTAGAGTTGACCACATTATCTAGTATTCGTGGTCAACTTTAAATTTAAGAAGTAATAAGTACAAATGAAATTTGAGTCCAGTACTTATAAAAACACTCGCACTCTATGACGCCTGCACAAGTAAAAATTAATAATAATACAGTATTACAAACAACAACAACACTCTGCTCCGGACAGCTGAGACAGTAATGAAATATGAAAATAATGGCAAGAGATATACGTATTATACAAGAAGGCAGATCTAAATAATTATATTGATTAATAAAATCCTAAATTACAAAAAAAAACTATTCAAACTAAAAAATATTTCTACCCTTTTACATAACCCTTAACTGGGCATAGATTGGAAAAATTTAATCAATATACATTATGTTAGTGAGGCATCAAGAAAACTCAAGTCTTCAGAAGACACTAGCGAACTTCTCAAAAGTTTCAAGATGCATGTGGGCATCACCAGAAAAAACGTGTCTCATTATACAAAATAGTGAGTGAAAAATACATTTTTTTACAAAATAACAAATTTTTATATTTAAAATAATTATTTTAACAGGTCTTAAATTGACTGGAATCATAATTTGGGCTTCTCATCGTCCACCAATACTTCCATCCGGCTAAAAACAAGTAATTGGACCGAAAAACGATTCCAAAACAATTGATAAACGGTCATTAATTATTAGCTAATGTTTTGGAGGCATCGTTACGACACCACTGTTCAATAGTGTAGGCTAATCTCACTTATAACAATTATCAAAAATGTAATTTATTCCACCATTCTGATAAAGTGACTGTCAAATTGTGTTTGTGCCCGAAAGAATCGCTTGTAGCCATTTATCGTGAACATTTCCGATTGAGTTCAATTATTGCATTCAGGGTTTCCGATTCAGGATGTTGAAAGGACATCTCCATAGATGAATGGGATGGACGGAAATGGCGAATCTATTGCTCTAATGCTGCTGGCATTACGTAATTACAGAAGGCCTTGCTTCCATTGCAATTGCATTCCGTATTGTGTGAAATACTTTACCTGTAATGGTCCTAGCTACAGTAAATAGGGTGTTCCACAAATACACAGACAAAATAAATTATTAACAGGTGCAATTATTTCTGTTGAAGCGGTGTTCATATAACATGGTTAAAGGGTGGGTCTCCCCGGCATAAAAAGCCATACGCTTATGCTAATAATAATAATAATTTTTTTATTAATTCACAATCTCAAATTACAATAAAATTGATACATTTTGCAATTCCTATATCATTAATTCATTTCATAATCATTAATAAAGTGAGATATTATTGGAAGAATTCCATTTCGATTTTACAGTGGCTACCACCCTATGAAGCTAAATTTAGCTTATATTGGGGTGTTGTTAATTAAATTGTTTAAGCTATTTAATGTTAATGTTATGTGGTGATTGATATATTTTATTGCTTTGCTTTCAATATGTAAGTAGATTGTGTTAATATTCATATTAATAATAATAATAATAATAGCTGTTTCATCAGCTAAAGATGTCTGTTTCTGAATTCCTTCTTAGTTCTTCTTCTCTTTAGTTTTGCTGTCTTTTCTGTTCATCCTTTCGCCTCCTTTCCCTAACTCATTGTCATTCTTCTCTATATATTACTCATCTTTTCATATAATTATCTTGCTGTCAAATTATCATTTGCATTATAATTACAAAATTGTTTTATGTTGAACTCCCACTCAATTTATCATACAATGTTAATTTAGTTGCTGATGGAATCAACAGAACTTGTTATTAGGTCACCAAGAAAATCTGAAGTAATTTTAAAACTAGTCTTGTCAGTCTGTCGTTAGCTTTACATCTTCATCACAATTTCAGTTACCTTTTTTCTAGCAAAATGCGTTGACAAATAATGTCAATTTGATAAAAATAATGTTAAGAAAGGTCTTGCAACGTACCGTACGCAATGCTTTCAACGTTGATAATAAATTTTACCTGTGTTTGTTACTGAAACCCACATGCAACATTTCAAAATAAAGCATATAATTTTCAAAATATTCATTTACATATCTGTGATATTTACCATGATATTCGATCATTTACATATATGAACGCTCACTAAACACTTTAAGAAAAGCATTAAATTTTTTTTTTTTTTTTTTGAGGATGAAGCCCACATAGGTCTTATACCTGTGCGTGGGTAATGAGTTGGATGATGGTGATTGATGAATTGGACCTACAGTTTTAGGTAGGTTCCAAACCACCGGGAAGTGATTTTCAGCAGAGAACGGTGTCTTTTTTGCTGGCCAATCTAATCGGTCACCGTTACAAACGGGACCTACGAGAACGCAGCTTATCTATCTGATTGAGCAGATACTTGCTACGGCTCGCGGCTATCACTTCCCTATCACTCGCGGCTATCAAATCTCTTTAATAGAGATTTTCTTTGGCTCTGCAACGCCCATTTTTCTACATTACAATTGGATCCTAATAATTTTCAATTTCTTTTATTTATTTACATGACGAGAAGCTCACCAAACACTGCATAAAGAGCCTCAAGAACACTGAGTAAAGCTCTTCTTTGTCATTGTAACACCCATTTTTCACATTCCAATAGAAACCTAATAATTTTCAATTTTTTAAATTTATTTACATAAAGAGAAGCTCATAAAACACTCAATAAAGAGCCTTAATAACAACACTTTACAATGTTCGTCTTTGTCACACCCAATTTTCACGTTTCGGGATAAACCTAATAATTTCAAATAATTTATTTACATACTTCATGAAACACTTCATGAAGAGCCTCAGTGTAATTTCATTATTTATTTATTGTGACAAATTTACAACGAATGTGAAGGCGCAACAGACTCAAGTCCAAAACTGCTCCCTTCACAAATTTTTAATATGTTACATTGTCCAAACCATTGAGGTTAACACAGACTAGAAATCTAAGATTTGCTAAAAACCTTCACTTGAAAGATAACAAAATGAATCTTCTCACTCAACCACTATTAATTTAAAAGTTCACTTGAAACGAAACACTAAAACAGTTAAAAATAGTGTATAATATTAAACTTTCATGAAAACTTTTGAGCCGAAAAATGTTTTTTTTTTGTAGATTACGTCTTGGAGACTCCAGTTAAGGAGTATAAGACAAGTCAGATCAACAATATTATACACTAGATACCATAATTACTTCAATTAGTGAGGTGAGGCTTAATTTTGATGTGAAAGGAACTCTTGTACACTATAAAAAGCTTTATCAACTAAATATTTTTTCAATTGTTTTTAAAATATTTCTATATTTTCAAGAGTCTTTAAAAAACTGCGGTAGCTTGTTGTAGAATTTCCTACTAATATAACTAGGTTTTTGTTTGAATAAGCTACTATTGTGACTCACCAAGTGATAATCTCCTCGGCTTCTTGTATTATAATCATGTACATCAAGATTTTGGTTAATATCATTCGTTTTTACATATAAAGTAGCTTCATACACATATAAGCAGGGTACAGTTAGGAGACCAAGTCTCTTGAACAACGGCCTACATGAATCTAATCTATTTACTCTTTCTATACACCTAACTGCTTTCTTTTGGATCTTAAACACCCTATCAAGATTTTGTTTTGATGAATTACCCCATACTAAGATAGCATACCTAATATGTGACAGTAAGAGCCCATGGTAAGCTTGTTATCTAAGAGCCCATGTTATCTTGTTGCTATGGTGATGTTTTAAAATATAAGACAATGGAGCAATAATGGTAGATATATCGTATTATGACTCATTGTTTCGTTACTTAAAAATTATTACTCAAACATTATATTACTCATTTTGTGTATTTTTAATTATATTTATACGTACTTTTGTTTCAACAAAATTAATTTTCAATTTTGTTTGTAGTGAGGGGATCCAAACTACCGTACTTAAATTTACAACAAAAAGTTGAGACTACTTAATGTTTGTTGATCAGATCATCTTAGATTCAGAAGAAAGACTGTACGGTATTGTACAATAATTTTTGAAAATTACCTTAAAGCTAATTTAATATTGATAATAATATTAATTAATAAGTTAATTTTGATATTGCTAAATTGAGACAAATAAGAATCAAAAGGCTACTGAATAATTTAAAGAAAGAACTGTGAATATTGTTACTGGAGTAGCTCTATCAAAAATAAGAAAGATCAAAACTGACACCGTATTTCTATTTTAATTATGATTTTTACTCACTTATACTGGATATACTGGAGGGTTGCATTTCACTTCTAAAGAGAAGCTTCATCAGCCTGAGTAGAAGCGAAATGCATCCCTCCAATATAGGTGAGTAAAAATCATAATTTAAATAGAAATACGGTGTCAGTTTTGACATCAGATTGTTCATCAAGTATGTCGTCATGGAAAGCACCACAGAGAATAAGGAAGATATAGGATTAAAACAATATTTGAATCTTTTCAATAAAATCCGGCTTACTTGATATTGGAAAATAGTAGATAACCATCAATAATTCACAAATAAATACATAAATTAATGAATAATAAGGCGAAATTGTCACAACCACATTTATTAAAACTTCGAGAAACTAGTTTCGGTTGTTACATCAAACAGTTTGATTGAGTTTGATAATGGTGTAACAACCGAAACTAGATTCTCTAAGTTTTAATAAATGTGGTTGTGACAATTTCGTCTTACTATTCATTATGGATACCTTCCACAATATCACCTTCGCCACTTCAAAGAAAGTTACATAAATTAATCGATAATAAAGAACTAGACAGGATAAGTTACTGTATAAATAAAATTTGTTCAACCTGTTTCACAAATACTGTAATGACTCAAGTTTTGTTAAAGGTACTCAACATTTTCATCTTAAAATAACATTTTGTTGGACTTATTAGTTTCACTTTCTTAATATAACTCAAAGCACAAAACCCAATTAGTTTTGTTGAGTGACAATTTATGACTTTCTTAATATAACTCAAAACACAGATGTCGGTATTTCTTTTCAAACTGCCAGAGACAAATTCCTTGAACTCTTCATTAATATTATTAATGATATTCAACTTTTTAATGCTCTCTCTTCATACTGTGCTGAATAAATGAATATATTATTTTATTATATTCAAAATCAAAATCAAATCAACTTTATTCCTAAACATTGATACATTCCTTGTTACAACGTGATTACAATAATTATACAATTAATGTTCAGGTATTATTTAAGTTACATTTTATATTATATAACTATTTTATATTAAGTTACAAACGACTTAACACTAGAAATGCAACAAAAAATATATTATTTGGTACAAAGAATTGGTCCTAATAGGAATCAGCAAACATAGGCAAGTACTACCTGTGCGTTTGCAGAGTTGCCATCCAAAGAAACATATTTGGACCTGATTTAGCGTAATGCACTAGTAGATTGTTTTTATGATGACAAAAAATTCTATTTTATTTTATTCTATTCCAGCTTTCATTCAACTGAAAGAATTCTAGAGAATAGCCTATGTTTCTTAAGGATACAGATGATATTTTTCCTAAGCATATTGAAAATTGAAAATGCTTGTCTTTTGTAAAATCTGGAGTATTTTCATTATTTAAGTGTCCAATCGACAGAATTGTTTTCTCCATTTCAAGTATTATAACTTGTAAAAAATCTGAGTATTACAACCGAGCAATTTAAACTGTTTCACCAGATCAACCCAAGTTCATTCAGAAGTTAATAGTGTAGTCAAAATGCATAAAAATGAGGAGTATTCTTCTATCTATTATTAAAACTGACACTGTATTTCACTTTTATATTATTAGAAGGATGCATTTCACTTCTGAAAAGAAGCTTCGTCAGCCTGACTGACGAAGCTTCTTCTCAGAAGTGAAATGCATCCCTCTAGCATCTCCAATATAAGTGAGTAAAACATTATATAAAAGTGAAATACAGTGTCATTTTTAATAATAGATTGTTCATTAAGTATTTCGTCATGGAAAAATAATATCACAGAATATTTTTCATTATTCAAATCTCCAAACGCAAGTACCTTTTTCGCCATTTCAAGTATTATAGCTCGCCAAAACCTGAGCATTATAAGTATGCAAATTTGGCGGCTTTTTCGGATTCAACTCAATTCTAGTCTGAGTGGAACCAGTAGAAAATAATGTATAAATTATAGAGTTTATTGACCCCTGCCATTGAGCAGGACACTAGAACATTGACAGATAAGAGGGGGTGTGAATGCATGCACTGATGTACTACAGCTGAAAAGATTGTTGACACAATAGTGGATAGATCTTCCCCCAAATAGGGGTGAATCCATCCCCCAATAATGTAGTGAAGGGATGCTATCCTGTTTTGAGACGAAATTTTCCGAATGCTAATTTCTTGTCAGGTCACTGGTCTTACCCAGTCAATAGATTGATGGATGCAAACAGGAATGGAATAAATAGTCTACTACTGTCCACAAGTCTGCTTAGTCTGTGTAAATATTGATACGTTTTTAAATTGCGGATGAAGCTCACATCTAAGAGAATAATTGAAGTTGTCACAACCACATTTATTAAAAACAGTAAGATACTTGTTTCGGTTGTTACATTATTATCAATCTCAAACAAACTAAAACCTGAAGTACAGAGTAGCTTAATATACAGGGTGTCCCATGTAAGGTGTAAAAGCCGGTTACCAGAGATTCTACATCAAATTTCTGACAAAAAAATGGTTCAGTGACGTTTTTGAAATGGGGCCTTTGTTTTCGAGGTTTCTCGATTTAATGACTTTTTCGAGATACGCTCACTTCCCGCCATTAAATGCTCAATAACTCAAAAAATAGTGATCGGATTGGAATTATGATGATATTGTTGGAAAAAGCACAACATTTCGCTGAAGATACTCGTATTTTCAATATGTAAACCCATCATTTAGGGTGTTTTTTTTTAGTAGTAAAAGTACAAAAAAGTAGATTGGGAAGCAGTGGATTCAACAGAGATTAATCTGTAATATAAACTTAAAAAAACAAAAACACTTTTAAATGGAAATTAACTCACGTTATGGCGTGACGGCCGTTTCGCTCTGTTGTCTAGAGCATCGTCAGAAGACCCACAGTACACTCTTGCTGGATCAGGATCAGGAACAGGTTGAACAGTCTATCCCCCATTGTCTAGACTATCCTCCC